>JARHVA010000185.1:5677500-6277500 GCA_037957365.1 Torreya grandis
AGATGGTACCATTTCCTTTCCTATTATGGTGTGATTAGTTATAAACAATACATTACGTCATGTAATTGATTTATACTTACCATATAATCTTACTCTTGGTTAGTTGTGGATTCATGAGATGCATGCAGTGCCTTCTCTTCTGCACCAATGCATTAAATTACCTCATGCTAGAATCAAGGTAAATATTCTTGGAGATTTACAACCTTACTAGTTTTGAAAAAAATTAAAATAATAAGGTCATCATTATACTTACTATCCAAGTGTTACTACTTTCATTAAACATGATACAAAAGTAGTATCTAATAAACTTCTACCTAATTATGTAGATAGTGATACTGTATTTGATTCTACTTCAAAATCCTCCTTAAAATCCTATCATGTCAACATTAATGATAAAGGTATAAGAACATATATTATATAGGATTTTTTTCATATGGATAAGTTTATAAGATCACCTAAGTCCTATGGTCATCTTAAGATGGAGTGGTGCTAGAAGGGGACAACATATTCTCTTCAAAAACCTCATTCATTTGTTCCAAGAAAAGATTTTAATAAAGAATATTTGAAAATATAAGATGACTCATGGATATACAATGATTATATAGCTTCTTGATTTCAAATCAAAATGTATTATGTTCCTAGTAAAATCATGACCCATAATGCTTACAAAGTAAAAGGACTAGGGGTAGGAGAGAAAGGTTCAATAGATAATTTATAATGATTAAACATGATAAGAAGCAAGGTCTTGGATACAAGCATAAGGTTATATCCACTTATCACCAAAATGATCCACACTGTGCATTAAAGCATGATGCTCTGAACATCAACACATAGTCCTCTTTAGTATTTGTTGGAGGCTTAAGCTACACTCTAGCTAAGAAGGGGGGTGTTTAGGTCCTCTTGCTCAAACCTAGTCTAACATGGGAATGACCCTAGGTTGTGGGTTACCTAAACTTGGGTCAGACCTCTAGGATTTTTAATGAGTCTATCTCCTCACATTGTTCATTATAGTGCTCACCTATGACCTAAATATGTTGGGATGAAAAGAGAGTTGTAGGAATTAAAACCTACCCTACATTGTGTGATACACCATGAATTCACTATATCCACTCATAGGCTTGAAATATTAACATACTAATGGACTATGAATAGACTTAACATAGTGCCTAAAATGGTTTCCAAGTAAAATTACTTCACATAAAGGTTATTTTTATTGAGTTAAGATGGAGGGAAATGAGGGTAAGACCTAATTAAAGGCACTTACAATCACCAGTCCACTCTATACTTGAGACATCAACATTATGACACACTAGATGACCTGCAAGGAAAGCTTGTTAGCACTTATGTTGAAATTGGACCTAAAAAGGGAAGATTATACCAATTTTACATATCAAACAAATATAAGACACTAATCACAAATTACTAACAACTACAAATGTCTTTCTAATTAATATAAGAGGTGCATGAGTATAAATTCTAGTAGAGTCTAGTCATGCTAGCCTTGAGGGATGAATTTCAAGGCTTAGAAGTATGTATTTATAGTGGAAGGGAATGAGATATATGGGGAACATGCATGGGAGAATGGAGAAGGCATCATCAATGATCAAGGCAATAGTTGTATTGACTCTTTGAGCTCTTCATGCATTAATGTCACTGGGACTATTTTAGCATGGAAAGGTGGAGAAAGGATCATGCAGCCTGACATTACCACCAGAAGTAGTCAAAATGGTCATTTAAGACTTCATCAATCCCTTCCTTGCATTGATTACCTTCACTATAAGGACAAAATCCTCTTATCTTTAAATTAGACAACACCATCACCATTTCTACCTTTACTTCAATATCTAACCATTGGTCTTACTATAGATTGAAAACTGATATCATTCATTGGTTTTTCTATAGTTAATATCCATGAAGATATGATAGACTACATATCATTATTATTAAACTATATTAGGATAAACAAACCTATTCTAAAATATACACTCTAGTTTAGCTTTAAATTGTATTTTAACCTCTAGTCGAAGTCTCATAACTTTGACCTTTATTATTGGTCATTGATCTTGATCTAGGTCTCTCAAATTATGGCATTTTTAGCTTTGCATTCATTCTATAGACCCTATATTTAGTCCTAGCTGGTTCTTATGCTTATACCACATGGCATCCTTACATTCACCCTAAGGTCAATTGACCCTTTGACCTTACATATACCATTGATACTCTTTTGCATGGATTGAATGCATACCATTGATATACCTAGTAGTTTTTATGGTCATAAGACTTGGTAACTTCTTATTTGTCTTTATGATCCATTGAATCTTTAACCTCTTGCTCACCATTAATCTACTTTGGTATGATTGATCATGCACTATTGATTAGCTTGGATCCACTATCTTCGTCAATCATTATGCACCATTATATCTCCATTTAGGTACCTAAGATCTTGACACTTATTAGCCCAATGCTTAATCTTAGGATACATTGACATTTGACTTGATGTTCATAGGTGATTTTTGATGCATGATTTAACTACATCATTTATATTTCAAGACCCACTGACATTATTAATCGCTCACTTATTGTTGGATCTTTACTTGAGATTCCATGATTTGGACACTTGTTAGCTTCTCATTCATTCCTAGAATATTTAAATTTAAATGTCTATTTCATGAGGTCTAAATTTGACATCTGTGCACACATCCCACTCTGCAAGTTTAAATTTAGAGGCTTATATCTTGAGATATCAAGCTCATCAAGATAAAAAATTTATAGAGCATGATTTAGGCATGAAGAACTTCATGTCCATGTGATATTTTGGATTGACAGGCTTTCTAAGCATAATTATAAAGTGCACAATCCTCCTGACCCATCCATTTTTTCATGATGTCCTATGATGTTCTGGTCCTTCAAAGCTTCTACAAGTCATTTTTATCTTAAACAAGGACACTATAAGGCATTAAAAGCAAGCTAAAGTAAATACCATCAAGAGTTTTGAATGATAAGGGTTGACATTTGGCTTATGAGGCCAAAATTTTAACATTTATGGTGACTCTAATGGGAATCATGCCTATTATGATTGAGACCCAAACACTTACATGACTTCTTGGGCTCATGAGATAATGACAAATTTGAACCTTGACTATAATCAACCTCTTGAAAAAGACAAACTTGATAAAAAAAGAAAAATAAAAACATAAACATGAAAACTAACCTAATAAAGAAAAAGAAAACAAACAAATATGCTAGGATAACACTTGGAGGAAAACAACAAGATATACTCTAATAAGTACAGCTAAAACTCACATACATACTTTCTTCTTGGATCAAAAGGGAGTATGGATTGTCCATCTTGTAACTTTGAAGCATGCTTGTTTTTTATATATCTCTTTAGTAGCTAAGATCAATTGATTGATCATGACCTCTTGATAAGGTATCTAGGATTCCAACCTTCATTCTTAGGTACATTGATTAAAGGTATGGATCCATGACCCAATCATTATGTTCCTAGATTCTTGTACTTTTTAAGAACATCTTCAACTCTTCTTCATTCATGAGATGCTGATTATGATCATGTTGGGTAGCTTAATGTGTCTCCTTTGTCATATCTACAAGGATAACCTCTAAGAGAGATGGATATAATATTTTGAATTTATGAGACCATTTGAGCTCATTCTTATCTTTCAAAAGTAGAGATATGTCTAAAGTTGAAGAGAAAAGTTGATAACTATGATTGAAAAATTCAAACAAGTCATCTCTTGAGAGAATAACTGTCTCTTGATTGATGATAAAAATCCTCTTATCCTGTAATGGATGACATTCAAGTAAAGAAAAACCTGAATGAAAGACATCAAAAAAATCTAAAGATTTATTCTCATGAAGCTATATCTCAATTGGATATTTTTCAAACTAAATGTTAGAAGCAAGCATATTAATTTATTGACCACAATCATGAGGCTACAAGTCTATTTTTGATATCTTAGTTTGGTCAATCAACACTGCTTCATCATCAAGATGATTATTGATCATACTCTCAAAGTTATCTTGTTCTTCACCTTTTTTTCTAGTTGGTACTTATGTTCTACTTATATAAGCTCATATCCTTCATGATGAATGGTAGCTTCTGCATGATCAGAGAGCTCATGGAAAACACCTTCAACTTGTATAATTGGAGTGTCTTGCTCATAAATATCAGGAACCTTCTCTTCATGTACTTGTTCTTACACTTGCATCTTAGCCTTTATCTCAGCTTTCTCTTGCACTTGTTCCATATTTACATCATTATGGAAGATTGAGGCATGCTCATCCTTTCCCATTGGTATCCCAATTATGATTTTTTCTTCCTAGTCACTTGAGTCATTTTCATTTTTTGTTCCCTTAGCTACATATTCTTAATTTGCCTCATAATTAAGATGTTCTTTCTCTAGGATAGGCATAGTAGATCCCTAAAATTACTCAATAAGATGATAAAAGCCCATAGAAGTAACCATAGATACTTAATTTTTCTCATGGAGATGTTCTTCTTGAATCTCCTTCACCTCCTCTCTTTACTACATTATTTTTGGAATGGCTGTCCATGAAGGAAAGGATCTAGGATTTTGAGGGGAAAGGAGTGGAGAATAAATGATCACTAGTTTTCTCTTGGCTTCAACATCTTGGCTTATGCTTTAATGTTCTTCTTTATCTCTTGACTATTAAATCTAATTCCAAGTCATAAACTTAGGTTTAAAAACCTCTATATTTATACTTGTTCTTGCTATGAGTAAGAAAGAAGGAATTTATTATTCTGTTTCTTTTGCAATTATCATTGAATGTTGAAGATACTAATCTAAAATCTCAATTTTTTTGGCTAGGGATGTTTCAAAATCAAACCTTGATTTCTCATGATGATTAGCCTTCCAAACACTAACTTGCCTTTCCTCTTGAACTCTCCATTGGATAAATTTCCATGAGGGGAAGGTTGAGATGAGCTGGGGGGAACTATGATGAATTTGAAACTCATTTGGTGAGGGTTTATGAGTGATGATGGGAAGCTTAACATGAGGTTGACATGGAGGGAATGAGGGAAGCAAATATGGGTGATGAAGTTTTTATTTTTTTTAATGGGCTACCAACTTCTCTTTAATCTTGGAGATGAGTCCATCTATGTCAAGCATGTCACTATAATTTGTATAATAACCTCTCTTATTGAATGAAATCTAATCCTCCTTTGCCTGCTACACTGAATTCATAACCCCTCTAATGACATGTTTTGGAATTTCCTACCCATAAGCCTTTAGTGTATCAATTTTTATCATATTCCTCTCCTAGTCTAATAGAGTTATTTGAAGGCTATATATATAATGGCTTGGGATATGGGTAGGCTATTCAGTAATGTCATGTAGTTTCCATGACTGATCATAAGGGTAACCAAAGTGTAGAGGGGGTAGATGAGACTCATCAAAGGCTTGATGATATTGGTAATAAGGGGGTTCATCATAAGACTGGGAAGGGAAAACATTATTATGGATTAGTTATTCATAGGGAAAATCAAGGAAGTACTCTTACTTGTATGACTGATATAGGTCTTCATACTACTTATGGGGATCATAGGGGTCATGAAGATCATTCAAAGATGTATATAGATTATAATAAGGGTGGATACCTATAAGAGGATTTTGGTAACATGTGGTTCTCTCTTTTTCTCCTCTTACAACTCTCCTTTTATAGGAAGAAGTTATCAATAGGAGTGGAAGAAGATGCTAAGTTGGGTGCCACAAAGTTGATTTGTATCACTAAATAGAAATTTTCCAAATTGAGTGTGAAGTTAATCTTACACTCAATTTGGAAATTGCTTATACAAGCTAGGAGGACATAACCATTGATGGTTAGGATTAACTATCAGTGGTTGAGGTAACCATCGATGGTTAGGATTAACTGTCAGTGGTTGAGGTAACCATCGATGGTTAGGTTGAACCATCGATGGCTAAGGTAACCATTGATGGTTAGGCTGACCATAAATGGTTGAGATCCAAGAGGAAAATGGTGAAGAATTGATTAAAAAGAGATGAATTAAAATGTTATATTAACAAGTTGAAAAGGGAGCTAATTCTACTAAGGGGTTAACTAGATCCAAGGGTTAGTTAAGGGTCCAAGGTGTTTTTAACATAAAAAATGGTCAATTTTTTAGTGTCTAAATTTTTCCCTTTTTTTATGTGGCTTTGGGTTAATAAGCTACAAAAAAAATAGAGTGGGTTGTTGGTCAAGGGTGAAGGATGATGGTCGAGCTGACTCCAAATGCTTTAGGCAAGTGAACGTTGCCTACATAGTTCTATTGATGTAATATCCAAAAATAACTTCAATTTAGATGTAGTTCTTGAATGGTTCATGGGTAAGTTGTGAATAATAGGTCTGTTCTGAGGGTAAGGTAGTGATACTCAACTAGGTTGTCCCAAATTGAATAATCACATGGTTTGGTTTGGGTGAAGGTTTATGGAGAAGGGTCATCTCTAAAAGATCTGATTGTCTTGAGTATGGGAGGAGGTAATCCCCCTTAAATTAGGATTTAATGAGGTGAAGGTTGAATTAGGTTAGGGTTTGATAAATGGTGGATGATAAGTCACAAGGTTGGTGACAAAAAGGTGAGGGTGGGCATTTGAGATGCAAACATGCACATAAAATGCAACTAAGTACTATAGTCAAGATTGTACAATGATTAAGATTATCATATTGGTAAAAATAAGGTCAAGTTCTAAGATAAATGACAAGGCAACCAGTCCCTAACATTGGTCATAGCTAATCTAATTAGTTTGATCAATTTACCTAGATAGGGTTAGTGTTTACTTAGGTATCCAAGGTAGGAAGTGCTCCAAAGAAAAACACAAATGGTATGGTTGGTTGTGCATGAAGTGGTAGAAATTTAAATGTTTAACATGGTAAGGTTGATCAGTGTGGTCAAAAGGACCAAGGTGAGGTCATCATAAACTATGTGATAGGAGGTCAAAAAGGGCCAATGTTGAGGTGGACATGGTCAAATGGGTGGGTGGTTTGGTGGAGAAAGGTAATATCTAAAATGTAAAGGAAAATATGACTCCCAAATAGGTTGATGAAGTAGGGGAAGCTCCATAATTTAGTGGAAGGTAATCCCCAATAATTTTATAGTTAGGGTAAGTGGTTGGTTTTAATGGTCCAAAAGGTGGAAGACATGTATCCCAATCTTAAGTTAATTAGGTAAGGGATGGCCAAGCTAACTCTTAATGTGCTAGGTAAGAGGACACTGCCTACGTAGTCCATAGATGTAATGTCCAAAAATAATTTCATACCAAATGTAGTTCTATCAATCTATTTTTTGATGGGTTTAATTGGATGAAGATGAGGTGATTGGATAAAAGTAACCTACAAATATTAGGTTTTATTTGGTTTTGGTTGGCTAGGATTATGAAGAAAGGTATCTACCAAGGTTTAGGGAGAAGGTGAATCCAAAAGGTAAAAGGTCAAGTTGCTTCATTTTTTGATTGGTTTGATACATTAACTTGAATGGATGAGTTTGGTGAATGTGATTGGTAGATTTTGGTTTAGGTGGATAAGGTAAATAAGATTGGTTGTATAGGTTTGTTTAGTTGAATTTGTTTAGATTGTTTGGATGATGAAATGCTTAATTGGGTTTAATGACTCCAAAGGGAGAACACATATCTTCCCAAGTGATCATGAATGTATAAGGGGGAGGCTAAAAATTTTTATTGAAAAAGACCATGATGGTAATATGGGTGGGTTTGTGAACATAAAACCCCTATCACACTTTTCATTTGTTATTAGTTTGATGGGTAAAAAAAGGTAACTTGACCACTAAGTGACAAGTAAGTACAATATCCCTTGATTTTTGGAGGACAAAAGGGGGAAAAGGATGGTAGGTAGTGGGTGATAGGTATGGTAACATTACTATAGGGATGGATTTCCCCTTATGTAGGTGACCTAAGAACCATGATAGATAATTTCATGTCATATGCTAGGTGTAGATTGATTGATGCAGGAAGTCTACTAATGAAAACTGATTACGATTTTCTTGGGATAGTTATTTTTTTAGAGGGTCTATTATTTATTATTTTGATATGTTGGTGAAGTTGATTGATGTGGGAAGATTCAAATTATTTCTTATCCATCCTTTGAGGGAATGGTCTAATTTTGGGTTTGCTCATATTTGATAGCTGTCCTTCAAGGGAGAAGTCTATTTTAAGTTCAATCAATTTTGATTGTTTTGACTAATTGTCCTTTAATGGATAAATCTACATACTAAAGATATTGACCCAAGTGATATCTTGGTATCCCAAATATTTATATGTGAGTTAGACATGGAACGTCTATATGGGCCTAAGGTTTTCCTTTATGGAGGCAAAGCCTTGACATAAGAAGTTTGATGATGGGTGAAAGAGGTGACTTTAAGTGACAATGACCATGGGAATCCATTTGATTAGAGACAAAAAAGTATCCATGAGGATCATGCCATGGGTAGAGCCATGGTATCCATGGTTAGGATTAGGAAAATTTTGTGATTGATAATCACATGATCCTATTTTTAACTGGCTGTCCTTAAAGATAAGGAGATGAGGGTGATTAAAAACAAGGGATGAGCTTAAGTTAGACAAAAAATGACAAGGAACTTGGTTTAACTAAGGAACATACATGAAATCAAAAGCATTTAAGAGGTCTAGGATTGATATGACCTAGCTACATGCTTGCACATATGGTTAATGTCAATCATGAGAGTAGATGTCCCCCTGTTACTTTATGAAACTAGGGTAGATAGGGAAAAGATGTGGGTTGACAAAAATCTGAGATTAGTTATGTGATAGGTAAAAGGTAATATCCAATGGTTTCATGGTTAAGGTAAGGTGGTTGGTTGGTAAGTTCTTGAATATCCAACATGCGGTATGATCTTGATAAAGTGCAAATGGTGGGAGAAGGGTAATCTCTAATGTTTATGTAGGTTGGTGGAAAAGGTGACTCTACAAAATTTTTAATGTTGGTTGATAAGTTTATGGGTTGGTTTGGCTTAGTTGAGTGGATTTGATTGATTTAATAGAATTCATAAGGTGAGTTAGTTGAATAGGTTGGATGAGGTTTGAAAGGTTAGTTTGATGGTTGTTGGTCTGATAGGTGATAGATAAGGTTCAACTGATTGTGGATGAGGTTAGGTAATATTGTTTGGTTGGGTAGGTTAGGTTAGTTTGATTAGGTAAATTGGTAGGTAGGTTATAATGTGAATTGAGTTGATTAGATTGATTTAGATATGTTGGGTAAGGTTGGTTTAGTATATGGTTTTGATAGGTTGAATAGGTTGAGTAGATATGATTGAGGTGAAAGTGCCAAGAGATCATTAAGGTAATTGTTAAAGTATGGTTTGGGGTTGGTAAATGGTCAGAGTCTTATGGAGGGGAAGTTCCCCCAATTTGTTTTTTCCATGGATGGTCAAAAGAGGGGAAAATGATCTTAAGGTTAGGTGAAAGTTATTAAGAAGGTTTTAGGAGGGGTAAATATGACTTCATTCACCTCCCCAAGGGTTATTAGTTGTTAATGGTTAGTGGTTAGTAGGCCATGTTCATAGGTGGTGGTTATGAGGAGATTTCCTCTAGTGCACCAAGGTTAGGAAAAGGTATTTGGGTTAGATTTAGGTAGGGTAGGGAAGGTTTGATGGGTTTGAAGGCTAGGGTTTGGTTTAGGTGGTTAGGTAGGTTAATTATAATAGAGTGGAAAAGTAGGTTGAATATGGTTGATTGGTGAGGTGCAGAGGTTGGTTTGACTAGTTAAGAGAGGTAAGAGAAATGTTTGAGTTGGTCTGTTGGTTGGGTTAGTTTGATTTTTTGGTTTAGTTAGTGAGGTAAGTTTGGGTGGATGGTTATAGGTAAGGTTAGGTCAATGGTATTTTTGGTTAGGCTAATGGTCATTATGGTGTGGTTGATAGTCATTAAGGTCAAGTTAATAGGTTCTAAAAAAGTGGTAAGTAGAAAAGGTAGGTTGGTTAGCTCCAAAAGGGTAAGTGGAAAAGGTTGGTTAGTTGGTTCCACATGGGTAAGTAGAAATGGTTGGTTCATTGGTTCTACATGGGTGCATGGAATAGGTTGGTTAGTTGGTTCCTTGAATTTATTTTCAAAGGAAAGTTGAAAATAGTCCACTTGGTTGACAAGTGGGTCAGTTGAGGGTTGGACCATGGTTTCCTCAATAATGAGTGAAGGAAGAGGTTACATGATTTATTATTAGATGATGTTTAAGGGTAGGTTGGAGGGAACACAAATAATTTACTTTTAAACCTCCTTATGATTGATAAGGTTTTAGATGAGCCTCTTAAAAGAGTCACATATATCTATATCATGTCTGTGAGTGTGATGATAGGCAAAAAATTCATCTTCTATAAGCAAAATTGGTTTTGAAAGAGAATTATTGATAGGTCTAATTGAAACAAGGTTGATGATAGAAGCCTTCCATATATTATCAAGTATTGAGGTATATGATTCCCTTAGTGTGGTGTATTGCCTAAGAAGAGGGTGCACCAATGGCTCTTGAGTTTCTAAGCTAAATGGTAGATTCAATAAGGTTTGTTGGTTTGATGGATTTGATTGGTTTGAAAGGTTAAGTAGGTTTTGTTGATAGGTTACTTGATTGGTTGGATTGATAAGTTATTAGGCTTGTAGCTTGATTTGATTAGTTAAGAGAGATAAGGTTGGTTGGGTGGTTGGATTTGATAGGTTGGGTGAGGTTGATAAGGTCAGTCGATAGTGGTTGATTGATAAATTGATAGGTTGATAGGTTGGTTGGTTGGTTGGTTTGGTTAAGGTTAATATATTTTGTTGTGCAAATAAGGTGGGTTGAGGTATTTGATATGATGGATGGGGTAGATGGTCCAAGTTTTGACAAGGTTGGGGTGATGGATGTGGTAGATGTTGATAGGTTATTGGTTGGGTAAGATAATGATGAAAGGGTTGTTTATAGTTTGTTGGTTATTTGAAGTTGAAATTTGATTGGTTGTAGGTAAGGGTTGATTGGTTGTGGATGCCATAAATAGATAACTCTACTTTGCTCATTCAATCCATTAACATTGTAACCAGTTCAGGTGGTAGTTGATGGTTTGGGGGTTGATTGTGGTTGAATTTTGATGGGTGATGGGTAGAGTTGGGTGGATTATAGGTAAGGTAATTAGCATAGCTAGCTCAAGATGCCAGGTAATGCTTAGATGCAAGAGGGTTGGGATTTGAGATTCTATCAATGCTAAGATCTTTAGAAAAGGTTATAAAAGGGCTCTCCATTTAAACAAGGTAATGGAGATGAGGTTAAAATGATGGAAGGTTGATGGTAGAAGGTTGATTCCTCACAACTCAAAAAAAGAACAAATAAGAAAAAGGTCTAGAAATCAATGCATACACTAAGTGTGTTAGCTCCTAGGATAATTTTTATCTCGTGTTGGCTTATGCCTTAGTTAAAAATGTGTGAGGGATAGTTTGGATTGAAAATTGGGTACTAGATAGGCAAGCTAAGGATGGTTTTGATTAATGTTTAGATGCTCAAGAGAATCTATGTTGAACTTTAGTACATGGGTTGGTGTTGGGGCCTACTCCCTCACTTCAAAATCTTGCAGTGATAATGGTGTCAAGTGCTTAGCCAAAATATACTAAGTTCAAAGTTTATACTCAAGTAGAGAGCTGAGTTGGTTCTCTTCTTGGTGGTGAAATCCAAGTGGTATATTTGGGAGGGGGTAAGGTTTATCACTAGGTGGTGAAATCCTAGTTGGGCCTTGTCTTAGGTATGTTGTGATGTGTTGGTTATGAAATTGGTTTAGGTTTGGTGTGTGATAATAAAGTGAATCTACAATAGATTACTTGCATTTTTAAGTTACTAGGTGAACTAAAATTACAAGCCAACAATGGATGCAAGATTCATTCTAAGTTTGAAATGGAAAATTTAGATTTCCTTGGATGAGCAAAAAATGAGAGAGAGAAAGCATACAATGCTAACTAAGAAAATAAAGGTGGTGGATCCCACCAGGAATGACAAAATGTTTCAATTTATTTCCTTTATTAATTTCTTAGTTTTGAAAGTAGATAGAAGAAAGTGAGTATTAAGGTGTGTGGATGAATACCTGGTATGATGCACACATTGATATCCAAATGATGTGAGATCTCCTCTTTGGTTGGGAAGGAAGACCTGAACATAAGAAAGCACTAAATGGAATTTTTTGATCAGACAATAAGATGGGGGAACTTCCTAGCATATGCTAGATCCAAGAAAGTAATAACTTGCTAGGATGGCTATCAATTCCCTTTCTAATACAAGGTTAGATAAAAATAAAAGAAAGAAAATCTACATAACATGAAAGTAAGAAATCTAATGAAATAAATAATTTTTAAATGAAATGCATGAATTAACGAATGAACATTAAGTTAAATGCTAATTATTAAAAAGAAATGTTTAGGTTAGGTCTAGTCTAGTCTAGTCTGGTCTAGTTTATGACAAAAAAGTAGAAAATATAGTTTGGTCAAAGTTTTGGTTGAGGGTTTTAGGTTGCTAGTTTGGTGTAAACAAGTAACTAGTGGTGGTTAGGTGAACCAATGGTAGTTACTCTAACCAACGATAGTTTGGACAATTGATGATGGTTAAGGGAACTAGTGATGGTTGCCTGTCAAATTCTAGAAAAGCCCAAAAAAGAGGTTGTAGGTTAGGGGAATGGTCAAAAAGAGGTTTTAATGAGGGTTTAGGTCTAATAGAGGTTTAGTACAGGTTTAAGGTAATAAAACAAGATGTATAAGAATATGATCAAGTTATTAAACTTTAGAGAAGAGATAAAGAAAGGATTGAAAACAAAGGAAAATACTTGTTATCAGTGAGATAAAGAGATGATAAAAGAGACCTGGAGGAATTCCAGTAGGGTAACAGGACTCTAGCATTCGAGAATGATTTGGTTGCTGTCTCCATAAGTTTGGATACCTACAAGAAGATTTTGGTATCATGTGGTTCTCTCTTTTTCTCCTTCTGTAGCTCTCCTTTTATAGGAAGAAGTTGCCAATGGGAGTGGAAGAAGATGCTAAGTTGGGGGCCATAAAGTTAATTTATATCACCAAATGGAAAGATGCCAAATTGATTGTGAATTTAAACTTGCACTCAGTTTAGAAATCACTTATATAGGATGGGAGGACATAACCATTAATGGTTAGGATTAACCATCGATGGTTAAGGTAACCATCAATGGTTAGGCTGAACCATTGGTAGTTAAGGTAATCATTAATGGTTAGCCTGACCATCGATGGTTGAGGTTCAAAAGGAAAATGGTCAAGAATTGGTTAAAAAGAGATGAATAAAAATGTTATATTATCAATTTGAAAAGGGGGATAAGTCGATTGAGGAGTTAACTACCTCTAAGGGTCGGTTAAGGGTCCAAGGTGTTTTTGACATTAAAAATGATCAATTTTTGAGTGTCTACAACTACTGGAGGAGAGGAAAGATAAAACTCTTCTCTATAGGCTATAATAGCCTAGAAAACATGACTATAATTGAAGTAATGAAAAATAATATGCCTCATACCTTGAGATAAGGACCAAAGAATACCTGAAACTATTTTTGAAGATGAATGTATTGTAGACTTACTTTAATAGCTAAAATTATGTCCCATTAGGTGTGCTAAAAATTATTGGAGTCTTAGGATATACCCTATCTAAGAAGGAAGTGTTTAAATCCTCTTGATCAAACCTAGTCCAACATAGCAATGACCTTAGGCTGTGGGTTACCTAAACTTGGGTCAGACCTCTAGGGTTTTAATGAGGCCAATTGCTCATATTGCCCATTATAGTGCTCACTTAAGACCTAAATAGGTTGGGATGAAAAGAGAGAAGGATTTTTAGGAATGAAAACCTACCCTAAGTGTGGTGATGCACCATGGATTCATTGTATCCACTCATAGGCTTGAACTCTTGACACACTAATGGACTATGAATAGACTTAACATAGTCTCTACAATGTTTTCCAAGCAAAAGTGATTTACATAAATGTTAGATTGATTGACTTAGGTTGGAGGGAAATGAGGGTAAGGCCTGATTGAAGTCACTTATAGTTAGTAGTCTACTCTATACCTAAGACATCAACATTATGACATTTTAGATGACCTGCAAGGAGAGATTGTTAGCACTTAGGTTGAACTTAGACCTACAAAGGGAAGATTAAACCACTTTTACGCATCAAACAAATACAAAACACTAAGCAAATATTGATAAACTCTCTCATTAATCCAAGAGGTACATGAGTATAAATTCTAGAAGAGTCTAGTCATACCAGCCCTAAGAGATGCATTTCAAGGCTTAGAAGCCTATATTGATAGTAGAAGGTAATGTGAGAGATGGGGAACATGTGTGGGAGAATAGAGAATGAGTTATCAATGATCAAGGCAATAGTTGTCCCAAATCCTCAAGATCCTCATGCAGTAACGTCACTAGGATTATTTTGGAATGGAAGGGTGGAGAAAGGATCATACAACCAGAGATTACTAACAGAAGCAATCACAATAGCTACTTAAAAACTCATCAAGCCCTTACTTTATTTATTACCCTTCACTATAAGGAAAAAATACTATTATCCTTAAAGCTAACAAAGGAATCACCATATCTATCTCTACTTCAAAATCTAAACATAAGTCTTACTATAGATTGAAAACCAATCTCATTCATTGGTTCTCCTATAGTTAATATCCATGAAGATCTTACAAATTACATAACATCATTATTGAACTATATTAGGTCTAAAAATAACTATTTTTCCTCTTTTGATCTTTAATGGTTATATTTGATCCTAAAATATCTATTTTGGTTCATTTTTAGACTATATTTTGACCTCCAGTCAAAGTCTCATAACTTTGACCTTTAATATTAGTCATTGATCTTGATTTGGGTCTCTCAAATTATGCCATTTGTCAACTCTATATTCATTCTATGGACCTTGTAATCAATCCTAGTTGCTTCTTATGCTTTCACCATGTGGCATCCTTGCATTTATCCTAAGCTCAGTTGACCCTTTCACATTACATGAAATATTGATTTTCCTTTACATGGATTGAACATGTACTATTGATCTACCTAGTAGTTTCCACGGTCATGACACTTAGTAGATTTTTATTTATCTTCAAGATCCAATGACTCTTTGACCTCTTACTCATCATCAATCTACTTTAGTATGATTGATCACACACCATTGATCATCTTGGACCCATTGTCTTCATCAGTCACCACATGCCATTAGATCTCCATTCAGGTACTTTAGATCTTGACACATTTTAGCCCTATGCTCAATCTTAGGATATGCTAACCTTTTTAATTTATGCTCAATATTGATGTTTGATGCATGATCTAACATGTACCATCAATATTTTGAGACCCACTGACATCATTGATCACCTACTTACCATTGGATATTGACTCAAACTTCCACAATTTGGACAGTTTTTAGCTTCTCATTCATTCTCAAGATATTTAAATTCAAATGGCTATTTTATGAGGCCCAAATTTGATGTTTATGTGCATATCCCACTCTGCAATTTTAACTTTCGAAGCTTATATCTTGAGATAATAAGCTCATCAAGATACAAAATTTGTAGAGCATGATTTAGGCATGAAGATATTCATTTTCATGTAATATTTCATCCCTAGAGGCTTTCTAAGCATAATTATAAAATGCATAATCAAGCTAACCCATCCATTTTTTCATGACATCGTGTGATGGTCTAGTCCTTCAAAGCTTATACAAGTCATTTTTCTATTAAATAAGGGCACTATGAGGCATAAAAATCAAGATAAATAAAATACCATCAAGTGTTGTGAATGATAAGGTTTGACATTTAGCTTATGAGGCCAAAATGTTAACAGTATTTATGATGAGCTTTGGTGTCCCCAAAATTTTACACATGGAATTTTGGGTTACCCCTATTGAAATTTTTGTCTTTTATATTTTTGATTTAGTTAGATTTGTTAAAACTTAGTCCCATAAATAAGACTTAGTCATTAATAGATTTCATTATGATTGATTTCATTCCCAATTACTTGAAATTGCTCCAAAAGGTTAGAAGATGTCTACCTAGATTATTCTCATAAAACCCATTTTATTCATATTTCCAATAGATTAAGAAAAGCTAAGTATTGGGATTCATCGCTAGGCCAATTTAGTTTCTCAAGGTTACTTTAGTTTTCTAAGGTGAAGCAAGTTACCTTTGAAAACTTGCATTAAATCATCTAGTGTAAATCAAAGTTACGTAATGACTTTACTTCTCATAAAAATTTAAGCAAAGTAATTTCATAAACCTATAAAGTACTACTTATAATAAACTAGGATTCTTAAGTTACTTCACTTGCTCAAATTCATAAATAAAATCAATAAGAGTTTGTAAGTCTAAAGTCTTCAAAAATATAGACGAAACTAAGGTTTTGAAGTTACTTGAATTTGTAGACCAACTCAAGCAAAGTAGTTTGTAAAACTCAATAAACATCAAATTGATTATGTGGCCACCATCTCACGTGTCACCTAGTTATGATTAAGGCATGGGTTAATATAAATATTAAAAAATCCACCTCATTTCCTACCTGGATTTCAAGTTATCTAACCTAGTTGTTGACCCTGTGAATCTTGAGTGACACCGTTTGAGCTTTTGGAGTAATTTTTGAGCAAAATATTCACAACCCATTTGTAGTCAAGGGACATATCATTGAGTTTTCAAGAGCATATATCAAGATTTCCTAATGTCAGTCACAATGAATGATATGATGATAAGAAGAAACAACTCTAATTGAAGAAGTTCATGAGCTTGCACTTGAAGAGTTTCAATACCAAGTAGAAGAGGGAAGAATAAGGCAAAGAGAGTTGAGAAGCCAAAAGAAGCAAAGATGAAGAATGAATATGAGGATTATCCCATTGAGTCATGCATTTACTCTAAGCTATCTGAAATAAGTGATACTAACATGGGACATGTTTCCATAATTGAGCTATTAGAAAGGTCAAAATTCATAATTAATACACCACTTATGCAAGTAATGACCAATAGTGGAATCTCATAAGCTGTAACATTCCCAAGCACTACACAACATCCTAAATTTATCCTAGAATGTGCTAAGTACTATGATTCTCTTATTAGGATAGTAAAATATATTATTGGTAATGTGGTGATAAGGTTAGATGTTCAATATTTTGACTACTATTTGAATATCCAAACAAGGTCCAAAGTGCTTGATGTATCAATGTAAAAACTTAAGAATCAATGGGAGAATAAAACATTAGATTTCATCAAGATAATGAAAAATAATTATTTGATGAAACCAAATCAGTCCTCAAGGTTTCCAAATCAAATAGTGAGATATGATTTGGTTCAAAAATTGGATAACATCACTCAATTGTTATGTAGAATTAATGGGGAGAAGAATGATAGGTGCTTATCTACCTAGATGTATGCATACATTAGGGATATTTATGTCAATAGGAGCTCTGTAATGATTCAATGGTTAAGGATGATAATTGACAACATTGATCATTAGCTAAGTAATGTATTGCATACTCTTGAGTTTAAAATGACTTCATATTTAATATATGTTGTAGCATTTAGTGGAGCATTTTCTAGGCTAGCTACAAAAGGCATGTTGACAAGAGAGCATATATATGACTATTAACCTCAGTTAACTTTGTTTGAATACTTCAAGCACTATAAGAGGGTAAATGATGGATTATTTTATGAAATAAACTAAAATTTAATGTTGCCTTAAATGCAAAGAGGGTATCAGATGCAGCTTAGGAGGTAGTTTCCCATTTTGGATGCATTTTCATTCAATTCTTAAATTTCACATATATCAAAGTTGGTGGTTTCATAGGGACACCAGTCAAATTTCCAAGGTTCCCTACTGAAAAATGGATTCTTATGTATTTATGTAGGTAGTTGGTAGAATTACAGGCATTTACAAGGCAAAGAAGGTACAAAAATAAATATATCATAACTAAAATCAATCACATTTTGAAGCTAGAATTTTTTTGATTACAGAGGCATAGCTAAAAACACATTTTTTCTTGAGTATATTCATATCCCTTCATTTAAAGACTTATGGATTGATTATAGAGATGATTTTGAAGTGAGAAGAAGAGATAACAACTAGATGGATATTGAGTAAATCCACTCTTTTTATTTGGCCACTATTCTTAAAGACATAGAAGATGATAGACAAGTGATTCATGATTCTTATCATACAATGGGAGGATACAATGATGCACATCAAGAAATTGACTTCAAGAAGAATCAATTAAATACTATTACTAAAAAAACTTTAGTAGTTCTCACTATGACTTCAACATGGCTTCTTGGTAAAGGCTACTACATGAAGGGGCTAGTAATGACAGAAATTGGCCAAGTTAGTCACAAGAGGAAAGCATTGTAGGGATAAAGTAGCCAAAAACCCAAGAAGAAGTTGAAACTAAAGAAGAATGTTGATGATACATACTCCATGGTAAAAGAAAAGGAGCCAATTTAGCCAATTACCCCTGCATCTCCTCTGGTCTCTTCCACTACCATACCTACTTATACCACTCCTATTTATACCACATCCACAACATCTTCATTTTTATTATTAGTGAAAAAAATAAAAATAGTAATAAAATATGTATACCCATCCATACTCATGCCACATCCAATGTCTCCAATCATCATATCCCCTAAGAAACTTATTTAGAAGGAGACTAATGTTCCTCTTCATCCACATTCATATTATCCACCTAATACTCCTCCTCTACCTCCTTCTAAGGATTATCCCACCATTCCTTCTCTTCATACCCAAAAAGAGCTAAAGTAGGTAACTACTGGAGAGGTGATTTCATCACATGAGGTATCTCAGCAATAACTAATAACTAAACTAGATAAAGAGGTAGAAAAAGAACTAGAGAAATAGGTAGAGAAAGAAATACAGAAAGAAGTAGAGAAAGAGGTTGAGAAATAGATAGAGAAAGAGATGAAGACAAAAATAGAGAAAGAAAAATATGAGCAAATAATTTCCAATGTTGTTCAAGATATTCTAGATACACAAGAAGTTCCTTCTAAAGAGTTAGTGGTGAGAAATAATCAACAACAAATGGTAATTCATTTAGCCACACCAAATGGTATGGATTTATCTTCATGGTTGGAATTTCAAATATCTCTAGAGTTAAAATAAGAAATAAATTTGGATGAGATAGACTTAAAACTTCTGAGGAGTCTTGATCAAAAGGGTAAAAATCCCAAGAGTGACAAGGTGACTTCTAAACTGTTAATTGAACCTTCTAGTCAAAAATTTACCACCTAATACTCCTCCTCTACTTAGAGATAAATAGCTGCACTGTACCTGTACCTGTACCCTGTCTAATCTATTTCTAGGTTTGTATCCCTCTTCAAGCTCAACCCTGAAGACAACCCACCACACATCTTGTGGTGTACCTCCTGTCATCCGAGTACCCTGCCACATCTGAACCTACAAACCCATGTAGTGAAGTCCTGACCCTGCATAGCATGAAACCCCACTGTTGGTCCCTCTCAAATACCTAAGAACTCACTTCCCCGAATTGGCTCCTAACTCTGACAGCTCCCACTGCATGGGAAAACTCAGGTCTATACCAGACCTCATGTGATTTCGAACACTGTACCTGTCCAGCCCTTAGTGTGCTCTGGCTCTCCATCCTGAACCTCACCAACACCTGATTCACATCAGCTCCCACTGGAGACAAAATCTACCTGTGATCTCCATGCCTCCCATGTCAAAGAATTTTGCTGCTCCAAACTCCTCCTGACATGTCATTGAACTAATCTTACCCTTGGCTCAGTAAAACCCTGTATGTACACCCCTGTTAGCTAGCATACTATCCACATACAGCAACAGAATGATGTTGCAATCATCATCCCCCTGGTAAGTCAAACCATAGTAGTAACCCTGACATTGACTAGAGTCATGCTCTGTCATCCACCTGTCAAAACCTATACCACTATCCTGCAGCTCCTCAAGACCATATACCTGGTCTTCTATCTCACATATCCATTCTCTCTATTCTTCTACTAAGGAATCCATTCATCTCTGTGCTTTCATCCAGCTGGCAAACCTACCAAATCTCCCACTTGGTTTTGCATCATATCCTACCATTCTCCCAACTGTTTCTTGGATCCTTCCTGCTCTACAATCAACAACAAGTATAAAGAAGAGGAACACAAATTTGAGGGCCTAATTACATCTTCAGTCCTTCATATGGGTGTTTGAGACTCCTTGACAACAAGCTATCCACCCAAAATTCATTACAGTGACCGACCTTGGCCACCCCATAGTCTGCATCCGATCGACGTCAGTTTCCATGCGTCTGTCCCTGACTACCAACCTACCAACACTGGTGTCCCTACTGCTGACATCGGTCCTCCTGATCGACATCGATCTTACCTACTGTCGACGTCAGTCCCCTGACTGACATTGATCTTACTGTGCCTGACATTGTCGGCTTTAGTCTGCACATGACCGACATCAGCACCTATCTGTTTGATGCCAATTCCTCCTGACTAACATCAGTATCTGTGTTCACCTGTGAGTGATGACTTTTTACCCGCGAGCTCCTTTGAATCAAAACCCATGTCCAAACTACTCTGCTCAGAAGTATCCAGCACCATCCACTAATTTTTGTCCGCCATCTCCTCTAAGAACACCAAGGCTTTCCAGTTCTTAAGCTTGTCAAATACATCTGTCTTCCACTTAAGAACATGCATCTCCTTCCTGCTCATGTGACCAAGCCTACAAAGCCACGTCTCTGCTACATAAGAAGAATTAGTAATATAAACAAGTAGATAAAGAGTACTTGTTTTCTTACTACCAGCTAATTCAAGTGCACCCACTGTGAGAGTTCTTGTGCATCTCTCATCACCCAATCTTTCTGAAGAAATTAGCCATATCTCCAAACCTGGGACCTGCATGACCTTCATCAACACCTATGTGTTGGCCGCCTACAATTTCAGCTTCACTTCCCCTTTGCCAATTCTTTGGCAAGGCTCACCAGCTCCTCTACCTGGGGCTGCATGGAAAGAGGCAACCAAATCTTTTATCCAAAATTCAACTTTATCCAAGAAACCTACAAACACATCCTATGCAACAACACCTACTACATCTGTATCTTTAGTTTCTTCATGCTGATCTACTACCAACCAACAATCTTCTTTTACCTACTCTTTCTTTCCATGGGACCTTAAGTAACCATCTGTGCTTTTCAACTCCTCCATCCTTAGCTTACTTTGATCTACCGTTGCTCTACTCCCACTCAATCAGAAACCCCTGAGAGTGCCTTGTAACCAAAACATAAAACCTGCTTCCTGCAACCTTAGCTCTGATACCACTTGTCAGGCACCATGAATAACAAACATGCTCTGATACCACTTGTTGGGGAAATAAGAACCCAACTCCAGAAGCACACAATTGATTACCAACTTCAAGCAACTTAATATGTAGAAATAACCAAAATCAACAAGTAACTAGAATTCAGAATAACACAGAATATGAGAGACAATACACAACTTGTATTAATAACTCTTACAGAAAAGAATACAATAAAGAAGATGCCACTTCTTCTCCACCACCTCATCAGAGGTTTCCCACACCTCAAGTGAACAGTAATTCTTTCCTCAAAGCTCTCTCTACTAGGTCCCAACACCCAACTCAAACACAGAGTTGGTGTTCACCTTACACCTGTGCTCCAACACTCCACAAGTGCTCCACGCACTCCACAAGTACTTAAAGTACTTCAAGTAGATCTCCCATGAACCTGCAACAACCTACAATTCAATAGACCATACTTATGGAAGGAACTGCCTTGCCTTCCTCTTAGCTCTTCATGTACTCCATGTACATACCAGTGAGTACACACCGCACTCCAAGTAGATCCTGCCTGATACTACTCCCTATTGTGTTGCTGTCCTATCTGATCTCCAACCTACATATCAATAAGTGGTTCTGCACACCTGTGAACCTTGACCTTGCACACACACACACACACCTACAGATCAATGATCTTACTTACCATGTAGATCTCCTATAAGCCATGCTCACCTGATGACTAAGATCATACATACATGAAGAATCCAGCTGACTCTCCAATCCAGCACCAACACACCTGGTACTGCTGTGGAACTAGGAGGAACACCCTTGCTCACCTCACACACAGAAGAAGCAAACTTTGCTCAACTCAACTAGCCCAATTTTCCAATACAACCATGAGTCTATTATATAGATCTCATCAAACAATAATTAGACATCTAATTACAATAATTAGATTCGTGGCTATGAGTCTAAAATTAGCACTCGTCATGCAAACGCCTAGTTCGACAACCAACTACCCGTAATAAGCTCACAGTTAAACTACATAGGTGACCGACGTCGGTCCCTATCTGCCTAGAGGTGACCGACGTCGGCCGATCCCTGACCGACGTCGGTTGCTTCTCCTTGCTATCCTGCTGACGTCAGCTGATCAGACCAACCCCAACTTCTCTGCAACTCAGTAACCCTCAGTAACCTCCTCCCCTATTTGCATCAGTGAAGCTTTTAGCTCCACAACCTAACACCATACTCATGCCACATCTAATGTCTCCAATCATCATATCCCCTAAGAAACTTATTTAGAAGGAGACTAATGTTCCTCTTCATCCACATTCATATTATCCACCTAATACTCCTCCTCTACCTCCTTCTAAGGATTATCCCACCATTCCTTCTCTTCATACCCAAAAAGAGCTAAAGTAGGTAACTATTGGAGAGTTGATTTCATCACATGAGGTATCTCAGCAATAACTAATAACTAAACTAGATAAAGAGGTAGAAAAAGAACTAGAGAAATAGGTAGAGAAAGAAATACAGAAAGAAGTAGAGAAAGAGGTTGAGAAATAGATAGAGAAAGAGATGAAGACAAAAATAGAGAAAGAAAAATATGAGCGAATAATTTCCAATGTTGTTCAAGATATTCTAGATACACAAGAAGTTCCTTCTAAAGAGTTAGTGGTGAGAAATAATCAACAACAAATGGTAATTCATTTAGCCACACCAAATGGTATGGATTTATCTTCATGGTTGGAATTTCAAATATCTCTAGAGTTAAAATAAGAAATAAATTTGGATGAGATAGACTTAAAACTTCTGAGGAGTCTTGATCAAAAGGGTAAAAATCCCAAGAGTGACAAGGTGACTTCTAAACTGTTAATTGAACCTTCTGGTCAAAAATTTACTAAGATATCAATTCCTCCATAGGGAAAGAATAAAGGTGAAGTCACAAAAGAAGACTTAACAGTCATAAAGGTATCCCTTGGATAAGTCATTACAGAAGTCTTGAAATAGGACATGTAAACCCTAATCAATTCTCTTTTCTAGAATCTTGATGAAGAAAAAGATGATAAAGAAAATTTGAAGGAATAGATTACAAAGTTGTGTGAAATAATTAACAAGGTGGAAATATCTACTCCTCGTTAATCATTAATTTTAGGAGGCATATTTGATTAGTAAACAATAACTGAGGTAGAGGAAATTAGTGACAAGGCTAAAGCATTTGGTGAATGGATAGAGAAAATGTTACAAACTATACAAAAATGGTTTCTTTAGGTCCCATGAACTTTAGGTGATATTTAAAGTAAATTTGAATAGATATAAATAGTGATGAAGGAAATTTAAAATGAGAATGAAATCTCTAAATTACAGCAAGAAAGCCTTCAATAAATAAATTCTTTCAGAATTTTTTTTGATTGAATAAAATTTTGTTCTAGAGGGATTAATAAAGAAAACAAAAAAAGAACACCTTATATCTTTTCATATTCATATTCTTGGGGAAATACTTAAATAAATGAAGAATCTAGAAGAAGATGCTCATAATGTCAAATTAGATTTGGAAGACTGCATCTTCTACCTCACTAATGTTTGATCTGAGAAAATGCCAAAGACACCTGAGTAATTGCATTAGTAATTCAAGTAATTAATTGAAAAGGCCACAATTCCTTTCACAACAAAACCAATAAAAGAGTTAATTAAATGTAAACAAGAGGTTAAGAGGATATAACCCATGATTGAAAAGGTGAAAGCTTATTCTAAGAAGCTAGAAATGAAACTACTGATATATGAAATAGAAAGGCAATCAATTTCCAATATAGATGATATGGTTATCTAACTCGTGATGTCTCAACACATAAAGTACAGAGAAAAGTGTAGATCAAAAGTTCATGAATTGGAATGATTATTATTTCTTCTTTTTTCAACAAGTTCTTTTATTTTCCTCTATTTTATTCTAACATCTCAAGTAATGTATTTTAAGTAATTATGTTTTGAGTAATTACTTTGTAAGTAATGTCATTAAGAGAAGTTAATTGTAAAAGTAAGTTGCTTTGTAAAATGTAAGACTCAAGTAATTTGGCTAAATGCCATTACTTGAAATCATTTTGTAGAAACAAATTACTGAAACAAGCTTTGCACTACATGAAATTAAATTGTATTTGATCCAAATAATGAAACCAAGGAGTGTTACATGTCACCAGCTATTTCATGCCACATAAGATAAATTTAAGGAGGACATCCTTTAAAGGTTTCTATATTTTAATGTACCAGATGGGAGTTTAAAGAGCTTCTCCTAATTGATTTTGACATCTAAAATAATATAAGTATAAGTGAAGGCTTACATGCCAAGGGGATGGTAATTTTTGAAAATAAATTATAATTAAAGCAATAAAATTTAGGTAATCTGAAACTTTGCGTTTAGATTTTTGAATGTTTTTCTATGAAATTGGTTCAAATTGAATAATAATAAATTTGATTTCTAAGGAACTTTGCATCTAAGGAGATCTTTTGGTACATTTTATAAAGATGAAAATGATAAACTTTTTGTTATCCTTATATCTAAATATGAATTCAAATTTTTCTTACTAATTTGTTGAAATAATTATGACCTCGTGAATTTTTATCTACTTGTACAAATACAATAAGCTCTGTAAAACTATTTGTTGTGAAGTAAAACTTCTTTATTCACACATATTTTAGTCATTTCATTCCCTATTTCTTAGAGATTCTTTACATATTCTCTAAATAAGTTGTTTACTTGTTGAAAAATCACTCTGTTATGGTTTATGAACTTTATTATTAAAGTAATACCCCAAAATATGATAATTTGTGCATATCTTATGAATAATTTGTATAAACTGTGAATAGCTAAATGTGTGAATAGTTGGAATAGATAAGAATAAAATGTATTAAATGAAGGGGATTTAATCCCATGACTACCTAGGTACCTTTTTTAGCCTACAAAATATCTACCTAATAGTTTTTAATGACTCCACTAGGAAAATATGAACTTAACTAGAGCTAAAATCAGAGTATCCACTCTAGGGTAATATAAATGCAGACTAATGTTTAGTTCTCCAAAATTTCATGTTTTCCATGTTAAAAGGAACACTTGTGATTATAAATTCATATTTTGTGAAAATAGCTTTACTCATCTAAAAGAAACACTTCCTTTATATTGAGTCACTTCATGCCAAATAGAACATTTTTTTTGTATTAAGTCATTGTATGGCAAGTAATCTATTGTGAAGTATTTCATTATAAATCTAAAGTGGCTTAAGCAAATCCTTAAAGAAGAAAAGGTGTTTCAATCTAGAAAATCAACCTTTCACTAGAGCAAGAAGAGATCAAGGCCAAATGGATGACTTATTTCAACTATAAGAATAGTTTAATTTCATATTTCCTCCTCAAACTAGAACAAGAAGAGTGAGTTTTTCACCTGTGAGACAAGTAAAAACTCCTATGAATCAGTTACAACATAATTCTTTAGGAATAATCTAACTTGCTAATCCTCAACTCTTTATTCTTGGAAGAATATCACAACTTCCCATCACTTGGGGAGTAGTGATTGGCCCATTGAATTTAACTCTTCCTCTTGATGAATTAATTAAGGGGTCAAAAAATAACTTTCCTAAGTTCATAGGGGATGGAAAATAGAGTCTAGATGAGCAATTGGCTACTTTATTTGTATCTTATGGAGTGATTAGCATTGAGCATGAAGATGTCTCAGTCAATCTCTTCATTAAAACCTTACATGACCTAGCTATAGAATGGTTTTACCATTTGAAACTTGGAACCATAACCAATTATTCCATTATGCATGATTAGTTTGAAAAAATATTTAAAACTACCAAAGACTCGCACATATTAGTTACCTAGTTGATTCAACTTAAAAAAGAGCCACATGAACACATGTGGGATTTCATTGCTAAGTTTAACAGATTGATCTATAAAATAATCAAGCTGTCCAACCTACTAATGATAACCAAAAGTTATTTAAATCAATATTCAATTACTAGAGGTTAGCTACCAATTATATAGAGCATTTCCTATTGATTTGGAAACTACTTAAAACATTGCTATAGAGATTGAAGATGACCTTATCATGGCTAGAAAGATTAAGAAGATAACTTCCAAGGTGGATAGTTATACTTCAACTACATTTCAAACCACTACTAATCCTCTACTATAGAAATTGGCTAATGACTTGTTGTAAGTTAAAATACAAATTGCCTAAGGTGCTCATGTTACTCCTCTCAGGAATGCACCTACATGCAATTTAAATAATCAGAATTGGAATCATATTATTGGACCTCCAAAAAGATTGGTAATTGAATATGATCTGAAGAACCATGTTTAAATGAACGAAAAATATCATATGGTTACTAACCTTGATCAAGAATTTGCTGATGAAGATGACTTTGGAGATCCTACTAATAACCCCAACATAGGTTACCTAGAATATCAATTAGAAAGTGATTATGAAGAAATGCTTGAAGAAGATCATAGTCACTCTTTTGTAGTATTTATAAGATCAAAAACTCATCAATTTGGTGAATTTTTTTCCAAAGAATAAGGGAAAGAGAAAGAATATTCTAGGTCACTAAATGTCAATATTCTCAAAAGAGGTACTCCTTTACCTACTTCTCTTTCTCCAAAAGATAATAATGTAACATCTTCTTCTCAACCCCATAAGTTAGTCACCTATACTTCTAAATATAATCCTAATTTGTATTCATCCATCCATTCTTTTGACATTGTTGACCACATCTAGAAAACCAAGATCCAAATGTCAAAATCTAAATATTTTAGGTCCTATCTAGATCAACTGAATAAACTAGTCAAGTATGTACAAATTAAAGGATATAAAAATATAAACAATGTTTATAAAGTTATCTTACCTAATCCTAAATAAGTTTCTTTCTAAAATAATTATAAAACTACTTCTCCCACATCTGCTTCCACATCTGAATGAATAGAGTCATTCTATGTATCTCTCTTGATCAACATGTTTAAGTTGAGCAATTGTATCTTAGATTCTAGAGATTTTGATATTATCATGCCATATAAATTAGTTGATGCCCTTGGCCTCACTCTACCTAAGTAAATAGGAAGATGTTACTTAATGGAAAGATAGGCTCCCTTGATAGGACAAATCAAAAAAGCTCAAGTCATTCTAGTAGCTTTTCTAGATAAGAGGCTTAAAATGACAATTTTGATAGAATATATTCCTATTTCCTATGGAATGTTTTTGAGTAGAAACTTATATAAAGTTATAGGTGGAGAAGTCAAGATAGATTGGTCATGTGCTTATATTAAAATCAAAGGAGTAAATTAAAAATTTGAGCCTGAGAAGAAGTCCAAGTATATAGTTTCTAAGTCTAATGACCGAAGATCATAGATTATTTTTGAAGAATCATATCATGGAATCTATTACCTTAAATTGGGTAAGTACATAAAAAACCATATATACAAGAAGAATAAAAGAAAATATGAACTCTAGAATTTGATGATAGCTACTATTCTCTTAGTTCAAGTGTTTGGGTTGTATTAATATCACCAGATGGTAAGGTATATCCTTACTCTTAAAATATTATGTTTGAAAATACTAAAAACATAGTAGAGTATGGAGTACTATTATTAGGACTCGAACAAGTAAAATAAAAAGGATTAAGACTTCTAAAAGTGCAAAGAGATGCTAAGTTGATAGTGAGATAAATTCATGGAAAATACCAAGTAAATAAGGATAAGATGATGCACTACCATGATCATGTTATGAGTACAACACTTGATTTTGTAGCCTTTTCAATAGATTTCATTCCTTATGATTATAAATCTAGATTTGACTCTCTCACAGTTAATATACCTTTGCTCAGGCCAAACTAATAGCCTACACTTTTTAGAGAAGGTGACTATAGATTAGAGATGGTTTTCCATCCAAAGGTTCTAGATAATGTCAATTAGAGGCAAGTTTTCAATGATAATAAACAAATATATGCTTTCTTTGAGCATCAAGATAATTTTTATTTATTGTATTTTGAAGGAAGTAGTTCACTTCCACGCCAAACAAAAAAAAGTAATACTAACCCTGAACATGATAATAATAAATAAGTAATTAAATTGAAGGGGAAAAAATACCAAAAGTGTTAGTTTCTTTATAATATTTTTTTGATAAGCATGATCAGTTTCTAAAGAAAAAGAAAGAGTGTGCTGAGAGTTATTTTCTAAAAGTAAAACAGGTTAATTTGGGTATTGAAGAAAAACCCAAGATAGTCAAAATTATAAAATGTTATTCCCAAAAGGAAAAATAATCATTCATTAAGCTTCTCAAGAAATACATAGATGTTTTCACTTGGTTTTATAAGGACCTAAAGACCTTTCAACCTAAAGAGGTACAAAATTACATTCCACTTCAGTCAGAAGTGAAGTCTTTTAGGAAAAAGCTTCACTATCATAATCCAACAATCTCAAGTCCTATCTTTGCTAAAATTTTAAAATCATGTTAAGATCATTTATCCCATTCATCATTCAGAATGGTTAGATAACATTGTCCTAGTAAGAAAGAAGAATGGAGAGACATATTTGTATGTTGATTTAATAATTTGAATCAAGCTTCTTTGAAAGATAACTATCTATTGATAATTATGGATCATACCTTGTAAGTAGTTATAAGTTCAAAAATGTTGTCCATGTTAGATGGATTTTTAGGATACAATCAGATAAAAGTGGTAGAAGAAGATAAATACAAGATGACTTTCACAACACCATGGGGGACATTTGCCTATCAGAAGATACCCTTTGGGATGGTTAATGCTGGAGAAAAGTTTAAACAAGTTATGGATCTATAATTTTCACATCTAAAGAATAAGAGCATATTTATATACCTTGATGACTTGATAATCTTCTCCAAGAAGAGAGGTAATCATTTGGCTGATTTAGAAGTTATCATCCAATACAGAAATCATGGGATTTCTTTGAATCCCAAGAAATCAATATTTGTTGTGACTGAAGGGAAGCTTCTTGGTCACATCATCTCAAATGAAGGATCAAATATTGCTCCAAAAAGGGTGAAATCTATTCAAAGTTTACCTATGCCTATGTCTAAGAAAGGAGTACATTCATTATTTGTTAAGGTTAACTTCATCAGAATATTCATTCTTAACTTTGTTGAGTTAACTCACCAAATTTATAACATGATGAGAAAGAAGTAAGACTTCAATTGAAATTTTAAAGAAAAGATGGCATTTGAAAATATTAAAAAAATCATAGATCAAGATCCAACGTTGGTTTATCCAAAATTTAGTAAGGAATTCATTATTTATTTTTATTCTTTTGAGCATAACATGTCAGCCATACTTCTAAAAAATAATGATGAATATATTGAATCTCATATAGATTTTATGAGCTAACCATTGAAAATTTATGAGCTAAAATAGACACAAATGGAAAAACATACATTTATTATAGTCAAAGCATGTAATGCCTTTAGGTACTACATTTTATCTTCACATAATAAAGTATATGTACCTAATGCTGTAGTCCAATCTATTCTAACATAGTAAGAACATATATTTTTAAGAGGAATGTGGGTGGCTAAAGTTCAATAGTTTGATCTTGATATCAAACCAACAAAGCTAGTAAGAGGAAGAGGTTTATGCCGAATAATGACAAAAGTAAACCAAATGACATAAATACGATGGTGTCTTTCATTCAAGATTAATTATAAGAATATTTGTCCATGGTTCTTTTTTTTGATCTTATTGATGAATGATATAGTAAGATTGATTTTTTCCTAACTTATGGGGAATGTCTAACTCATATTACACCAAAAAAATGGACCATCAATTTAAAGCCAAAGGATTATGTCCTTTGGGTTAATGGTTTGTATAAAAGAGAAATTGATGATGTTTTCATTTGTTGTGTAGACAAATAATAGTAAAAAAGATTATTGGAATAGTTCCATGATTGCGCATGTGGAGGTCAATTTTTAGCATGAGTTACAACACATAAAATCTTCCTAGCGAGGTACTATTATCCACTCTTTTCCAAGATACTTTGGACTAGGTTTTCTAAATGTCAAGAATGTCATCATTTTAAGGGATGTCAAAAATTTCTAGCATTGCCTTTAAAACTAGTCATAGTCAATGAACCATTTCACCAGTGGGGCATAGATTTTATTGGCATGTTGAATCCATCTTCGAGTGCTAGCCATTGTTATCTCTTAACCACCATTGATTACTTCAGCAAGTGGGTAGAATACATTCCTATCAATCATGCCACTTCTAAATGTGTATGTGATTTTATCAAAGAAAACATTGTAGTGAGGTTTGGTGTTCCTCACAAGATAGTAATTAATAATGTAGCTAACTTTTATTTAGCTAAATTAACTCATTTCTATTATTTACACAAAATAGAATTAGTTCACCCTTCAAATTACTATCCTTAAGGGAATAACCAAGCTAAATCAAGTAATAAGAACATGATGATAATCATTCACAAGTTGATGGATGATAATCAACATACCTAGTACAAGAAACTATTTGATGTATTGTGGGCTGACATAATCAATCCAAATAAATCGATTGGTATGTCACCATCTTAGTTGTTGTATGGAATAGATGTTGAATACCCATCACAATAGACTTAATTGCTTTGCAACTATCCAAGGCCATTGGAGATGAGACTTATCAAGATTCACTAGATAAGAGGATTATGTTTTTATCTAAGCTACAAGAATTGTGTGCTCAAGTTGTTAAACATTTAGTTGATCATCAGATGAAATTGAAGAATATTTTTGACAAAAAGGCTAAAGAAAGAAATTTTGATGTTGGTGACCTAGTCTTTATATGGGATAAGTGACATGAACCAAAAGGGATACATGGAAAATTTTATTCACTATGGAAAAGGCATTTAACAATAAATAAAGTTGCTAGAAAAGATATCTTCATCATATCTTATCAATATGGAATTCAACTTCCACTACCTTATAGTTGGTAGCACTTGAAACTTTACAAGAATTGAGTAGTAGGGTAACACCTATATGTATATAAATAAGACCTCAGTATTTATTTTTTATAATTGTTTTTGTTTTTTATCTATTTGTTTGTTTTGTTGTTTTTTGTGCTTGAGTTTTACATGACCATGTACCCAATAGAGAAGACTCAAAACTAGATATACTGGGATCTCATCCTTGTTTCTTTATTTTTATAGAAATAAAGATGTCCCCAATCAGACCAAGCTGGTGTCCCCAAAGTTTTACACATGGAATTTTGGGTTATCCATATTGAAATTTTTGTCTTTTGTCTTTTGTGAGTCAGTAAACTTTGTTAAAACTCAATACTTTGAATAAGACTTAGTATTTAATAGTTTTCATTATGATTTATTTCATTCCCAATTGCTTCAAATTACTCCAAAAGGTTAGAAAATGTATGTATAAATCATTCTCATAAAACCCATCTTGTTTCATCTTTCCAAGAGATTCAAAAAGCTAAGTGTTGAGATTCATTGCTAGGCCAATTTGGGATCTCAAGGTTACTTTACTTCTCTAAGGTGAAGCAATTGGCCTTCAAAAACCTATGTTACATCATCTTATTGAAATCAAAATTATGTAATGACTTTACTTCTCATAAAAAGATAAGCAAATTAGTTTCATAAACTTGCAAAGAATTAATTATAATGAAGCATGGTTCTGAAGTTACTTCACTTACTCAAAGTCATAAGTAAAAGCAATAAGAGTTCACAAGTCTTAAGTATTCATAAGTATAGACTAAACTAGGGTTTCAAAGTTACTTGAGTTTGTAGACCAACTCAAGAAAAGTAGTTTGTGAAACATGATAAACATCAAAATGATTATGTGTCCATCACATCACATGTCACTTAGTTGTCATTAATGCATGGGTTAATATAAATATTAAAAAATCCACCTCATTTCCTACCTATTTTTCAAGTTATCTAACCTATTTTATTCCCTTAAGAATCTTGACCATCATTATTTGAGCTTGTAAAATGATTTTTAAGCAAAATATTCATAACCCATTTACCATTGAGGGACAATAATTAAGTTTTCAAGAGCATATATCAAGACTTCCTAGTGTCAGTCATAAAAAATTTCAAGAGGAGAAGAAGAAACAACTATGAATGAAGAATTTCCTAAGCTTGTACTTGAAGAAGTTCAAAAATTGAGTAGAAGATGGAAGACTAAGGCAAAGAGAGTTGAGAAGCCAAAAAAAGAAAAGATAAAGTATGAATACAAGGGTTATCCTATTAAGTCCTATATTACTTCCAAGTTATCTAAAATAAGTGACACTGACATGGGATGCATTTCAATAAATGAGCTCTTAGAAAGGTCAAAATCCATAATTAAGACACCACTCATTTAATCAATGACCAATAATGGGATCTTACAAGCTACAACATTCCTGAACTCTGTACAACTTCCTGAATTTATCCTAGAATGTTCTAAGTACTATGATTCTCTTACTAGGATAGTAAAAGATATTGTTATAAATGTGTTGATGAGGTTATATGTTCAGTATTTTGACTATTTTTTGAAAGTCTTAGCAAGGTATAAAGTTCTCAATTTATTAATGAAAAAATATAAGAATCAATGGGAGAATAAAACATCAAATTGCATCAAGATAATGAATACTAATTATCTAAGGAAACCAAAAAATCCCTCAAGGTTTCCAAAGAAAATAGTGAGATCTATTTTGGTTTAAGAAATGGATAACATCACTTAGTTGTTATGTATAATTAACAAGGATAATAATGCTAAGTGCTTTTACACCTAGATTTATGCATACATTAGGGCTATTGATGTCAATAGGAACTCTGCAATGATTGAATGGTCAATGATGCTAAGTGACAACATTGATAATAGGAATTATCTTTTCATAATAGGAATTATCTTTGCAATAAATAACAATTAAATTAGAGAAAGAACCAAAGAAAGAAGTAGAGAAATAACTAGAGAAAGAGGTATACAAAGAGATAGAGATAGAAACAGAAAGAAAAATATGAGCATGTAATTTCAAATGTTATTCAAGATATTCTAGATACACAATAAGTTCCTTTTCAAGAGTTAGTGGTGAGAAATATGTCAACAAAAAATGGTAATTCATTTAGCCATACCAACTAGTATAGATTTCTCTTCATGGTTGGCATTGCAAACAACTCCAGAGTCAAAATAAGAAATAAATTTGGAGGAGATAGACTTAAAAATTTTGAGGAGTCTTAATTGAAATGGTAAACATCTCAAGAGCATAAAAGTGACTTCCAAAATATTAATTAAATCTTCAGTTTAAAAATTTGTAGAGATATCAATTCCTATGCGAGGTAAGAATAAATGTAAAGTCACTAAAGAAGACTTAATAGTCATAAAGGTATCCCTTGGAGAAATCACTATAGAAAGCTTGCAATGATACACACAGACCCTAATCAATAATTTTTTCCATAAGCTCAATGAATAGAAATATGAAAAATCTATGTTGAAGGAAAATATTGATAAGTTATGTGAAATAATTTCCAAGGTGGTACGATCTACTCCTCATAAATCCTTACTTTTAGGAGGCTTATTTGATCAATAAACAATAACTGAGGTAGAGGAAACTAGGGACAAGTCTAAAGTAGTTGACGAATGGATATAGATAATGTTAAAAACTAAACAAAAATGGTTTTTTTTTGTCCCAAGCACTTTGGCTAATATTGAAAGTAAATTGGCACAGATAAAAATAGTAATGAAGGATATTGAAAATGAGAATGGAATCTCTGAATTGCTAATAAAGCCTTCAGCAAATAAATTATTTACGCAAAAAAAATTTGATTGGAGAAAATATTTTTATAAATAGATAAATAAATAATGTAGAATAAGATGAATGGCTTATATCTTTTTGTATGCATTTTCTTGGGGCAATGCTTGAAGAAATGAAGACTCTAGAAGAAGATGCTTGCAATGTGAAAGTAGATCTAGAAAACTATATCTTCTACCTCACTAATGTTTGGTCTGATAAAATGCCAAGGATACCTAAGTAATTACATCATCAATTCAAGTAATTAACTGAAAAGGCCACAACTCCTTTAATAGCAAAATATATAAAGGAGTTAATCAAAAGTCAACAAGAGGTCAAGAGGCTAGAACCTAGGCTTGAAAAGGAGAAAGCTTATTGCAAGAAGCTAAAAATGGAACTGATGAGATATGAAATAAAAAGGAAATTAGTTACAAAATTATATTATGTATCTATCTAGTTCATGATGCCTCAACACATCAATTATATATAAAATTACATATCAAAATTTCATGAATTAGAATGATTGTTATTTCTTCTCTTCTCAACTAGTTCTTCTATTTTCCTCTATTTCATTCTGACATCTCAAGTAATGTATTTTAAGTAATTTTTTTTTGAGTAATTACTTTGTAAGTAATGTCATTTAGATAAAAATACTTCTAAAATTAATTTGCTTTATAAAATGTAAGACTCAAGTAATTTGGCTAAATTCCATTACTTGAAGTCATTTTGTAAAAACAAATTACTTAAGCAAGTTTTGTGCTACATGCAAAGAAATTGTATTTGATCTAAATAGTGAAACCAAGGATCATTAAATGTCACCAACCATTTCATACCACATAGGAGACATTTAAGGAGGATGTCCCTTAATAGTTTCCGGATGTTAATATAGAACATGGAAGTTTAAGGAGTTGTCTCCTAATTGATTTTGACATATGAAATAGTATAAGTATGAGTGAAGGCCTATGCTCAAAGGGGATGGTAATTTTCAAAATAAATTATAACTAAATCAAGAAATTTTAGGCAATCTAAAACTTTGTATTTAGATTTCTAAATGTTTTTGTATGAAATTGGTTCAAATTGAATAAGAAAAAGTTGATTTCTGAGGAACTTTGCATCTAACGAGATGTTTTAGTTAATTCTATGAAGATTAAAATGATAAAATTTATGTTATATTTAAATATTAATATGAATATGAATTCAAATTTCTATTACTCATTGATTGAAATAATTATCACCTCTTGAATGCTTATCTACTTGTATAGATACAATGAGCTCTATAAAACTACTTGTTGTGAAGTATAACTTCTTTCTTCTCATATATTCTAGTCATTTCCTTCCCTATTTCTCATAAATTCTGTACATATTCTCTAAATTAGTTTCTTAATTATTACAAAATAATTATGTTATGATTTATGAACTTTGTGATTAATGTAATACCCCAAAATATGATAACTTGTGCATATCCTATGAATAATTTGTATAAAATATGAATAACTAAAAGTGTGAATAATTAGAATAGATAAGCATAAAACATATAGGAGATTCACTATTAAATGAAGGGGATTTAATACCATGACTTCCTAAGTACTTTTGCTAGCCTAAAAAATATCTAGCCAATAACAAGGTAATAAAGGAGGAATCCACTCTAAAATGTAGGGGGTAGCTTGGTAATGTTTCAAGTATGTTTCAAATCATTAGGTTCATCATCATCTAAATCAACAAGAACTTGTAAATCAAGATTGATGTTGATGAACTTTGGTAAAGGAACACTATTGATCCTAGGAATGGTAGGGATATGATATTAAGGTTTGGGATTAAGAAGTTTAATACTCCAAGGGTTGGGATCAACTTCGTGCTTATATCATTTTCCATTATTTAAGAATTTAATGCATTGGTTATCAGAAGAAGCAATAGCCCTCATTCTATAAGTCTATGGGTGACTAAGGAGTATGTTATAATATAATGGTAAATCAAAGACCATAGTTTTAGTGTGAATGGCCTTAGGTCTGATGGTTAGGGAGATATAAATACAACCAAGTGGCTTTTGATTATTGTTGTCAAAACCATGATAGGTAATATGGGTCTACTTTCAATGATCTTTACTATAACCAAGTTGTTGAATAAGCCACAAAGAGGTGACATTAATACCAAATCCTTTATCAATTAGAATTTTATGAATAAGGGTAGTATTAATGTTTATTTTAATCAATAGTGGTGGATCATCAACATGAAAAAGAATTTCATCATTGATCTTATCATCTTTAATAAATTCAATAGAAGTCTTGGAAGAAGGACACACAGTTTCAATAGTGTGCATGTTGGTAGATTGATTTTCAATTAAAGGTGGTTCTTCATCTATAAGATATGGATCTTAAATTTCTTATAATTATTACATAAGTTATTTTTGATGGTAAGGGGAAGTATGAACTAACTCCATAAGTGGAATCTTACGAGGCATAGAGTTAAATTCTTCAAAAAATTTCCAATGGGATTTAGAAGAAGAACCAATGTGATGTTTAAGAGGAAAGGTAAATCTTTAAGGAATAAAAGTGATTAGGGTTTTGAAAGGAGGGGATGGCTCCTTAGGGGCATCTAAAGTGAGATTAGTGGTTATATTATCTTTAAGGAGTTGTTCTTCCAGAGATGGTTTCTGAGGTTTGGTAATAGTATCTTTGTGAGCCAAATTACAATAATAATTAAACTTTGTGGTGTTAACATATTTCAAATTATTGTAACATTGGTCATAATTGACATTAATGGCATAAACATCTTTGAAATTTTTTTGATTATAAGTGGTGGAGAAAGATTTATGTCTATTCAAGGTATAAGTTTTGGAAACTTGTAATTTTTGAGAAGCAATGATGTACACTTAGTGATGAAAGTTGATCATGAATTCATGATTAAATAAATCACCAAGCATATAAGAGACAACAAATTTAGTAAGCCCTTGAAAATATTCTTGATAATGACTAATGTTGGCATGGAACTAACAAAATTGATTAGGGTCATTTCACTTATGAGGATTATTACTATAAGTAAAGGGTTTAGAGGGTGGTAAAAATTGTTCCATTTGTTGCACAGTGAGTAGTGTGTTAGAAGAGGAAATAATGTTGGCTTTGGGAACTAATGTTTTGGTTTGAGGATTATTTATAGTGATAACATTATTATATGTTTGAAAATATCATTTAAGAAGTTTAGGATTAGGTTCGAATTGATTCATAAGAAAGTCTTGACATTTAGCTTGGTTAAGAGCTTCATTAAGTGTTTGAGGAACAAAATAATGAACCTTATATTGAATAGAAGGAGTTAAAGAAGTTACAAAGAGTTTGAACAAGTTATCATTAGTCATGTTATGTCAGCTTTGTGAGCCAAATATTTCCATCTTTTGATAAAGGCATGAGCTGATTTGGTGGGAGATTGCTTGGCATTGATGAAGTGGTTAAGATAATTTTTGGGAAGATCATTATGTTGAAACTCTTTAACCAAAGGATTGACTAAATCCTCATGTTGCCAAATGGAATGATGTGAAATTTGATTTTACCATTCTAATACATCACCCATGAAGGTTTTGACTAAGATTTTAGTTGTGGTGAAGGTATTAATTTTGGATCCACTCTTTGTAAAAAGTACCAAAGGCTTTGAGAAATGAGGTAGGGTATTTAGTCCCATCATATTTGATAGTTGGAGATATGTTACCAATATCAATGGACATAATGAAGGGAGATAAAGGCTCATTTTAAATAGTTTAAAATTTTTTGTTATTCATTACAAGTTGATGAATAACATTGTCTAAAGCATCTCTAAGAGGTGGAGGAATATAATTAAGATTTGCTTGAGGATAGATAGTTGGAGGTTGATTAGCCATATTAATCAAATGATGTAGTTGAATCATTTGAGAGGTGTTATAATCTTGCATTACATTCATTTATTATATGAATAATGCAAGAATTTGAGTCATATCAATAGGTGGGTTGGTGTTTTTGGGAGCACTCACCAAATTGGTGTTAGGGGGAGGGTTATTAGAAGATGGATTATTCGTGGGATTATAGATTAAACTTGTGTCAATTGATCCCACATTGGTTTGAAGATTTTGAAGAGGGGAATTATCTTGATAGGTATATAAATGATCATATCCACCTACTTCATCTTAAGGTGTGATTTGCACTATGTTACATGTCATGGATGAATAAGGAGAAGAGGTGCCCTAAGAAAGATGGTTATCTTAGGAAGAAATGAGAGGGAGAATTGAACTTCTCATATAGTATCTAAATAGATTCAGGTTGTCCAAGAATATTTTGATATGGGACCTCATAATGTTTTAAGATAAATGAATAAAATTCTAAGGAGAAGAAAATAAAGAACTAAGTCAAATATATAGGGAAAGTCGTAAGATTATAGATTTGATGAGTTCAACCTAGTACTAAAAATAGGGGTTAAAATTTGAGAAAATAGGGATATAGAGTCAATAGGGTTGACCTAGTTATGTAACTTGAGCAAAAATTAGGTATAAAAAGATATAGAGTCAACAAGGTTGACCTAGTACTATATCCTAAGGGGTAAAAAAGAATATTGTGTTGATAGTGTTGACTTAGTAATATAGGAAAGGAAATAGATAGTTTATATGAGATTGTGTTGAAAAGAATGATAGTGTACTTAAATAAGAAAAAATTTACAAGTACTTTTATAAGAAAGATGTGAAAAGAAAAACAAAATTAATTGGGTCAATGAGGATGATCCAATTAAGACACACAACACAAGACCTTGCACCAATGCTAGCCAATGTAAGTTTTTGCAATACAACATACAATTGAATAAAGAGCAAGCTGTCAACTTAGAAAGTAAATGCTAACTAAGTGGTCATCCTGAATGTTGTTAGATTATTAGAGTATGATTTTAAGTGTGATAAGAAGTTGGATGTAAGGAACTAGAAAGTAATCTATAGATGGTTTCAGGTATTTAGTCTGAAATAAATTTGTGTTGGTAATGGTAGTGGCTTGGTATTATGGCCTACCCCCTTACTTCACACACCATAGTGATAAGGGTGTGAGGTGTTTTGCCAATATATACCATTAATCAACTTCTCCCTTGGTGATAAAATCCAAGTAGGAAGGCCTTGGGTAGATAATTATTTAGTCGCATTTTAAAATTATGTGATTTAGTAGTGTGTGAATAAAAGAGAAATATAGTGAAACTAAATGGTATATTGGAAAAAAACCTAGTTATTTGATATATTCTAAGAATGTAAGCAATTAAAGGCAAAAGTGTGAAGTAATTACTAGCATATAGATGTTAATTCCAACTTTGATACATAGTATAGTGTCAGTTTAAATGACAATGTATGCAGAGATTATATAACACAGTCGATAGGTTCACTAATATACTATTAAATAAAGGTTATATTAAAACTTAATCGATACTATAGACCTAGTCTTTCAAATAAAAGATATAATACAAAACTAGATTGACAAAGTGGACCTATTTTTCTATATAAGGGTAGTTTTAAAGACTACAAACTGTGAAAAAAAAATAATGATTAACAAAAATTAAAGAGAATGAGAAAAATGAACCTTGGTTAGTTGGAAGATGAAGAGGAAGGTGATATTTCTATTGAATTACCATGATTTTTACTTGAAAATTTTACTAGTTGTGTCAACTAGGTCTACCTAATTCTGTAGTTCCCTATTTGCTAAAACTTGTAAATAATACTATGACAGTAGTGTTGACCTAGTATGTTTTATGGAAGTTTGAAAGTGTGCTATGTCAATATAATCAACCTATTAGTCTATCTAGAAGTGAATACCTATACTATGTTGACCTATTTGACCTAGTATCCTAAATATAATGAAAACTTGCACAAACATAATAGAGTAGTATTGATGTAACTATGTATTAAACCTATGCATAAAAGTTAAAAACTATATTAGAAATATCAACCCAGTCTCACAAATATAGAAAAAAATAAAAATAAAATTATAAAATAATGAAAAATTTGAGATAAAACTTGCAAGGGTTAGATTCATGTCAGGTTCACCAGAATGTATGCTATCATAAATGCATCATGTTTATAAATCAATTCTAATTCGAAGAAGATAGATCATACTTACACTTTCGATTGGGGATACATTAGATAATTGAGAATATGACCAATATGGGGACCCTTTAGACCTAATTAGGGGATCTCTTATCACAATAAATGATGTTATAGAGGGTTCCAAAGCCTCTAATCAAGCATAATCATGCAATAACCCTAACTAGGCCCTATATTTTCATATCTCACTAAAATAATAACAAGTAAAGTAAATAAATCTAATCTAGTGATCACCAAAGCTTATGGCAAAATATTGGGGTTAGTAAACAAAAAAACATGCATAAAAGAATCTCAATTAAGATATGTATGAGTAAGACATTAATACATGGAGAAAAAGAGTATTATTATTCAAAGATAATACTTATGCTACTTCAATCAACTAAAGAGAGGAGTAAAGTTAGAGAATACTTACTTAAAAGATGAAACCATCAAGAATCAATATCTTCCTTAGCCAATGGGGCTTTACAAGAGGTTGTTATGGTTTATAAGGATCACTTAGAAATTCTAAACCATCCAAGACAGAACAAGACTAGATTATCTAAGTAGAAACCCTAAGCTAAGACTCCTTAAGTATAATGGTGGAAGAATGGATTATAAATAAAATAAAGTGAATAATAACTCTTGTTTATTGATAAATAACGATGAAATTTAATTGTATATATAGGCAGATTTAACCCTAATCCCTTATGAATGTTTTAGCCAATAGGGTCGACCCAGTCGACCTAGTATTGTTATGGATAACAATTCACTAGATCACAGGATAGGTTAGCCAAGTGTCGACCTAGACCCTAAAATTTTTAGCCACAATAGTATAGGGTTGAACTAGTTGAACTAGTACTATATACTATTGAAAGTGGGTTAAGGTCAGGAAAATAGGGATGAAAGTGGGAAAGGACTGAAGGAGTGTGCAAAAGAGGAGTAATAGCTTAAGGAATGGATTTTAGGAGCTAGTTGGATTGGTAATAAGTGGAATTAAGGGATAGTAATCCTAAAAAACACAAATTTTATACCCACCCCTTTACTAGTACACCCTTTGAGGTGTACACTTAGAGAGATTTAGACTCGACGGGTTTTTTTAAGATAAAAAGCATCAATATTTGATAAAAGTTAAAAATATTATGTGTATATAGGGTGAAGACATGAGATTGGTCTATAATACCAATATTGATATTTAACCTTGTAATTTAAATCCATTGTAAATTCATAAAATTATTCCCATGGGCTTTCTAAGACTTGATTTGCATGACTGTGTTTTTGGAGCTACAGGTAGTTCTTTGTGTATGAGTGAGAATGATGTTCTTGAGTATTTTTACATAGATTTGAATAATTAAAAGCATATGAATTTTTTATATAAGTTTCATAATTTATTTTTAATTTATTTATATGTATGATAAACTCCTATAAAGGTGTGAAAAGTCAAAGGTTCTTGACTGGGTTTTTGAAGCCTGTGTGTAGTTTTGAGTAAGCATATGAAAATAGTTGGTTTGAGGTCTTTTTCCCTATTTGGTGAAATCCAATGAACATTATGATGGAAATAAGGTAATTTTTGTTCTATAAATGTTATTATTATTTTTTTTTAATGTGAAAAATTTAATTATATGCTTCAAATTTGCAAGATAGACTTTTTGACAATGATAAGGCCTAATTGTGAGTAGACCTAATTGTGTGGTTTAAGAAGTGAAATGAGATAAATGGTGTTGGGTACCTAAGGTGATACTATAAGTGGTATAATTAAAGAATTTATGAAGTTTTTAATCCATTTATGAAGGCTTAATGTTTTCCAAGTAGGCCAAAGTGAAACGTGTGCTTTGAGAAGGCCTAATTGCATTAGGTCTCTATTAGGCCTAATGGTGGTTTTGGCCCTTAAAGGTAATGAACAACCTATGTAGTGGTTGTTTCAATTGTGAAACATGTTTCTTGATATATTAAAAGGGTGGTCCAAGTATGGAAAGGTTCTTGGTGAAACAAGACGGGTAAGATCAAGAGTCAAGTATACATCGAAGGTCTAATAGGCCTAATTGACTAGTTAGAATATTAAGGACATGAGAGAATGATATAGAGTTTTGGAAAAAAGGTAGATAAATTTAAGACCATTATATTAGTTAGATGAATATTCATGAAGATATAATTATGCTTTTATGAGTGATGATCAAGGTCATTTGACCTATTTCTGCTAAGGAAAGGGCTAGTTGAGTGAGAAGGTTTAATAGGTTGTTTGAGAAAGATAAAAGAGTGAGAAGAGAAAAATAAGGTGGTCATATTCAATTAGATGGTAAATAGGTATTAAAAGGTGATCATAGATTTAAGGTAACTAAGTTGGTGCTGAGTTACCTAGGGGTTTGATGCCTCATTACAAGTTGGTGCTTGCTAAAGGACTAGTTGAGTTGGTGCTCAACTAATAAGGGGTTGGTGCTCCTTGTGGGGTCGGTACCTCACTAAATTTTAATTAATTTCATATAGGACTATATCACATGTGTATTTTTAGTGGGTTTTATTCCCCAATAGTGTTTCTACATATATCTTGTGTTCTTATGTTGTTTGCTTTCATAGTTGCTTGTTTATACATTGGTTAATGTATGTATGTGAATGAATGCTTCATGAATGATAAGTGAAATTTTAGGATTATTTCAAGGAAACTAATTTATTCCCCCCTCTCAGTATCTATACTTTAAAAATTTCAAAATTGATGAAGTATGTTTTAGAAAAGTATTTTATTATTTAAAACATTTTACATGCTTTCCAACATGATTTAGTGTATTTTATATTTTATTTATTTTCACATAAGATCTAATAGACATTACACTTTCAAATTTTTACATTTATTTTATTATAATTATTTTTAAACCATGCATTTTTTCATAACTATTAGAAAGGAATCTCAAATACATGATACATTTTCTCATAAGCATATATCATAAATTAAACATGTGTTAAACAACAAATACATACATCCATAACATCCATGAGTCAAAATATATATATATATATATATATATATATATATATATATATCATTAAATCAAATGTTTTATAAAATATAAAAACATGCTATGATCATAATACAATAAACACCACATGGTTGTGGTCCACCCTTCCCATCTAATGAATGAGCCATACAACCCATCAAAGATTGATACTATCCCCTCTGAATGGTAAATTGTAATGACTCTATGCATGAATTTAGGCCATGTAATTATCCTTGTAAATTTTCCACTAGGGCCTAAACACATCTTGAATCCCTATATGTCACCATATGAGTAGCCCAGTCCTTAGCCACATGCCTACCATGCTTACAGGTAATTATGATGTATCTACTCATCTTTACATATATCATGCTACCTTACCGACCAATCTAAACAAAGTAAAATACACTAAGGTAGACTATAAAATAGGATTAACTATATTGGTAGTGTCATGATGTAGTAACACATCATTCAAAATATCATGGTGGGCTACCTATAGTATTGTAAACAATCCAAACTCCTCCTCTATAGTATCTACAAAATAAAAACAAAATATACATTAGATATTGCATATACATATCTTCAAAACACACACACACACACACACACACACACACACACACACACACACACACACACACACACACACACACACACACACACACACACACACACACACACAATATATATATATATTAAACTTAAAAGAACATGAACTAAAAAACACTTACCAAAAATAGTCTCCTTATTAGCACATCCACCATGTATATCCATTGGAACATGCCTTTGAGAAACTATAAAATTAGGCTAGAGAATATGAGCATGCCATGGTCCAATTTGAATATTCACTCTATAGACCAACTTTGTGTAGGCTATGAATTAAGCTCTACATGATCATATACCTCTACTTGTGGCTCTACCTCCTCTTGTACCTCCACCTACATCTTCACCTATCGATGTTTTTTGTCATTAGGGTGCCTGTGGTGGTAACTACAACACCTATTGTGTCATAAAATTTCCACTTCTATGTCATTAAATATAATCACTACTTCCTCTTCAATTAATCTAGCCTCTCTTTACTATCATTATCATCATCCTACCAAAGGTCTATCCTGACATGGTCAAATAATAGCTACATCTATAGGCACCCCTATACCTCCACTACTCCTCCACTCCCTCACATGATGTGCCCAATATGTAGGCACTATTATAGGTACCAATGGAGGTGGAAACCCTAGCTATCTAAATAATAAATAGGATGTGTCTCTACCTACCAAGTATAATATATAGTAATCTAAACATGGGCCAGTCCATGAGAAATAATTATCCATAAAGGCCAACTACTTGTAATACCTACATATGGTTGCCAAATAATATCTCTTCACATCATAATCTATTAATTTTGGGATATGAGGTAAAATACATAATAAATGGTCCTACCACCATCTCAAGACTCAAGGTAAACTATCATATATAACATTGGGCAATCCAACTGGTCGATACATAGGGAATCTCTCATAAATCTAACTACTAAGCAAAATCATAAGGACCATAGTCATCTACCCATGATAAGTAATAGTATATATCATGTAATAATTTTACCCAAATAACTAATCCTAAATTATACATAGTACCCTATGTATACATCCAAATCCTAACACCATTGTGTTAAAATTATCAATCTTACTTGAAATTTGTGAAAATGCACAATTTGGGCCAAAATCACTTAAATGTGATAAATGATTTGATTTTTTCATATAAAAGTGCTAATTTAGGCTAATGTGTCCCTAAAATGAGGCAATGAATTTTATGTGATTATTAGATTTGATCAAATCATTTTGAGTCAAAATGATGAAAATGCATTTTGGTGCTCTGAAACACTGTTTTCTTCTAATTTAGAAGCACACAACATGTGCATGTGTTATTTTATGTCAACAACATACTAAATGGTATATCAGTATATATGAAACTAATATCACCTTCTAAATCCTCTCTAGTTAAATTATGACCCAATAATATGACTTTTTAACTAGTTTGATTAATGAAGTGCACCAATTTCCAAAGAATTGCTTAAATTTTGATTAATATTACTTAGGAAAATTAAAACTAAATTATGAGCTTAAGTAAGAATTCCATGGAAGTTATTGAATATTTCTTTATTGGAAGTTGAATCTTATTAACTCTATCATCAAGTGAGGTTATTTTTTAGGTGGCATATATAAGCCATAAATGTAATAAATATCAAGATTATGGCTTCCCATGCCTCTTTAATACCCCTTCCTTGCAAATTATTATGAAAATATTTATGTATTTTATTTACATAATTGGATTAATTCATGGACACATATATTGATCTTGAGATGGATGGTCATGGTTGATCCTGATCAATTTAGAAAATCTATAAATAGGAGGGCTAAGACTACTTTGACTAAGCTTTATTTTATGTAGATTTATTATGCAAAATTCTCTCCACATGCCTTTTGTGAGTGTTGAGTATTATGTTTAATTTGAGAAAAGATAGATTCATTGATAGGCATAGAATTGATATTCATATCATGAGCCTAGATTATACTTGGTGTTCTTGATATGGTGGAGGAGTTTGTCTTGCACCGTTGTTGAAGACTTGAGCAACAAATCAAGGGAAAAAACATGTTTTGAGCTACATATGGATGGTGGGATGCTCTTGGGAAGGTAATGTATGTTTTATTTATTTCATTGAGTTATTAATTGTCATTTGTACACTTCATTGAATAGGTTGGACTAGATTATTAGTTTTTAATGCATTTCTTATGTTTTTCATGACTAATTATTGATCTAACCATATTTATAATCCATCTCTACATCTTGGCATGCCCATTGGGACAACGTATCCCTATCAAGTAAGGAAGACATTTTTGAAATTTAATATTCCATTAAAAGTCATTAAAAATGACCAATGTCAATTTTTTATAATCGACATTGATCATTTCCCATGTTTTTAATGTTTTTGGTTGATACACAATTCACATAATGACCAATGTCAATTTTTTATAATCGACATTGATCAAAGCTAATTGGAATCGGTTAGGTTAAAAGAAAAAATATATCCAAAAATTTGCATTTTGACCTTTTTTCAAGTTGATAGTTGTCAAATTGAGTTTTTAAGTCTCTAGTCTGAACATTATTCCTAATCTAAAAGTTTTATTTTGGAGATTTTATCATAACATTATGATAACAAACATTTTGGTTAAATATATCTTTTTCCTAAGGGTTTATAGGTGACCGTTGTCAGTCATTTTTGATTGGCAGTGGTTCTTTATGATTGACATTAGTCTTGCTACAACTGGCATCAGTTACTATTGATTGACATTGGTCTCTATATATAAAAAATAGATAACCAAAAGCAAGAAATCCAAACTTGTTGTTTCTAATGCTAAATTGCTTTCTACATTCAAAGAAGAAATAAGAAACTGAAAGATGGTCAAGGCTAGAAGTACCTGATAAAGTCGTGCGCACCGAAATCAAATGTTGAAAGATTCTCCTCTTTTGCTGTGGAGGAATGACACCTGCGAGAAAGAGACTAAAACACGGGAAGACGTTAGTCAAAGATATGGTGGGCTGTCAGGCGAACGCCCGATCTCGGAAGTACGAAGACTCCCTAAAAGGATATCAACCCACTGATAAAAAAAAGAGTAGAAAATTGGACGAAAGTAGATGATAATGACAGAAATAAATGACAGAAAAATAAAGAGCGTACCTGATAAGCAGCACTGTTCTGCACAGTCACTGGCGTCGGTCTCTGTGGTGCCGGCGTCGGTCAGGGTAGTGACCGGCGTCGGTTAAGGTGCCGTCGTCGGTCGGGGTAGTGACCGGCGTCGGTAGGGGCAGGTTCTGGGAAAGTCTGGACAGGTTCGGGACAGGGCTGAACAGAGTCGGGACAGCGCTGAATAGAGTCGGGACAGGTCTGAATAGAGTCGGGACAGGGTCTGATAAGGTCAGGGTAGGGTTTTGATAAGGTCAGGGTAGGGTTTTGGACAAAGTCGGTGACAGAGTCTGGGAGAGTCGAGACAGGGTTTGAGAGAGTCTGGGGGAGTCGGGACAGAGGTAGGGGTAACAAAACTGATAAATAATAACTGAGAAAGAAATGAAATAAACAGAATAATACTTACCTGGTAGAAGACGCGATGAAAGCCATGGTGTGAAGATTAGTTGATGTCGTAGTGTTGATGATTGCTCGGAGTTTGCAGGTTGATGGAGGAATTCGCAGGTTGGTTGCTTGGAGTTTCCTGAATAGCGTTTTGGGGATCCTGGCACAAATGGCTGGCAGAGGTTGATGAAGGCGGGGGACGGGGACGGTTCCAGAAATGGTTCGTCAACCGTTTCAGGAAACTGAATGGTAACTGATAACGGACCAGGGTCGGCCGATAGATGACCAACGTCGGCGACATCGGTCGGGTAAAGACCGACGTCGGCAGATGCATAATGGGTATAGAGTCTAGTTTTAGCTCTGTGCTCATCTTTACATGCTGCCAGGGTCAAGGTTGGTGAAACAAGTGATCGACAAGGGTTCGATAGGTGAAGAAGAATAAGACGGGGAAGGACCAGGGGAGTCGACACGATTTCGGTGTCTACATTTGCCCCTTTTTGTCTTGTTGGTTGTTCTGGACGAACTACAAGACAAAAATAGGAGTGAGTGCCCCAGGTGAGGGATAAGGTTGATTTCATCTTGTTGGTTGTTCGAATGAACTGCAAGACAAAATAGGAAGCGAAATGCCCCGAGTAAGGATGAGGTATTCCCCCTCAAAGTAGGAGTCGAGGGAAGGGAACCGGGAATTGGGTGCTGATTTGATAAAGAGCGGATGAAAAAGGGGTGAGGGTGAACGCTGTAAAGGTCATGATTGCGCGCATACCACTGCACGAGATGGTCAGGTCAAAAGTGTTGCAGGTCAAGGGTCGAGGAGTGCCAAAATTGAAGTAACCGGGCCCCAGCATTTAGTCATCTGTTGATCGGGTCACTCAATCTAAGTTGAAGCTCCAAATGGGTCGTCGCGTTCCAGGTATCCCAGGCTCAGGAAGTGCTCCTAGAAACGCGAAAAAGTCACAAGTAGTGCAGATCAACCGGTGTGCGATCCTATACTTGTGAGGGTCCAAAAAGGTCTGCACACAATTCTGCTAACCAGTCATGAGGTAGCATACATGTAAAAACAACCAAGGCAACAACGTCTTGGAAGTGGTCGAGGTCGGAGGAGATAGGCATGATCTCCAATGGTTGGTGGTCGATGGATGGATGAATGGACGAAAGGATGCAGCCGAGCTAACCCCAGAAGACCCCATGTCAACTGAGTGCTGCCTACATAGCCCTGGTGATAGGGCCTCAGGCCGATGTAGTTCTCCCTAGAAGGGAGGAAGGGTCAAAGGGATGTTGAGGAAAAAAAAAAAAAGATGTTGCAGCCTTTTCCAAATGGTGTATTCTGCAACATTGGTTGAGGGGTTTTTCATCCCTAGCAATATTCCATATGCGTGATGGATGTATGCTAAAAATGAATTGAGGTCTATTTATGCTTCAGCAAGTATTGGTTTATGCTTAACATAAATTGGGTCGAGTCGATAGTTTCCATGTGTATTGGTGTCCATAGAAACTAGGGGGAACAGGGTAGGTCATGTTGATGGTCTGAAAAGAGAGTTGAGCTGAGTTGATTGACAAGTGATGAAGGTGAATGTGACCAGAGTGAAGAGAAAAGATGAAAGGCAAATTGCTCTTTCATTGACAAGGACCAAAAAGATAGCATGGATAGGGGTTATGAGAACCAAGAGCCCCATTCATGCGTGACGTCATTGACCATAGTTATGTTAGAGCGGTAATCGAATCACTTAGACATTAAAGTGAGCTCGAAGTCCCTTGAGTAGGTAATAGGAGGAGGAAAGAGGGTAACCCATTTTAAGAGCAGAGATAACTTTGCCCCTTTTTATAGGAGACCCTGAGACAACTACAAGTCAAGTCCGTGACTCGTTTTTTTTTTTTTTTTTTTTTTTTTTTTTTTTTTTTTTTTGGCGCAGACTGATCAATGCGGGAAGCCTGCATAGAGATGTTATTTGCTGTAGTGGTCAGGTTGTGAAGCTGATCGATGCGGGAAGCTTCTAAAATAATGCTATTTATTGCCAGAGTAGTCATAGCCATCCTTCGAGGGAGTGGTCTAGATTTTTGTTTAATAATGTTTGATAAGTTGGCCTAGCTGTCCTTCGAGGGATCAGTCTAGTAATACAGCAATGATAGTACAGCTTTCCTTCGAGGGAGCAGTCTGTTTGTTTGATTTTGATATAGATATAGTGACCATGGATATGTTTTGACATCTTGATTTGTTTTTATAGAAATGTGAGTCATGGACAAGACTGTAGAAGGTCAAGGACTCCCTTTTATGAGGACAAAGCATCCATACCGCATAAAAGGGTTATAGGAATTGTTAAGAGGAATAGGGTTGAAAGGAAGTAGGATTAAGAGGATGAGGATTGCTCAAGGGATGAGCTCAAGTTAAGTGTCAAGTGGACGAATACTCGACTAGCAGTAGAACGGTCGCAGATGCAACGCATTAAGAGGCTCAGGTTCTGGGCGTCCATCAAGAGAAGACAGACGGTAAGTCCCTGATCCATACTTGTGCATGATAATAAAAGGTCCGAGCCAATTAGGAGCAAACTTACCTCGCTTACTTCGCTCCATATTGGTCACGTGTTGATTCTCTTTGAGGACGAGGTCTCCGATGTTGAAATCTCGTTCTCGCAGATTTTTGTCATAGGTGCGCTTGATGCGATGTTGATAGACATGGAGATGATTAAGGGCAGCAAGACGGTGTTCATCAAGTAACTCAAGTTGAGCTAAGCGATCTTGACGAAAGTCATCGTCGGAAAGGATATCATGTAGAGAAATGTGGAGAGATGGGATCTGTACTTCGAGAGGTAAGACAGCCTCTGTTCCGTACATAAGAGAAAAAGGGGTAGCACCCGTAGAGGTTCGGATGCTAGTGCGGTAAGCCCACAAAGCGAAGGGAATGTGAATGTGCCAATCCTTGCCTGTGTCACTGACCACTTTCATGAGAATTTTGGTGAGAATTTTGTTGGAAGCCTCAGCCTGCCCATTTGCTTGTGGGTAGTAAGGCGAAGAGAAATTGAGTTTGATGCCGAAGGAGTCGCATAGCTTTTGGACAGTTTTGTTTTTGAAGGACTTGCCGTTATCAGTGATGATTTTATGAGGGACACCGAAACGACAGATGATGTGGGTGTTGATGAAGTCGACGATCTTGTCGGCTTTTGTGGAGACGAGAGGAATGGCTTCCACCCACTTGGTGAAATATTCAGTGGCTGTGATGATAGATTGATGACGAAGAGACGAATGAGGGTTAATCTCACCGATGAGATCTAAACCCCACTGAGAGAAAGGCCAGAAATCCTGAGCAACTTGTAAGGCGTGATTGGGGAGATGAAGCAAGTTAGAGTGCTGCTGACACTTGATGCAACGCCAAACATAATCGCTATAGTCTTGATGAAGGGTAGGCCAATAATAGCCCAGATGAAGGATGCGCTTGGCAACCGAATTTCCACTGAAATGCCTGCCACAAATCCCGTCGTGGACTTGCTGGATGGCGTGAGATGCTTCAGTGGAGGTTAGACAACGAAGAAGGAGGCCGTCGAAGCCTCGCTTATAGAGAAGACCCCCTAGCATGGTATAGCGAGTGGTACGCTTGATAAAAGCTCGTCGTGCATTACTAGAGAGATTGGGAGGAATGATAGAGAGAGATAAGAAGTCCACAAGTTGCTTATACCAAGCATCTTGTGGGCTTGGGTCTATAGTGTTGACATGATGAATGTGAAGAGAGATATACGAAGGCAACGGCACACGATGCACCGTGACAAAAAGTCTGGATGCAGATGAGGAAGATGGGATATGGGAAGCGAGAGAAGCCATAGTGTCAGCAAACTTGTTCGTGGATCGAGGAACAGTCTGCAAGAGGAAATGGTCGAAAGATGCAAGGAGAATGTCAGCACGATTTTTATACCTTTGCAAAATTTCATTTTTACAGAGATATGAACCGTTGACCTGATTGACGACGAGCTACGAGTCGCCGAAGATGTTGATGGACTTGATGCTGAGAGAGAGGGCGGTCTGAAGTCCTAAAATTAAGGCCTCATATTCGGCCATATTATTGGTACAATCAAAGTCGAGTTTAAAAGACAAAGGCATGGGCTCCCCTTCGAGTGGGATGAGAATGACCCCAGCACCTCCACCTAGTTGACATTTGGACCCGTCAAAGAACATAGTCATCTGATAGGTGGTGTCGTCAGAGGAAAGCACAGTGATAGACTCGTCAGGGAATTCACACTGTGAAGGTTGAGTGTCAGGAAGAGGGGCATTGGCTAGTTGATCAGCGATGGTTTGCCCCTTGATAGATTTCTGCTGGATGAATTCGAGATCGAACTCAGCAAGCAGCATGAGCCACCGAGCCATATGTTGATTCTGATATGGCTTGGAGTGCATATATTTGAGAGGGTCGATATGGGTGATGACAAAGGTTTTGTGACTGAGAAGATAGTGGCGAAGCTTAGTAGCAGCAAAGACTAACGCCAAACAGAGTTTCTCGATATGGGTATACCGAGTTTCATAGTCGACCAGTGTTCGGCTGATATAATAAACGGCTTGCTCACGGTGATGCTCGTCTCGGTGCGCGATCATGGCACCTAACGAATGGTGAGTGGCTGAGATATAAAGGTAGAAGGGTTGGTCGTCTTTAGGTGGAATGAGAACTGGTGGAGAGACCAGATAGCTTTTTAAGGCTTCAAAAGCCTCTTGACAGTTCTTATCCCATGTAAAAATGATGTCCTTCTTAAGGAGATGATGAAAAGGTTGGCAGCGGTCAGAAAGCTGCGAGATGAAGCGGCGAATGGACTGGAGCTTGCCTTGCAAACTGCGAAGCTGCTTGAGATTGGTCGGGGGAGGCATTTCGAGGATAGCGCGAATCTTGGCGGGATCTATCTCAATGCCACAGAAGGAAACGATGAAGCCGAGAAGCTTGCCAGAGAGGACCCCAAAGACACATTTCTTGGGGTTAAGACGGACATTGTACTGAAGAAGATGAGAAAAGATGATGTTGAGAATGGTCAGATGGTCACGGTGAAGCTTGGATTTGCCGAGAAGGTCATCCACACAATCCTCCATGATTTTGTGGAGGAGATCGTGGAAAATGTAGGTCATGGCACGCTGATAAGTGGTGCCTGCGTTCTTCAAGCCGAAAGGCATGACTCGATAGCAAAAAGTCCCCCATGGGGTGATGAAAGTAGTCTTGTGCTGATCTTCCGGAGCAATCAAGATTTGATTGTATCCTGAAAACCCGTCCATAAGAGATAGCATCTCATGGCCGGCCGTAAGATCAACGAGCTGGTCAATGTTAGGAAGAGGAAAGTCATCTTTAGGACAGGCTAGATTAAGGTCATGATAGTCTGTGCAGATCCGAATCCCCCCAGTTGCCTTGGTGACTGGGACGATGTTAGAGACCCACTGTGGATAGTCGATGGGTTGGATGAAGGAGACAAAAAGGAGACGCTGAAGCTCCTCCTTGACAAGGAGGGCAACGCAAGGATGCATCTTTCGAAGCTTTTGCTTGACAGGCTTAGCCTCTGGTTTGGTGACAATGTTATGGGTAACGATGGTGGGGTCGATGCCAGGCATATCACTGTAAGTCCAGGCAAAGGCCTTGCTATGGTCAGAGAGGAACTGGGTATAGTCAAGCTGCTCCTGAGCGTCTAAAGATTGGCCGATCTTTAAGACATGAGGAACATTAGAAGAAGTAAGATTGATGTCAATGGTTGATTCATTTAACATAACCTGGGTCTCAGAAGGGAGGGAGCACTGGATGAAAGAATCATCAGCGCCCATGTAGGAAAGAATGGCGTCATCGTCAACGCAGTGGGCAGTGTGAATGGTTGCCGACTCATCTTCGATCATGGTGGGAAGAATGAGAGGGAGAGACTTGGATACCCCATTGAGCTGATAAGTCAAGGGGTTCAGGCGAATGGTGTTTATGGAAAAAAAAAACTAGGAGGAATGGAAACCACTGACTCCGTAGGTGAAGGTGGCGAAATAGGCGAGTGTGGAGGAAATTGGTCAAGGATTGGTTCAGGATAAAGGTCTACAGGGTCTTGAGTGGGGTCGTGATATCCCAGACCATACCGTTTCTTGACGTCGTCATCATTGAGCGGTTGGATAGGCTAATGGGAGCCCTGATCATAGCGTCTGAAACCAAAACCCTTCCATGCACAGCTGTAAAGGTAAGTATGTGCAAAGGCGGGGTTGCCAAGAAATGAAAAATCTGAGGTGAAAGGTTGGGGTGAAGAAAGAGGATTACTGTCAGTAGGAGCTTGATTAAGCCCTCCATAGACGAGGTTGGTGCGGAGGTGAGGGGGACCATAAGGTATGATCATCCCAATCCGATGGTCGTAGCTGGGGCTGTGATGAAGGCGTCCATACTCTTGCGGAGTTTGGAACATGTCTAAAGCCAACAAGTGATACTCTCCCAATGAAAGTATTTGAAAGACGTCTTCCATGGGATCTGTGGTTGTCGCTTGAAGGGGAGGTGTAAGGGCGACCGCCTGTTGCGAACTGGTTGAAGCTTCCGCGGATGGAGGCGGTGCCGAGGTTGATGGCTTGATAGGAATGAGGACATCGTTTGAACGGTAGGTGGTATTGCATGTTTTGAAAGGTGAAGGGTCAGCGGGAATGGTGTGGACTTGTCCGTCATGCTCAAACTTCACACAACGGTGCAGGGTGGAGGGGACACAGGCCATGGCGCGGATCCAGGGTCGGCCCAGCAAGATGTTATATTGGAACTCTCCTTCGATGATGTAGAAGAGCTCCGGGACTGTGCGTGGACCAACGCAGATATGAAGGATAACTGTGCCAATGGTCGTGGCAGTAGTGTCGTTGAAAGAGCGCAAGATCGCGTCAGTTTTAGAGACGCAATTCTTGGGAAGAGCCAACTGATCAAAGGCATGAGTGGAGATGATGTTGATGCTAGCGCCCCTATCAATCATAACGCATTTAATGCGTGTCCGATCGATGTAGGCAGTGATGAAGAGGGCGGCGTCCTGATCTTCCGTGTTGGATGTAGGAATCTCAGAATCGCTGAATGTTATGGAGGCAACAGGGGCTAAGGAGTGGACAAGGGCAGCAAGTGGCTGAGGATCCTCAGGTTGGACCTCCGCTGCCTACAGGGCTTGGATGAGGGCCTGACGATGTTGAGGTGAGGTTTGGACGAGATCGTAGAGGGACATCTTCACAGGTGTCTGGTGAAGCTGTTTCAACATGGAGTCGTGGATTGGTCCGGAAGAGGAAGAAGAAGAAGAAGAGGGTTGAGGTGCACCAAGGATAGAAATCTTAGGCTTAGGCGGTTGAGGTGGATTGACAAAAGGGTAGGTCCAAGGAATGGCGGCTTTTTCTTTCGCCTTATCCTTTTGTGACCTAGTGGTGATGTGAATGGCATTGATTTCAAAGATGGGAGGTGAAGATGATGTAGGGGTTGTAACCGGTTGATGAGATGTGGATGGGTTTGAAGAGGTTGAAGGGTTGTGAGAAGGAGTCAGGGGGCGGTCGAAAGTGTCCTCAAAGAGAAGAGTGTCTTTCTCCAGATAACGGCGAATGACAGCCTTGAGGGCACAGCAAGTCTCAGTGTCATGTCCTGGTGTACGATGATATAAACAAATCTTCATGTCGTCGAACCAGGAAGGTTTAGACCCGAGAGGGTGAAAGGGCTTGATGGGTGGAAGAGTTATGCTAGAAGTTTGCAAAAGTCATTGCAAGATCAAAGAGTATGAGCCCACTAAAGGGTCCATGTTCATTGATGTATGCGATGTCAGTGACTTTTGCTTGGGCGAAATGGGAGAAAGTTTTCGTACCACCTTCTGGGTTGATGGTGCGATGACAGGTGGAGACGGTACACTCTTCGTGAGAGGTATCGCCCTTTTGGGAGAGGGTAGGCTAGCGGTAGGTAAAGGAAGCAAAGGAGGCAACCGGTTTTGGTTAGAGGTTGAAGCGGGAAGGACTCTGGTTAAGGTTGAAGGATGCGGGCCCAAAATGGAGGGCAATGGTGACGAAAGAGGAGGTGTTCGCCTCTGTGGTTTGGCAGTCTTTTGAGATTTAGATTGAAGACTACTATTAGTTGAAGTTTGGGTTAAGTCCACCTTCACTTGTGGATGAGTGAGGTTGGAGACGGGGCGAATGCCAAGTGATTTGATAGGTTTAGGCGGAGTAAATGAGGGTTTTGGTTTTGATGAAGTTGATGAAGATGTAGACGGTTTGGAAGTGGAGATCAGATTTTTGTTGATAGTCTTAGAAGGTTCTGCCATGGGTGGATTATCGGTATGAGATGAGAGGGCCCGGGCTTGTTGAAGAGCTGTGAGACGGTCCCACAATCCCTGATGTTCCACTTTCCTAGAAGGGAGAAGTTCGAGTCTCTCCACTAGTCGGGAAAATGGCTGAGAAGATGCGGGATGAGTTTTAGGCTCTTGAGAAGATGCCAATGGTTGTGGGACTGAAGGTGAGACGGATGTAGTAGTCTTGGGCTCAAAGCAGGATGAAGTTATGACAGGTTCATCTTTGGTTGGAGATGAAGGAGAGATAGGTTCTTCTCTGGGTGGAGAAGAAACAGGTGAATGAAGCTCCTCAAGCGGATAAAGGGCAGGGATGATAGTGCCCTCCACTTGTGGCCGAGGAGTAGGAAAGGTTGGGTCCTCCATGGGTAGCAAGAAGGAAGATGGTGAAACTGGCGGTGCTGGTAAGGTCGAGGCGTCCTCCAAAATGAGAGAAGTTGAGGGAGAACTAGCCGGAGAAAGAGGTTCGTCCACATGTGATGGACTGATGGATGAACCCACCTCTTGTAGTTGGTTAGAAATGAGGGGCGAGACTGTATTGACTGTTCGAATATTATGTTCATGGGTATTGTCAGTCAAGGTCTGGACGTTGTTTTGGGTTGGTGGATGATTAGGGAATGGTTGTTTGAAGATATCGATACCCTGATTAGGAGGGGCGTTAGGATTGTCGAGGATGAGGTCACCCTTTTCCAACATGTCTTGAACTATATTTTTAAGGGTTTTACAGTTGCCCGTGTCATGACCTTTAACACGGTGGTAGTGGCAGAAGTCATTCTCCCTATACCACGTAGGGATGGCGCGTGAGGGATCAAATTGTGGTGGAGGTCGGATCTGAGGGAGATTGATGGCCCCTTGTTTGACGAGTTTTTCCAGCACAGACGCGTATGATTCTCCAAGTGGAGTAAACTGTCGCTGTATGTATCTCTGCTGAAATTGACGAGTGGCGCTCATGGACGTGGATGGTTCAGGTTGATTAGTTGAAGGCGAAGAAGAGGAAGATCTAACAACCACAGCATTTGCTAAAGCTTTAGATTTAGGATTGGACGAGGAGGGTTTAGAAGAAGGGTCATTGGTTTTGGAGTTGGGATTCTTACTCCACAACTTGACTTTATTCTCCTCAACGGCACGTAATTCAAGTTTACGAGCCATCGTGAAGGCCTCATCAAAAGTGCAGAAGGTTTGAACCCTCAAGGTAGAAGAAATATGTTTAGCACAGGCTTGAGAGAAAAGTTCAATAAGCTCAGGCTGAGGTAAAGAAAATGAAAGTTGATTGATAAGGCCCCTCCACCGAGCGACGAAATCAGCAATAGATTCATCCTCGAACTGGCGAATAGAATAGAGGTCTGTGATAGAGACCTTCTTGGTGATATTGATGGAGAAATGATCAAGGAAGAGCTGGGCCAACTGAGTGAATGTGAGGATGGAATGGCTGGGAAGAGAGCTGTACCAGTCAAGTGCAGCACCTGAGAGAGACATGGGAAACGTGTGTAAGAGCAACGCATCGTCGTGGGCGATAAGGTAACAGGCATGTCTGAATGCCCGTAAATGTTGTTGTGGGTCTTCTTTACTCTAGAAATGAGAAAACTTAAGAAGTTCCCACTGGTTGGGATATGGTCTGATGGGGACGGAAGGATGGATGGGCTCGTTACAGATTTGTTCGTACGAGAGAGTGTTGCATGAGCCTGTAATAGAGGTCTCTAGGTTGGACATTTTATCCATCAGCATCTTGATAATATCTACTGATGGATTGGCATATGGAGCACCTCCTAGATTGTGAGGCACTTGAAAGAGGCTGGAAGAGGTATACGACGTAGTCGGTTGTACCAATAAGGGCGCAACATACGGATGACTAGTCGTAGGGACGGAAGAAGTGACTAGGGATGGTTGGATGGAAGATATGGCTAGGTTTGATGTTGTCATGGGAGGTTGATTAGAGGTAACATGGGCTAATGGATGGGTAGCCACCCTAGTGTTGATAGGAGTAAGAGTGGGCGGAATAGAGACGACCAGGTTTTGAAAGGGGGTAGAAAGTGGTTGAGTGGACTGAGATTGATTGGGGGCCGAAACCCCGGTGAAAGTGGGCCCAACGACGGAAGGAGAGGCCACACTTGGATGGTTGGTGAAAGGTTGTTCATTGGTTGAGGTAACAGCCTGGGTGTCTAAGGGTTGGACTACGGACGTTGTTGATACGACCGCAGTTGCAAGGAGAGAAGTTGGCATTCCATAAATTGGATTGCCAAAGGGGTCTCGCGTTTGGCTATTCGCGAGATAGTGTTGCAGGGCTTTAGTATTGAGGTCCAAGAAATGTGCGAAGTCTTGGTCCCCTTTTGGAATAATAGGCATTTGGGGCGGAGATGGTCTGGTAGGAGTCCTTTCAGTTTCTGAGTTGAACTCCATTGTAGGGTTGGTTGTAGGCGGGGTAGATGGAAGAGGATGATGCCTCGCGTGATCGACTAGAGCCTTGGCTTGGCTACGAGTCAGAACCATTCAAGGCAAGGGAGAACGTCCTCACAAGCTCAAACAAGCAGATAAGAACCAAAAAGATGAAGACATAAGCAGATCCTAAAACCCTAGAAGTAAATTATTAGGATTATAGTGGCTTATGCCTTAGAATGTGTGGGTAGAGGAAGATTGGCTGAAAAATGGGTCCTAGAAGAAGCAGTCTATGGATGGTTTCGGGTTTTGTTATGGTGCTCAAGAAATCTGTGTTAGCTTTTGTACAGGCCTGGTGCTAAGGAGCAAGCTCCCCTCACTTCACGATTCCAGTGGTTAGTTGGTTTCGCTTAGCCAAAATATACTTCCACTAGAGTTTATCCTCCGCCAGAGAACGGAGTGGGCTTCCCCCTTGGTGATGAAATCCAAGTAGGGTCACCGGGACGGGTAAGGTATCCGCTAGGGGATGAAATCCCAGTCGGGCCTTGTCTCAGGTAAGTTTTATGTTTGTTTTGTGCAGGTGGTTTGGTCATGTAACATCAAGTGATCTAGGTTAATTCAATATGTGGTTTAATTACTATGTGTGGTCTAAAAGATGCAGGCAAACAGAAATGAATGCAGAGTGTTTTAATGTCCAAGTCAAAATATTTGTTCGTATGAAGACGAATGGAGAAAGAGTCGAAGAATATGAGTTTAGCTAGTCTAGAAATGCAAGAAAGAAAGAAATGTTCGTTTTAGTTCTGCTTATGATGTCGTTTAAGAAGAGACGAAAGGAGGCAAAAAGGAAGAAACCTAATGCGCCTAAATGAACGAAAGAAAGAAAGAACCCAAGGAGGACCTAGGGTCCCACCGGGCGTGCCAGAATGTTTCTAATGCTAAATTGCTTTCTACATTCAAAGAAGAAATAAGAAACTGAAAGATGGTCAAGGCTAGAAGTACCTGATAAAGTCGTGTGCACCGAAATCAGACGTTGAAAGATTCTCCTCTTTTGCTGTGGAGGAATGACACCTGCGAGAAAGAGACTAAAACACGGGAAGACGTTAGTCAAAGATATGGTGGGCTGTCAGGCGAACGCCCGATCCCGAAAGTACGAAGACTCCCTAAAAGGATATCAACCCACTGATAAAAAAAAAGAGTAGAAAATTGGACGAAAGTAGATGATAATGACAGAAATAAATGACAGAAAAATAAAGAGCGTACCTAATAAGCAGCACTGTTCTGCACAGTCGCCGGCGTCGGTCTCTGTGGTGTCGGCGTCGGTCGGGGTAGTGACCGGCGTCGGTTAAGGTGCCGTCGTCGGTCGGGGTAGTGACCGGCGTCGGTAGGGGCAGGTTCTGGGAAAGTCTGGACAGGTTCGGGACAGGGCTGAACAGAGTCGGGACAGTGCTGAACAGAGTCGGGACAGGTCTGAACAGAGTCGGGACAGGGTCTAATAAGGTCAGGGTAGGGTTTTGATAAGGTCAGGGTAGGGTTTTGGACAGAGTTGGTGACAGAGTCTGGGAGAGTCGAGACAGGGTTTGAGAGAGTCTGGGGGAGTCGGGACAGAGGTAGGGGTAACAAAACTGATAAATAATAACTGAGAAAGAAATGAAATAAACAGAATAATACTTACCTGGTAGAAGACGCGATGAAAGCCATGGTGTGCAGATTAGTTGATGTCGTAGTGTTGATGATTGCTCGGAGTTCACAGGTTGATGGAGGAATTCGCAGGTTGGTTGCTTGGAGTTTCCTGAATAGCGTTTTGGGGATCCTGGCACAAATGGCTGGCAGAGGTTGATGAAGGCGGGGGACGGGGACGGTTCCAGAAACGGTTCATCAACCGTTTCAGGAAACCGAATGGTAACTGATAACGGACCAGGGGAAGGTGACCGACGTCGACAGGATTGCCGACGTCGGCCGATAGATGACCGACGTCGGCGACATCGATCGGGTAAAGACCGACGTCGGCAGATGCATAATGGGTATAGAGTCTAGTTTTAGCTCTGTGCTCATCTTTACATGCTGCCAGGGTCAAGGTTGGTGAAACAAGTGATCGACAAGGGTTCGATAGGCGAAGAAGAATAAGACGGGGAAGGACCAGGGGAGTCGACACGATTTCGGTGTCTACACTTGTTTCATTATTGATTATTATTCAAAGCTTAAGGAATCTCTCTAACCTTTTATATAGGACATGCATATAAAAGTGATCAATTTGAGCATAATTAGGTCTCTAACCTTCATTTTAGTGTTTAAAAGGAACCTAGATGAGCATGATTTAAATCTTGAACCTTCAATTTGGTGTTTAAAAGGAACTTAGATGGTTTATTTCATTGTTTTATGAATGTTTTTCAAACAATTTACAAACTAAGGCCAAGGAGCCAAGAACTTCACTAAACATTTCAATTTAGTGTATAAAATGAGCATTCACTTAAATTTCAAATTTCTTGAAGTGTTGTTTTATGTAAATCATCTATTTCTTGTTAGATTGTTTGATAAAAATAATTTATGTATGTATAATCTCCCCAAATCCCCTATAGGGAACTTGAGTGACCAAAATCACCTTTTTATTACAATTATGACTTTGTCCAAGGTGTAAAAAGGAAGTTGTCTAGGCTCTCCCCAATAACCCATATGGTGTGGGTGATCTGAAAAAACCTTATAAAGCCTTTTCAATTAAATCATTTTATTTCATGTAATTTATCTTATGGAGAGGAGTTCATATCCTCTTTATGAGTTCTTTATGAAATATTTGACCTGGGGCTTCATCTCTTAGTATTGAATTTAACCCCTCTCCATGGGCGTATACAAATTGAGGGAGACCCACTAGGAATTTTTCTTGAGTGGTTAAGAAAAACCCATTAGTGGAAATATAGATTAGAATATATGATTGATCAGGACATCACACTACATTGATAAACTGATGGATGTAGTGGTTGTGAAAAGGACAATACCTTTTCATAACAAACTGATTAATGTGGATCTAATTGACATGTTTACATTTCTATTATTACCCACACTTGAGACCATCTAGATGGTCCTAGATTATAAGTTTTAGACAACTTCACTTGTCATAAAGTATTATTGATATAAGGTAACCCAAAGGTCCATGTTTCTATAAAATCTCTTGGGAGAAGAGGGTTATAAAATACTTGACTAACTTAAGCACTTTTATTTTTGGATTAGCAATTTAATTCCTCCCAAGAGCACGTATAAAGATGGATTTAAATAATACAAAGCAACCTTGTCATTTTAGGGCTTAGGATGATTTACTTAGTTATATTTTGGTCTTTTTATTTACTTACTTGGTCTTGATTTGAGTCTAAACTTGTTTGTAAACATCACATCATAACCAAACACATTGTTCACCATTTCTTGAACAAGGAGGTGTTACAATGGTCAAATCTAAATCATCTTTTCCTTGTTCAAATTATTATCTTAAAAATTGTGTTTGTGTTGTCCAATTAGCATAATTATACTACCTATTTGAGTTTAAACCACTTTCCAAAAATATTTAAGTCCTTCATTGATAATTCAAATTTGCAATTGCACACTTCTAAGTTCTAGGTTAACATGTTAATTGGTTTTACCATTTCCACTTGAATTGAGTTAACTTGGTTCAATTTCCAATTTGGATTCCAGGATGTTTATAGACTCGTCATCATCTGATCATTGTGAACTTAGGTCATCAATTGTATTTCTCACACTCTAAGTTCTAGATCACATTTTATTCTACCTCTTATTACCATGTGGAAACATTGTGCTACCCATTTGGTCTTAATTTTATAATTAGGAATTATTTCATGTTTTCACACTTTGAGTTTCTTGGTTCACATTGTCACCTTGTTAATTTGAAGGTTTTCATTCTAATCTTCTAGTAGTAACTCATCAAAGTTGAATTAAATTTTACAATAGTGATGTAGCTCTCACCATACATTTGGTGTACTAGTTTACACTTAGGTCTTTGAGGTATCATACCCTCTTCTAATTCATATGATTTCAACCCTACCCAAGGTTGAGTAATTTCATGAACACATTATTACAATTGTGTGGTGCTACACCACCTCTTTTTTATTAGAGTCTCTTTTGTTCCTTGTCATTTGTTTAGAGAATATCAAATCATATACCTTATTTAAACATTTACAAAAAAAAATTCAAATCTCGCCAAATGTAAAGAAAAAATATTATAGATACGACATTAAGGTATAGTCATCATGAGGTCTCTTGTGGCCCTAGTTACGAGGTAGATAATTGTTATGGAAAACATGAGCACTCCATCTTATTTGAGGATGTCACACTCTTTGAGCCTATTTGATGAAAACCAATCCAATCTATGCTAATATTTGTGCATCATCCCCATCCTTCCCATTTTATTTGTGTACCTTACTTGATGATTAATATTTTAGGATATCCTTCTTTGATTTGCATGTCATGCTCAAAGGTTACCATTTTAGGTTATCCCCTTCAGCTTGTGTGAGAGAGTAAGCTATGCAATATGTGAAGGTTACCATTTTAAGCTATTCTCCTTTAGCTTGTGAGAGAAATAAAATTCTACAATGTTTAAAGGTTGCCATTTTAGGCTATCCTCCTTCTGCTTATGTAATCCATCAAGCTCAGCAATGTGCAAAGGTTATCATTTTAGGACCTCCTCTTTTAGTTTGCATGAATAACCAAACTACACAATGTCTGATCATTACCATTCTAGGTCCATCACTTGTATTTATTAACCCTATTATTGAAGAGCCTAAATTTAATGAACCATATTTTGTTGACCCCTTCTTTAATAGTCTAAATTTTGGAGATCCCGTTATTAAACCATAGACCATTGTTTATCTAGATCCAATTATTCCCCACTTTATAAAACTTTTGCCAATATTTTAGCCTCAAAGGACTGAATCATTACCTCTTCAAGTGCCATATTATGAGCATCAAAATGTGTTTAAAGTTGATATTTTGTAACCAATTATTAATCAATATGACAATGTTATTATTGAAACACCCATTTGTGACAAGTTAACATATGATAAGTTACCTATTCATATTTTACCTATTTTTAAATAACCTCTTCTCCTTGATAATCCAATCTCTACAGAGTTATTTCTTGATCTTTTTTCACTCATTAATAAGTCTTCTTTTGATAGAAAATATTATGTCGAGTCATCCCTTGAGCAGTTCCTTCTCTTTGAGGAGATTCACTTAGTTGATAAAGTTTATGTTGGCCCTTTTCTAGAAGAATCATTTTTTATAGATCCCATTATGCCATCAAAGGCCATTACTTTTTCAATACCAAACATTCAATATAACATCATTATAGAAAAATCCACATCATATGAAGAAAGAACATTAGATTTAGGTTCCCTTTCTAAACTAACATTAGATTTAGCATCAAAATCAAAATCACTATCAGAATTGTTATCATATTTAGAGTCCTTTGACTCAGACTCAACTTTAGAAATAGAGTATAGTCATGTTTGTTACAACATTGGTTACACTTATCTTGTGAATAAATGTTAATATATTTGTGATCTTTCTATGGTTTTTGAGGATGATTACTTTAGCATAAACATAGGTTCTCCTAATATCTTCTATGAGGATTGTGATACCTTTTAGCATCCCATTATCCCCACCCAACATAGCCATTATATTGACATTCCACCTTTCACAAATATCAATTAAGACTGCCAGAATCATAATTTATTAAATTTATTTCATGGTGACATACCATTTGTAGAATATCAAGGGGACCAAGACCATATTCATGCATAAGAAGAACATTTTCCTAGTGAAATTTTTTTGGAGGTACTAAGGGATAATCAAAGCTCAAACTTAGATTCTTTTAGTGAAACCTTCTAGAAGGTGTTATAAGACAATGAAATTCAAATGTTAATATCTCTTCATGTAACCTTCTCAGAGGAATTAAAGGATAATCAAGATGAATTCATTGGTGAAAACCTCTTTGAGGTGCCAGTAACTAAGCACATAATTTATTCACTATTTAATTAATACATTAGTAAAGATAAAATCAACATAAATTCCAATATATATTATAATTAGATGGTAGCTACTCTCAAGACTAAACAACAAAAAAATATGGTGGTCCTATCAAAATCATCTTCAAAGGTCTTCATCCCTACGACAACCAAAATTATTTTGAATCTAGAATTAACAACATTATGTGTGCCAAAAAATATTAATCTTAATTTGATGCCTATCCATTATAAATTCCATTATCATCCACCTATTTATTATCCACTTATATCATTTATCATGTGCCTAACATTATTTACCATTTATGAATAGACTTTCTTTTGTAGAGGCTATGAATATATCTTGTCTCAGTGTCTAAAATAAGAAGAATCAATGATCAACAAGGATCACAACAACATTATTGAAATTAAAATCTACAATATGTTCTTAACAGAGCAACTTTTTTGAAAGGGTGTTAGATATAAATTTTATTATTAATTATTATAGTTGTATCATATATTGACTATGATGTGTATCTCGACATCAACAAGAGCAACTATTCAGATGAGGTGTTGGGTATCAAATTTTCTAATAGTCTCACATGCTGATCAGGATGAGCATCTTTATGTCAGTAGAAGTAAAACCATTTTTCATTTATCATTTAACCTTTCATTATCCTTTCATTTTTTCTTGGGCCAAACCTATAGACCATTTTATTTGAGGCATATTATACCATTAATTTCCATTTTTTCTCATTATTTAAATTGCATTGACTTGAGGTCCATTTGGACTATGTAGGAAGCACTCAATTTCTATTGAGGTTAGCTTAGACACCTTGGCTATGCTTTCACCAATTTGTGAGCAACCTAAGCTACACTCTCACCATTTTATGAGAAATTAGTAAGATTAAATACTCTCACCATTTTATGAGAAATATAAGCCATTATTTCTTAGGGCCAACTTTCTTTCCATTATAGCCAAGTGTCATCTGATCATTTTCTTTATGCCATACCATGTACCATTTTTATTATACCATTTCCTTACTATTGACCAAGCCTTGTTCTTATCTATGTTACTTACCCTATTTTAGATCTTGGTTCCTTTGATTCTTCTTTCACTCTTTATGAGGGGATTCTGATCTATTTTCAAAAGTTTTAGAATGTTGTGTTGAATGATAGTCTATGGAAGTAGTGTGACATTTGATCTAGAAAGTTATCTTTCATATATCATTTTATCTATTATTACTGATTATAACCACCTATGGGAAAATTAGTATTGTATTTAATACCCCTAATTATAACCACCTTTGGGAAAATTAAAATTATGAAATTATTTCCTAATTATAACTACCTATGGGAAAATTAGGTATAATGTTTTTTTATCATGCATTGCCACATCACCTGCTCATTACTATTATCATTTGCCTTATTATTTACCTTTATTTTCAAACTTATTGTGAATTGGTTAGTTTTTTCATTGCATTTTTTGTTGGTATAACTAATATGACTTAAGGTCCTAATGGGATTATGTAGGTTGTGCTTGATTCATATTGAGGTCAGCTTCATCCCCCATTTTCATATGCTCTTGTTATCTTGTGAGCATTATAAGTTGGCATGTTTTCACCATTTCAAGAGCACTCTTTGAAGTACCCTCACCTTTTTTTGAGTTTGAATGTTATGTATCTCTTAATTTTCAATCGATTTGAGATACTCCAAAAATTCTAAAAACATTCATAAAACATTCAAAACTCAAAAATATTTTATTTTATGGGTGTGTTTATTTGATTGATTGTTGTTATTTTTGGTCTTTTGTTTTGATATTTCGTCTTGTTCTTTTGTTTTGTTTTTTCAAGTACATATTGATGGTCTACATGGATCTTTATTATTCATATATTGATCTCATGTTATTAAGTTATTCTTACTTTGTCTTTGAACATTCTTATTCCTACTTAAGTCTTGATTAGCCATATCTTGATTTTGAGTTAGGTTTATTTATGTTTTATGTTTTATGTTTTTATTTTTATTTTAATGTAAATGGTTTTAACTCTAGTATTGGTAGTTCTTATCATTATCTTTAGTTATAAACATTCACATTTGAATCAGCTTAACACAAGTGAAATGCCATGTCATTATAAGTTCCTCATACTTATGATTCAAAATTTCATTTACTATAGAAAGTACTATGTGCTTTGGACTCAAGTCTCAATGTTGATGTAGCTCTGATGAATAGCTCTCAAGAAAACCAATGAAACTAGGTATCAATGGATTATTATGCACCAAATTCTATACAAAATGTGCACCTCTTGGCATACATCATGAGTCTAATCAAACCTAGGTTAGTTTTCTTCATCCCTCATTTCATTCTCTCCCACTTATGGATGAACTATATTAGATTGAGGTATATTTGGAATATGTAGGTAGTGCTTTGATACATGATGTACCTCAAGTTAGCTAGGCCATTTTCATTCTTCTTTTCATCTCTTTCATCAATTTGTGTATCCTCATATGTCTAGTTATTTATGACTATTTTAGTCATTAAACCATCACATCTATGTTCATGATCACTCATCTTTAATCTTTATCATAGGTTATATCCTTGAGATTTTGCTTACCAATTTTCCCTATAGGCGTACCACATTTGAATCAGCCATAACTCTAAATCAACCCTATAGGGGAAAACCATTCTTTATCAGTGATTAAAATCATCCCTATTGGGTCAAGATTGCTTTATCATGATCAAATTTACTCTACAAGGGCACATTATTATTTCTTCTATCTTTGGAGACATGATTCTCTTTTTTATTCTAATTCCAATCTCTATGGACTTTTTCCCTCATTATAGAAATATTTTAGTGTGCAACTTGTCTTGAGATTGATCATTTTTTAAGTGTACAATTTACACCCTATATTTGGGTGTGTTTAAAGTGTGTCACTTATATTTTTGGATTGTAACTTTCCCTTTCCTCCATCATTAGGGCTAATTGTCTCTAATTATATTTTGATCACTAATGGAATAAATGTGTGCAAGAATTATCTATTTTTTATTTAATTTGTTCCATAGGTTAATCTCACTATTCTTCTCTTTTTGATATTTCATCCTTCCCTTTCATCATAGTATGTCCTCTTGAGGGGGAATCATGGGTCACTTTTTATCAATTTATTCTCGAAAACTCTTTTATTTGAAAATATGTTGATTTAATTGAATGTATTGATACACCTTCTCAAATAGGGGTAAAATTTAGACATTGGATTCCTAACACCATTGTGTTGAAATTGTCAATCTTACTTAAAATTTTGGAAACTACACAATTTGGGCCAAAATAACTTAAATATTCTATATGGTTTGATCTTGTCATATACAAGTGTCAATTTAGGCTAATATATTCCTAAATAGGGAAATATATTTTATGTGATTATTAACTTTGATCTAATCATTTCGATTCAAAATGATGAAAATGCATATTAGTGTTTTAGAACACTCTTTTCTTGTAATTTAGAATCACATGACACATACATGTGTTATTTTGTGTTGATAACATCTTAAATGGGCTATAAATATGTATGTAACTAACATAACCTTATAAATCCTATCCAGTCAAATTATGACCATGTAATATGAATTTATAATCAGTTTGATTAATGAAGTGTACCAATTTCTAAAGAATTGCTTAAATTTTGATTAATCTTACTTAGGCAAATTAAACTAAATTATGAGCTTAAGTAAAAATTCCATAGATGTTATTGAATATTTATCTATTATAAACTTATTCCTATTAACTACATCATCAAGTGAGGTCATTTTTGGGTGGCATCTATAAGCCATAAATACAACAAATATTAGGATTATGGCTTTGCATGCATCTTTAATGCCCCTTACTCCTAAATCATTATGAGGATATTTATGGATTTTATTTACATAACTGGGTTAATTCATGGCCACATATCTTGATATTGAGATGGATGGTCATGGTTGATCTGTTAAATTTGGAAAATATATAAATAAGAGGGCCAAAACCACTTTGATTAAGATTAATTTTGTGGAAACTTATTATGAAAAATTCTCTCCACATGCCTTTTGTGAGCATTGATTATTATGTTTAATTTAAAATAAGATAGATTAATTTATAGGCATAACATTTATATTCATATCATAAGCCTATATTATACTTGGTGTTCTTGAGATTGTGGAGGATCTTGTCTTACACCATTGTTGAAGACTTGAGCACCAAATCAAGGGGGAAAACATGTTTTGAGCCACATATAGATTGTGGGATTATATTAGGATGGTAATGTTGTTGGATATTTTTTAATGATGTCATGATGATATCATGGAGGTGTCTATGTGAGTGGATGAAGTGTTTTGATAATCTAAGTGATAATGACAAAGTGTATAATGTGCTTGTCTTAGTATGCTTAAAGGAGGCTTGGTTGATCTTCATTTTTGATATGGTTAGAGACGTTCAAGGATAATATGTTTTATATTCTTTGAGTGGTTGTGTACATGATTATATTTCATCTGGTTGATCATTGTTATCATCTAGACATTTTGGGTCTAGTATAAAAAATTTGAGTAGGTATTTTGTTGACATCACCATTATCATGTGTTGATGAGTCATTGGGAATTGGTCATATGGTTGTGATCACATTATTCCATAGTTTTTATGTGTTAAATATTAGTTCATACACCTAAGTGAAATAAAATATATGTAGGCACAAAGTTGGGCATTCATTCATTTTGATAGTGTTTTTTATGTTCAAATAGATATGAGTAAGCATGTTGATGATATCAACATTTACATGCATAGAGGTCTCAGATGTAAATGGTCACATGGGTTTGTTAAGTATTGTTCCTAGTTATTATGGGCTAAATCTTAGATCATGCACCTAAGTGTGTCAAAATATATGCAAGTGCAAAGTTGGGCTCTCAGGTAGTTCAATAGTGTTTTCCCATACTTAGCCAAATTTGCATGAAGAAAGAAAGAGTTGAGTAAGCATTTTGGTCATGTAATATCTAAATATGTGGATATTTTGGAAAAAATTGATCATATGGGTTTGTTTAATTTTATGCTTAGATGATTTGAGCTAAATTTTAGGTCATGCACAAAAACATGTCAAAAGATATGCATGTGAAAAGTTAGCCTTCCAAGTAATTATTGACATTATTATCTCTATAATATATAAATATGAGGAGGAATTTTAATGTCATTATATATCACACATGTGAGGGTTATATGAAAATATTGACATATGGTTAGATTTTCTTATGTGAGGAGATCATATGGTCTGATTTTGAGACCATGTGCTTGAGTGAAGCAAAAGATATGGAGGTGCAAAGTTGACCTTATAGATAGATTGAAAATGTTCTCATACTTTGTCATTTTTTCACAAGTTAAAGTTTTAGAAACATCGATAGAGCACATTGCTCTAAGAAGTTAGGAATCAATATGATGGTGTCAAGTGTTTAATGTTTAACATTGAGTAGAGATAAAGATTGAGCTTCTTCCAATGATCAATAGTGAGTGGTTGATCTTATGGATAGAGATAAATGGCATGATTTAAATTCAAGAGGTTAAAGTTATATTTGTCTATCATAGTTAAAACTAGGACAATTTCAAAGATATCAATGAAGTGAATGAGGTCATAGTTACCATATTGCATTAGATGAGGTCACTTATTTGACAGTTAACATTTGGGAATTAATATAATATGAATTGAAGTTTGAAAAAGATAAATGGTGCATGTTTAATCTTATTAGTGAGGACATGAGATGTGAGCATAGTGTTTGATGTTTAACTGTGATCCTTTGCTTTTGAATATTTGAATTTGCAAAGGAAAAACTAGTGCTATATATTTTGATCTATGGATAATTTTCTCATGGTGTAAAAATAAAACTTGTAGAGGACTCCAAGGTGTACCTATAAATATATATTTTAAGATTTTAAAGTGAGTAAAGACATAGTTATGAAGGTTCAAAGTTGATTGTGTGTTTATGTGTATTTTACAAATAACTTGAAAAGATTGTCTGAGCTTGTTTTGATATTGTTTTGATATATATTGATAAATTGGCTATTGAGGAGTGTTGTAAACTCCATGAGGATTATAAATATTGATAATTTGTAGAATCATAGAAGGTAATTTAAAAGTCTCAAAATGAAGGAAGAAGATTTTGTGTTATCCTTTTTGTAGAGAGTTGATGATACTATTAACATCATCAAAGGTCTTAGAGATAATATTGAAGAGGATAGTATAGTCCAAAAGGTAGAAGATATCTATCCCTTAAGTTTTATCCAAAATTATCTTCTATAGAATAAAGTCATGATCTTACTCAATTGAAGATGGATCAATTACATGGCACCTTTACTACCTATGAGACAAGATTAGATGATGATATACCACCAAATAAGGAAGCAACATTCAAGATGTAAATGAAGCCTAAGAATAAGTTATAAGTTGAGAAACCTAAAGACGATGACATAATTGAAATTGATGAGGATCAACTAATTGATTTAATTACTATGAAATTAAACACATGATCAAGGAAGTATAAGGGTAAACTACCCTTCAAATGTTTTAATTGTGGAGAGATAGGACATTTTTATCATAAGTGACCTCATAAGCATGAGAATAATGGTGATGAAGATCATGGTGAAGGCCAAGATGAATAAAATAAGACATACAAGAAGAAAGGATTCAAAAAGTATAAAAATAAGAAGTAATTCAAAAACAAGAAGAGTCTCTACACCAAAGAAGATTGTAGCTCATTGATAGGACCTAAGTTCCCCAAAGCTCTGACATAACTTGCCAAAATTAAGAGCACGCATGATTACCAATGTACAAGCAACTTACATGCAGAAATAACTAGAAGAACAAATAACTATCAATGAGAAAACACACAAAATATGAGAGGCAACACACAATTGTATTCAACTCATTACAAAGGAAATTACAATAAAGAGATCACACTCTTCTTCCACCTCTGTGAGGCTTCCTCCTCAAGGGCTCCAAGTAATCTTCCCACCTGAGTAATCTTCTCTCATAGGTCACAACTAACAACTAACACAAGCTATTGTTCACCTCATTATACATCTAGTACAACTGATTACGAATCGGTACTCCAAGTAGATCTCACCATGATCTTGCTCCTGATGTATTGATGTCACCTTGATCTTACCCCCCATTGATCCTATTTTGACCCTCGCATACACACATCCCTGTAGACCAACCTGATCTTACTTATCACATGTAGATCTACACCATGATCCTGCAACACCCTGCATATCAAACCTGATCTTACACACATGGGGAATCCTACTTGATTCCACCATGGGAAGAACTCTCCAAGCTCCACACTTGGATTCTACAAGTTCAACACTTAACAATATAGCCCATGAGACTACTATATAGATCTCATGCATACACTAATTAGACTTGCAGCTTAAGACTCTAACTGGTATTTATCATGCAAACTCCACATTCACTTAACTGACTATTTATCAATAGTAGTTTTGACTGCCATAGGTGATCGACATCGGTCCCTGCCTGACTGGAGGTGACCAATGCCGGTCGATCTTCTGCTGATGCCGATTTCCCTTGCACTGTCCCCTGACTGATGTCGGTTTTGGCCTACCAATGCCAATGATTATCAAGCATAGAAAACCTCTTGTTTGCCTAAGGTGAAGCTTTTAGCTCCACACCCTAACAATCTCCCACTTGGAGATAAATAGCTGCACCTATACCTAAACTAGTACTCTGTCTAATCTGCATCCTAGGTTATATTCCTCTTCAAGCTCCCACTTGAAGACAACCCACCACACTCCTTGTGGTGTTAATCCTATGCCTAAATTTCTTCATTCTCAGCTTACCTTCTTCTGCCATTGCTATACTCCCACTCAATCAGCAACCCCTGTGAGTAACCTATAATCAACAACACTTAACAAATCTGGGCCATCTGTTAGTCAAACTCGCTCTGAGAACATCCAACCTCACTCTGATACCATTTGATAGGACCTAAGTTCCCCAAATCTCTGGCATAACTTGTCAAAATTAAGATCACACATGATTACCAATGTATAAGCAACTTACATGCAAAAATAACCAGAAGAACAAATAGCTATCAATGAGAAAACACACAGAATATGAGAGGCAACACACAATTGTATTCAACTCATTAGAAAGGAAATTATAATAAAGATATCACACTCTTCTTCCACCTCTGTGAGGCTTCCTCCTCAAAGGCTCCAAGTAATCTTCCCACCTGAGTAATCTTCTCTCATAGGTCACAACTAAAAACTAACACAAGCTGTTGTTCACCTCATTATACATCCAGTACAACTGAGTATGAACCGGTACTCCAAGTAGATCTCACCATGATCTTGATCTTGATGTATTGCTATCACCTTGATCTTGCTCCCCTGCCAATCCTGTTCTAACCCTTGCATACACACATCCCTACAGACCAACCTGATCTTACTTATCACATGTAGATCTCTACCATGATCCTGCAACACCCTGCATATAAAATGTGATCTTACATACATGGGGAATCCTACTTAATTCCACCATGGGAAGAACTCTCCAAGCTCCACACTTGGATTCTACAAGTTCAACACTTAACAATACAGCCCATGAGTCTAGTATATAGATCTCATGCATACACTAATTAGACTTGCAGCTCAAGACTCTAACTGGTCTTTATCATGCAAACTCCATGTTCACTTAACTGACTATTCATCAACAATAGTTATGACCACCATAGGTGACCGATGTCGGTCCTTGCCTAACTGGAGGTGACTGACGCTGGCCGATCTTCTGCTGATGTCGATTTCCCTTGCACTGTCCCCTGACTGACGTCAGTTTTGGCCTACCGATGTCGGCGACTGTCAAGCATAGAAAACCTCCTATTTGCCTAAGGTGAAGCTCTTAGCTCCACTATAAGTGACCTCATAAGCATGCGAATAATGGTGATGAAGATCATGGTGAAGGCCAAGATGAAGACAATAAGACATACAGGAAGAAAGGATTCAAAAAGTATAACAATAAAAAGTAATTCAAAAACAAGAAGAGTCTCTACACCAAAGAAGATTGTAGCTCATCAGATGAGAGTGAAGATAGTGACTCATAATATGATCATGAAGATGTTGGTTTTGTTAAAGATGAAGCTCTATTCATGGCTGAGGAAGAAATTTTCTCACATCAAAATGAATCTACTTGGAGTGATACAAATGATGATGAAGATGATGTGGATTATAAGATTCATTTGATAAATGCTCTTGAAGAAATCAAGATTGTGAAGAAGATCAATAATAAGACAAAGTCTCAACTCAAAGACTATGAGGAGTAATTCAGTGTGTATGAGGAAAAAATGAATGAAGACACCAAATATCATGAAGATATAGTTAAGCATCCTAGTTGTCAATTATAAATCCTATCTACAAGTCTAAAATCTAAGGAAGAAGAATGTTTAAGGTATGTTTCTAAAAATAAGCCTTTGAAATATGAGTTAGAGAAGTATGCAAGAAAGGTGAATTAATTTATGAGATTTGAAAAGATCTCATGTGATCTAGATAATATTTTGAGTGGCCAAAAATATGCTAGTGATAGAACTGGTCTTTGATATGAATAAGAATAAAATAATGAACTCAAGATAAGATGGATAATAATGTGAACAAGGTCAATCATACTTTGAAGGTAAATTAGATAAAACACCAAATTCCATGATGTATGTAAGTTTCAAAGGTTACTATTTCACATGTAACAAATTTTGGCATAAAGTTAGAGAATGCAAGAGACCTGTTACAAATGTGTTTTTATGGAACTATGATATGGGTCATCAGTCAAAAGGTGTAAATAGATTTAAGTTATTTAACTGTCTTGTTGTGGGACACATTGAAAAATTCTATCCAAATAAGGTAAGGCAAGATATGTTTCTTGTAAAAGTTATAGCATGCTTTAATTGTCAAGAAATATATCACATTGTTAAATTCTACAAGCAAAGGCCTACAAGATAGAATAGATTTAATCAGGCTCCTAGAGTACAAGAAAGAAGGAAAGTTAACACATGGAAGCCAAAGGTGATAAGTGTGAGTCATTATGAGTCTATAGTTCAAAGTAATCTTTTTAGTATGGTGGAAAAAGCTATAAAATTTAAAGAGTGACAAGAGGTCTCATTGTCTGCTCATGCTAAGAATGAAGAGATCAAGCTCAAGGAGAAGACTAAGATACTAGTTGAGGATAGTTTTGATGTATGTATGGATTCAAGTAAACAAATTGATATTTATGAGCATGTTTTATGTAGATAACATAATTTTTTTTTACCTAGTGATGAGGTTCCAAGCTACAAGAAAGATTCTACAAATGAAAAGGTATGTCATGTATCTATGTTGTCTCCATGTATTATCAATCCAATCATAGAAGAGAAGGATAATGTTGTAGTGGATGAGAATGTTACTTATATTAAGCCTAAGAAGAAGAATAAGAACTATAAGCATCTAATGACCAAGAAGGAGAAGGAATATGAAGAGTTATGGGTAACTCATGGTTTCACATTATTCTAGGACACTATGAAATAGGGTATCTCTACCTATGCTTCTTAGGAGACATATTTCTTATGAAAAAGCAAGTTTGAGTGATCAAGATCATAATTATAATCTATATAGATACTTGTGTTGATCTTATAAGGTCATTGGTTAAAGGGGAACAACAATTTCATGAGTTTACTCTAGAGGTTTGTGAAAGAGTTATAGTATAAGGTCAAAATGGGTGGTTCCAGGTGGATTAATGAGATTGATGGAATGTCAAGAAGTTTTTGGTGCTCAAAAAGGTATATACACTTATTTGTGTTGTACCCCAAGTGTTTTTTTGGTCTAAAGGTATGTTGAAGTCAAATTGAAGATTTTTGAGTACTCTCAATTTTCTCAATTTTTGGGTTTAAGTACAAACAAGCCTAAAATGGGTTATTGGAAGTCAATGTTACCAAAGGTATGAAGGATCAATTTTTTTTCTATAAATGTGTGATGGTTGTCTCTAGGTGTGTAAGAATTTTTAGAAGTAGATGTTGACTAAAAGGAGGTTTGTTGATCTTATTTATTTTGAGATTCTAGGGTTTTAGGCTATACTAAAAAAGTGGTTTGTCTTATGAGATGAGATCTTAGAATTCTTAATTGGTTGAATGGGATAAATGGGTTTTTAATTCATACTTCAAAAAGATCTGAAGGTTTATGGTTCTTAATTTATTCAAGTTTTTTTCAATTTGGAGGCCTAATTAAGAAGCTAGTTTGTGAAGGAAGTATGTTGTAGAAGATGATAATGGTGATGAAAATTGGTGTTCTTAAGGGGGAATATGAGAGTGAACCATATATGAAGTTTAAAGTCTTGAAGGTACATCTATTTAATGTTGTGGACTCTACAAGTTCTCGGTAGGGCTATATGAAGACTTGAAAGGCCTATTGAGAAGATGAGTGCCTTTTGTTTAGTTTATTTAAAAGAGTAAGGTATGTGTATTTTTAGGAGAGTTATTAGGTTTTTTTAGAATGTTTTCTATTTAGTGCATGTCATGAATTTCTATTGGTGTTTCTTGAGAGAGAAGGTTAGTAAACCTATGTGATGGTTCTTCATGGTGTATAGACATCTGAAGATGATCAAAAGGTGCAATAGATTATAGATATTAGGGGGAGTCCCTCTCAAATGTTTCTTGGTGATTTCCATTATATTTAAATATATTTTTTGTGTTATTTCTTCATTGGTTGTAGTGCTTGGTTGAAGAGTGTGTTGGCATGGAGCAAGAGGAAATTGTCAACGCAGTAAGAGGTAGGATTAAGGTAAGGGGGAGTTTGTATCATCTTTATAAGTTGGTCCTCTCCTATTTTAGGTATTTTTATGTAATTAGGATTAGTTGGTTACCAATTTGTCATTATTTCAAAGGGGGATAAAGTTCTTATTGTGATAATGCTTAAAGAGAGAGAAGGAAGGTGAGTTGTATATTGCTAAATGTGATGGTTATTGACATCAAAGACAAAGGGGGGATATTTTTGGAGAGTTTTCAATGATTTCATGATAATGTTATGGAGATGATTAGATGAGTGGATGAATTTCCTTGATAGTCTAAGTGATAATGATAAAGTGTGCAATGTGTTTATCCTAGTATACTTAAAGGAGGCTTGGTTGATCTTCAATTTTGACATGGTTAGAGATGTTCAGTGATGAGTATGGAATATTGAAAAAATTTAAGAGGTACCTAAGATGTTTTATATGATTTGAGTAATTTTTTACATGAGTGTACTTCATATGGTTGATCAATGTTATCATCTAGACATTTTGGGTCTAGTAGAAGAAAATCTAAGTAGGTAGTTTATAGACATCACCATTACCATGTATAGATGAGTCAGTGGGAGTTGGTCATATGGTTGTGATCAAATTAGTCTCTAGTTGTTATGTGATAAATATTAGGTCATGTGCTTAAGCACAATCAAATATATGTGGGTGAAAATTTGTGCTCTCAGATATTTTTATAATGTTTTCTATGTTCAAATAGAGCCAAGAAAGCATGTTGATGATGTTAGCATTCACAGGCATGGAGGTTTCAATAGGAAATGTTCACATGGGGTTATTTAATATTGTGCCTACATTTTATGTACTAAATCTTAGGTCATTCATGTAAGTGTGTCAAAAGATATGCAAATGTAAATTTGGGATCTCAATAAGTTTGATAGTATTTTCCCATACTTATCCAAATTCGCATGAAGTAAGAAAGAGTTGAGCAAGTAGTTTGGTGTTGGAATATATCACATATGTGTAAGTTTCAAGAGAAGTTGATCATATGGATTTATCCAGTTTTGTGTTAAGTTGATTTATGCTAAATTTCAAATCATGCATCGAAGCACATTAAAAGATATGCATGTGTAAAGTTGGCTTCCAAAACATTCTTGAAATTATTGGCTCTATAATAGATAACTATAAGGAGGAATTTTAATGTAATTATATCTCACACATGTGAGGTTTTTAGGAATAAATTGACATATGGTTGGATTCTCCTATGTGAGGAGATCATATGGTCTAAGTTTGAGAACATGCACTTGAGCAAAGAAAATGATATAGAGGTGCAAATTTGACCTTATAGATAGATTACAAAAGTTTCCATACTTAGTCATTTTTATACAAGTTAAAGTTTGAGCAACATCAATGGAGTGTGTTTCTCTAAGAAGTTAGGAAGCAATGAACTTAATAATTTCTCGTTATTGTGTAACCAACCCCTTCAACCTAGAAATTACTAACTTGGAGCAGTGATCAAAGACCTTAATATTTCCTAAGTTCTTGACTTAAGACTTGTTTAAACCTGATCAATGACTAGTGCTAAATCATATGATGAAGATCCAATGACATGAAGTAAAGTCAATATGTCAAATATACCTAAGAGTGAATGTGTTAGTGATAAATGTCATCATTATAGTGATTGACAATGTGTAGAAAGAATGTGTGAGTTCCAAGTGTCACAAGCGTAGGGACTACTAATGTATAAAAGGCACATTAGAGTGACAAGTGTCATAAATGTGGGCAATAACAAAAATGTGCAAAAGGCACATGAGGGTGCTAAGTGTCACATTCATTAGAGCTTATAATATGGAGAACCAATGAATGCATTAATCTATCAGAGGATCTAATGGTAAGCTTGTGATTGTGTAATGAAGATCAATAGAGCTTAAGGAGTTAAAGAGTTTAAAGTATCTAATGTTTAATGCTAGATATAGATAAATTTCATGCTTATTTTGAAGATCTAATGTCACATAGGAGATCAGATCAAGAGATCAATGGATGTAGTTTAAAGTTGAAATGTTAAAGTTCAAAAATTACAAAGATCTAACATAGCACATGAGCTTATCAAATCTTGATCTAATGGTTACATTTTAAAGCTAGTACATTTGAATGAGGATCATTAGATCATGGCATGAAACTTAAGATCAATGGTTAGTATTTATAAATACATTCATCTCAATGGTCAAGTGATAAAACATACAAGAAAGATGCATTCTATGACACAAAGAATGATATAGATCATTATGATCGATCTAAATTATGTAATATGGCATGTGCATTAAGACTAGAGCCTTATATGTTCTAAATATAGTAAAAGATAGATAATTATGGTAGTGGTGCATGAATTCAAGAAGTGAGAAACTTGTAAGAGTGTGATGTGTTAATGACCAAGTATGAACATAGAAAACATGTGAGACCTAGATCAATGCATAAATACATTATTTAGAAAATGTTGTATGTGTTGAAAAAGGTTGAATTGAGAGGGAGATAAAAAGAAGAGAAGAGAGATGTAGAACATAGTATGAGGAGTTGTAGAATAAGTTTGTAATAAAGAACTAGATTCATTATTGAATCAAATCTTGTAATCTAGAGTTGTAGCTCCATAATAGATCTAGTTAGTAGGTGCCATTATAAGATTTGAGTTAGTGCTCAGTTAGGGATTTGGTGCTTCCTTACAGAAGGTTTTCTTAAATCAGGGGATTGGTGTATCCTTAGGGTTGGTGCCATTAAACATTATAACCATTGAGGTTCTTGATTATGAGAATGGATTATAATAGTATATTCTAGTAGTTATTCTCATGGTGGTTTTTCCCATATTGGGTTTTTTATGTACATCTAGTGTTATGCATATGTGTGTATGTGTGATATATGTATATCCTTTCTAAATTACATTAAAAAGGATTAAAAGATTAATTTTAATCAATCAAATGATTCACCCCCAATCTCAGTAGATAGTTATGTTCTAATAGATATATCCTTGTGATTCATAGAATCCATAATAACCTCTTGTAAATCACCATTAGCCAAGGGAGAGATTGAGGTATGATGGGTTCACTTCAATGAGGTAAGTATACTTGTCACCCTTCATATTTTGATAAGAAGTTGTATAACTAATTTGTTTAATTTTATATATCTTTACTTAGATTAATTATATATTTTCTTAAATATAATCATAATTTCTTATTTATTATCTTCCCCATTTGTACAAAATATTTGGTGAGCACTAGATTAGCTTGTATGTTGATTTATTAGATTAGCTTCTATGTTTATTTAGGAGATTATGCTAATTCATATTTATCACATTATAAGACCTAGATAGGGTTATTACATGATGACATTTAACTAGAGGCCTTATAAACCTTTCATTTTTTATTGTGTAGTAAGATATCCCTTAGTTAGGTTTAACAAATCCATAATTGGTCATGACCATGATATAACAAAGTATTAAAAGCATATTGTTAGTTGATTACCTTCTTTGAACTTAGATATTACTAAGTATCATAAGTTGTATAAATATCTTATTTAACTTGTATACATAATTCACTTGCATCAAGATAAAGAGCCAAATGATCCCATTATAAATTTCAATGCTAGGTTTTAGAAATATATAGTCGAGTCATTATGCTATATAGGCTAGATGTTAACTAGCTATTGAGATGTACAAAAATGTGATAGAACCTTGGAGTACCATGTTATTATGTATAAACTTTTTAGTAGTGGATTTACCCCTAGCTTATTTCAAGGCCATAAAAGTGGATAAATAACTAAACCCTCAAGGATTGATGGTACCTACTATTGTGAATGTATTTCCAAACCTACCTACTTTGAATCCTCTCTTTATCCCCAACCAAAACATGCCTTTAATGTAGTTTGTGCCTATGATAAACTACTTTCCCTTGAGACACACTACTTCTAACCAACACTTGGGTTTTCTTATCCTTATCAATTAGAACCTCAAGCTCATAGTCAAGCACTAATACCTACTATGAACAATGTCTAAAGTGTGCCCTAAGAATACACCAAGAATGAAATATATATTATAAAATGTATGGTATATAAGCTCATAAATGACTTTATGTCTCCAACTATAGGTTTGAAACACTAGTGGTGATAACTCCAAATAAAATTTCACCTACCAAAGATATAATCATCCCCACAAGCACTATAATAACCAATTAGATCCCTCACCTAATAAGCTATATGAGATCAACATTTATGAGTTGGCCTTTATAAAATGGTGCTATGTACACAACACAACCCAACATCAAGAGCTCAACTATATTGAGTTATGTAGTGAATTCAACATCTTCTAAATATAAATGGAAGAGTATGAACTAGTCCCAAATCACCCTAGTTTCATTAACCAAACTAAGGTTCTTAGATTCTCAAGACCTTGAGCATTGTAATGGTGTTAGAAACCTTAAAGTTACCTAGTCAATAGGATAATTAACCATAAGAGGCCACTAATGAGATGCATAATTTCCAATATTTTTAGAGGATCAACTAGACTCTTAGGAATGGGATGAAATAAAAACCCCTTACCACATCCACTTCTCCTAATAATGGGGTGAATCTTCTCAATCCTAAAGCACAAAATGATCCCCCACATATAAAAGCTAATATCTAACCCACTCCTAGAAAGATTGAATAGAACATAGTGGAGGATATGAATAAGATAAAATAAAACATTACATTACATGAGCTATACTTATTAACTAAGTAGAGAGAGCTCATTTAAAATTAACTCATAGACAAACCAAATCAATCCAAACCTAAGTCTGCACACACTAACATGCTCATACACAAAAATGGGGATGTGGTTCCACCTTTCCTCCTTATTATTTAGTTCTTTGGGAAGAAACTACACAACTACCTAATTTATTTAGGAGCCTTAATAAATGTCATGCCTATAAGAACATATGAAAACATTGAGTTAAATCCCATTAAGTTAAAAAAGATAGTGATTTAGCTAGGCAAGTCTAAAGTTAATGTTGTGGATGAGATCATAAATGTGCACATGCAATTGGAATCTAAACCCAAGGTGAAATACTTTATAAACATCCAAGTGGTGAATATATTAGAATCCTAAAAAATTATACTTAGTAGGGACTTGTCTAAAACCCTTAATGGGTACATGGTTACAAACTTCTCTCATATATAGCTATAGTTATCACTTGGATTTTTCACCTGTTTGATCAATCAAGTGATCCAATGAAATAATGGTATCTTCCCCAATATATGAGACATTGGATCCTTGGGATGAACCTCTAGAGAAGTCCAACTTCCTTATTAAGCTACATGCACTTGATTTAAGATTAGTTGTAGGCCTAAAACAACACTAAAAAAGACCTATCTACAACTACAACTATGATTATTGGTCATGGAAAAAGGAAGAAGGTAAAATAAAACTAAAAAAAAAAAGGTGATGCAAAAAGTCTAGAGATATCCTCCACTAACCTATAATAGTACAAGAGAACCTATAAGGACTGATAATTCTTATACCTAGCCTTCAAGTTAAGCCTCTATTGTATAAGTGTTTTTATTGAGATAAGAGACTTAAAATAGAACTAGGAATAGTCATATTCCACCTTGTTAAAGGTTAGAGTGGTGATTTTACATAGATTATTCCCACATAAGTCTATTAATACCTAATATGAAACCTATAAAATATGATATTCTTGCATAGAGGTGAAGGGAATTAGACAACAATTAAGGATAAAATAATTTCTCAATGTAAAGATCAATAATTCATAGAATACACATAAGATTAAATTACTTGAAGAAGGAAAATTCAATCTTTATTGATTTCAAGGCATCAATCCAACATTACAAGACTCAAAATGAGTAGAATTTTGTCATACCCAAGAGGAGGGATAATGAAAAAGTAATTTTTAGTCTTATATATAATAAATGGAGATGAGAGAGAAGAGGAGAATGAAAAAGAGACATCATAAATGCTATTATTACTTCATGAATCCATCCCATGTGAGAAAAGAGAAAATAAAAATGTAAATATTACGTCTCCTCGAATGCACTAAGCTTGATCCATGACGATCTCTCAAGAAGGTTGGCATAGTAGTGGGAGAGGATACCTTATTCTTTGTTATTTTTGTCCTTTGGGAGACTTGTACATGGTGGATATGTTTATTCAATGCTAATACAATCTTGGAAAAATCTTGTCTTAACAATCTAAGCTCACCATCTCCACCTCTCATACATGCATGCTAGAGAGAATCTAACCCAAGTTTGACTTACCTCATTAAATCTCATGTTTGATGAATGTTTGAACTAAAAATAGATACATTACACCTTTTTAGAGCCTTAGGTTAAATTTCCATGACTAAGACTCCATGGATGGAGTTACACATTTGTAGGGATAGTTTTTAATGCCTCTATACCTCCATCATGCTCTTTATGACCACTTATTTCACCCATAGTAGTGATAGATAGGTTGTAAAAGCATGGATGGTATGAATTTTTCCTTAAATTTCATGTTGGGGTCTCTAGGGGAGGTTGATAGGTTGGTAAATCTTCATCTTTGCCCATGAGAATTCTTTGAGAAGCTAAGAAACATGCTTTTTCATGCTTGAAGGCTCCATTTTGTACACTAAAAACCTAAAATAAGACCTTTAAAATCCTCAAAAGACCCTTATAAAATTATTTCTGGTATATTAGTTAAGTGTTGAACTTATAAAACTTTCATCTCTTCAACTTTCAGGCCTATATATTTTTTCTAGGCTTTAACATCCTTGTTCTCAACACTTCTTCTTCATTTAGTCTTCCAAAACCTACCAAGAAACCTTTAAACTAATTTAACTCTATCATCTAGATCTGAAAGTCAATATCATGATATTATATCAACAAAAACATGACATCTCACCTAATAAGTCTGTAGGTATATTGGAGATTAATCTTGAAGGTTAGATCAACTTAAATCATTCAAGTGCCTTCCTATGAGTTCTAAAATCCTTACCTTCTCTTGAGGATACTCATAACCTTGTTACAAACCTATGTGAATGTCTTAAATACCATAAGAATTTTCTCTCTTCATGAAATCCTTATTGAAAATCTATAGACCTGTATTTTTCATCTCTTAATCTAGTTACACCTAAAGGATGCTTGACATATATGACACTCTCATTAGCAAACCTATAGATGTTATTGAAGACTCAAAGGCACATTTTAAGATATGTTTCCCACTTTGAAAAAACATTAAGAGATCCTATGAATTCCTACCTTATTACCCTATTAAGCCTTTAAGCAGTTATATGTTTGAACTCAAATGCATAAAGACCTCTAGTTTCATTTTATAAGCTTGATAACTTGCTTGTAGATGTTTAAGATTTCCAAAAAATTTATTGGAAACACATTAAACAACCTTTCAAGCTTGTTTTTTTTTCCCTTGAGGTCTTAAAACCTCATGAAATTTAGTCTTACAATCTTCAAAGAGAGCCTCAAGATAATAAAACATGTTTTAGGCTGGCTTATTCTTAATCATGCTCAATAATCCGGTATCAACATTAACTTATCATGAAAACCCTATAAAAATCTTGATTATAGGGTCTTAGATCCCAAAATATCTTTTGAATTCTACCTCGAGCTTAATGAAGCTCTTAGTATTTGCTAAAACCTGCTTAATGTGTTTTCAAGTCTATAGGTCATGTTTTAAGGTCATCTCACCTTGTCTAAGATGCTTTCAGGTCTTATATGTGATTTTACATGAAAGATGGTTACTATAGGACTCATAAAACTCTACCTTTATTCTCATATAATCATGTTTAGAAGCACTACAATCTATGTAAAATGGTATAGATACCCTATTCAAGACCTTTGAAATATTCCTTAGAAATTTTTTTATATCTATTGGTGTTTGTTTGAACCTAAATAGGGTCATATATGCTAAAATGGTGAGTGACCTCCCTATTTAAAGGCTTTAGATACCTGAATCTTCAAATCAATATTGTAATCATGCCTTAAAGGCTCAAACTCTTTGTAAACCTTACAATCAAGAAAACTACTATTTGGAATACTTTTTTAATCTTTCAACTTGTAGAGAATCTAGATCATGAAAATATATACTCTTTATATTGGAACCCTATTATCTTGCTTTATCCTTGAAATCATGATTGAAACATCCTTTAAAACCTATCCTGTAACCTTCCAAGAGAGTCTTGAGACTATAAAACATGATATAGGCCTGTGGATGTGTGTTTAGAGCTTGTTATTCACCCTTGTCTTTGTGAAAGCTAATAGAGACCCATTTGAATATTGTAAAAGGTCTACATACCTCTGGAAAGTTTCTTGAGAAGCCTTGAAATTCTCATCATGGCTTAAAAATTGCTAAAGAAACCTACCAATAAATCCATATTCCTTTATTTGACTACTTGGCATAACATTTGAAATATGATTGTAGGCATATAGATGAAAGTGTTTGGGTTAAAAAACCTTGTTCTCTCTTAAATCCTCAACAAATCCTTGTGGAAACTATAAATCTACATATAAAATATGTGGATATATGTTTTTTTATTTTAAAACCTCATTTATAATCCTAAAACATTGTAATATTACCAAATCTACCTACAAATTTTATGCTAGGGATTTTTGAGGGGATACTTGGGAGATCCTACTCACTCTTTAATAGACTTACAAATTTTACATATTGGAGATCTTGTCTTCATATTTTCAAGGCTATAGGTGCATGTTTGAATGGTGTTGAGGCCATGTCAGACTACCATCATGTGTTCTCTTCCTATGAATTACTTTAAACCAATAACTCCTGACCTACATGCCTTTTGAGAAGCCTTGAGAGCATGCTTTCATCTTGATCAATTAATAAATTTACCCTAAAGTCTGAAACTCCTCAACTTGTATATCTCTCAAGACACCAAGTCTTTGTTTCCTTGCATTGAATAATTGTGTAAAGGGTTTTTCATAGCTAAGGTATGTTTTTAATCCTAGATCATGCTTGGGAACTATATTATCTTCATTGGTAAACCTTTAGATGCTAAGGAAATTCATACAGACATGCACATATCTTCTTTGAGGGAAAAATCCATAGAAAAATGCCACTACCTTCGTGAAAACCTCACTCTTAGACCTCATAGACATTTTATAGTCCCATGATATTCATGGAATGATGTATATCATCATTAAGATCCTCTGACATGTTTGAAACCTCCCTACATGGTCTATAGACCTATAGATTAGTTTTTAACAACTTGAAAACATTGTAAACTACCTATAATTATCTATACTTATTAAAAACATAATCTAAGATACCCATGATACACTAATACCTTCATTAAAGCCTTATAAAGGGATTGAAATTCACTTTGATGCTCCGCAATCTTTAAAACTATTTAAAAATTGAAATCATAGTCTTAGGGTTTTAGAGATGTTTTAGCTTGTGTACAATATTTTTAATGGAATTATGTGATTCTTTCCTCCTCAATTAATTTGATCATTATTAGAAGAATCCTTTAAACCATATTAATTCCCTCCAAGACTTGTTTTGAACCTTGCACTTATATAACACATTCTAGGACATGATTGTTTCTTAAAAATAGGCCCTATAAAAACAATCTTATGTTGATTTCAAAGCTACAAAACTAGTTTGTGCCTATTGAAGGTTCTCAAGAACTCATGAATGGTTCCTTTGGATCATGTAAACCTTTATTTTATGTTTTAAATTATTTATAAGAGCCTATAATCACAATAATTTTCATGGAAAACCCTACCTACTCTTGTAAATATTACTTTTAGGCTTGTTTTCAAAGCTTGCTTCCTCTTGAAAACTTCAAGGCATGTACAAACTTACATTATGTCTTATATAATATGTAATAATCTATGTTCATTTATTTTAACAAGGTCCTATATAAATATTTAATACCTTTAAGCTTATCCTCTTTCATGGAGATCTCTTGATCTCTATTTTGACAACTTTCCTTGTTCCTTGGATCTTGAACATGAGCCTACAACATTTTTAGACCTAAAAATCATCTTGATGATATTTAGGCTTTGAAACCATATGAATGACTTGAGTAATGGCTTATGGATTTGTAAAAGTTTAGTATTTGTCTAATGTGAGCTTTTACACATTGAGAGAATTGAAGAAGTCTACTAAGAGGTAATAACAAAGGGAAAACCACTAAGTCAAATGCATTATTGACAATATGTACAGACTTGAAAGCTTTTAAAGAGTTTTCAAATCTCAAAGTGGATTTTTGAAACCTTATATAATGTTTCGATCCTATAAAATTACCTCAATGTGTGACTTAAGACCCTTTTTTCTTTATTTCACATTGAAAAGTAATTCAAGAGGCCTCTACAAGGCTAATATGACCCTAATGGCTGACCTATTAGGTGTTTTAATATAATTTTTCATTAAGGAGTAGTTTGATGCTTTTATTCATAATAAGTGGACTTGAAAAAGTTCATAAGACCTCATATAATACTTTTGATACATTTTCAGATTGAAAATAACTCCAATAGGTCTTCTATAGAACTAATGCTAACTTTTATTCTCATAAAATGATTGTTATACCTCATCCAATAAAGCAAAATGCTCAAGTAACTTCAATGACTCCAAACATACATATCCTTAGGCCAACATAGTCATATTAAAGGTTTTTCTAATACCATACTCAAATGATCTTATCAAAAAAATGATTTATACTAAGCATATCACATGTCAAGAGATCAAGGTGATTTGAATAATCAACATTCTAGTGACCTTTGTGGGCTACATGACTACTAAGTAGGAATCCAATATCCTTAAGCATATATTAGGCATATGAGTCATGTAAGATTTAATAAAACTTATTATATAAGTGTAATCATGGCTACAACATGCTGGACCAAGCCTTGAAGGAACTAAAAAATACCTCAAAACACACAACAAAGAAGTAATGAGAAATACCAATTGTGCAATAACACTTAGAGGAATGGGAAACTACTACACTAATAAAAACATTATGAAATTACACTTTTAGGAATAAAAAATAGCTAACCTACTAAATACAAGGCATGGAAATTACTTCAATAATAATAATAATAATAATTGAGATGGATCCCATTTATTGGGATAGGTAACTCCTCTTCATTCATTTTTGAAAGCTAAAAATCATTGGCTTATTTACAACTGCCTATGATGTAGGGGCCATTCCATATAGAATCAAACTTTATGTGTTTCTTAGCCTTTTACCTATCTTCATCTAATTTAAAGACTAGGTATCCTTATTTTAAACACCTTCAACATCTTTCCTATAAAATGTCCTATTCATTTGATCTTGATGAAAATCCATGCTATCCATTACATAGTTCCTAGTTTCCTTTAATTTTATCAACTCTACTAATCTCACGATCATGGCATAATTTTATATCAATTCCAAATGTTGAGAAATTTTTAGAGTTAATAATTCAAGTGATAAAGGAAACCTTACTTCTCTCCCATACACTAACATGAAAGGGGGGCTACCACCAACCCTCTTAGGCGTTATCCTATCAGCCCACACTGATGTTTTTAACTTGGTATGCCAAGTTCTTGGCTCTCTTCCATGGTCCTCTTGATAATATTTATTAATTTCTTGTTAGTAAATTTGAACAATAAATTAACTTAGGGATAATAGTTGGAATAAGTTCTCAAAATGATTTCATACTTGACTACTCATTCAATGATTTTGGTTTCAACAAAAGCCATAGTATTATAAGATATAATAGTATATGGAATACTAAATCTAGTAACAATACCTTCATATAAGTCCAACACAAAGGTCTCATTTGCATATTTTATTTCCATTACCTCCACCCACATTATGAAGTAATATGTGGTAGTTAAGACCCGCTTGTGACTAGCACTTGAAGGTGGGTTATCATCCCAATAAAGTTCAAACCTCATTACATTAAAAGATTCTCTACCTAGATGGGATTAAGAGGGGGAGCTACTAGATTTTGTTTACCTATAAATAAGGAACATTTATTGTATTTTCTAACACATTAATCTATCACCCTCATAATTTTAGTAGCAATTATCTTGGGAAAAAAATGGCCTCCTAATGGGCTATCATGAAATTCTTTTAGCACCCTAGCCACTTGGTTAGACTCTATACATCTTAATAGTAATCCATTTATATCCTTTATAAATAATATATTGTAGTCACCTAAAAATGGCCACCAATAACCTCCAATTGGCTTTTAACTAATTTCTACCAAAATGCACAATTTGGGATAAAAACACAAAAACACACTAAAAGATGTGAACTTGTCATTTACAAGTGCCAATTTTGGCCAATGTGTCCCTAAATGGGGTAATGAATTTTATAAGATAGCTAACTTTGATTAGATCATTTCAAGTCAAATGACATTTTTGTACCTAGGTGATTTGGATTGCTCCTATTTCAATTTATTTTCCTCATTTCTTCATTTTTAAATTAAATAAAAGAAAATTAGTAATAGGTGTGTAGAAGAATACCTGGTGAAATGCACACATGAATCTATATGATAGTGGGAACTCCACTTTGGCTAGGAAGGAATAACCTAAAAATAACATAAACACTTGAAAAGGGGTTGTTAGATGGTTGGTTAAGTGGATTGCTTAGCCTAAGCTAGATTTAAGGAGCACAGTGCTTACTAGGAAGTTTTCAATCCACTTTTATGATAATCAAGTCTGAAATGATAAAATAAGATATTTGTATTAAATAATAAGAAATTAAATACTTGCTAAAAAGTAAGAAATAACTTGCTTATTGAAGAAAATGATAAAATTTTGAAGATACGGTAGTCGGGGTTAGGTTTATAAAATTAGAAAGGGTAATGTGGTTAGGAGGAAACATAGAAAGTAGAAATTGATGCAAGGTAAAAGGATGAAAATGGATTATTGGAAAAGGATGCCATAGAGAATCATCGATGGTTAGGTAACCATCAGTGGTTGCCTGTGTAAATTTGGGTTGAATAACTCATTGAGTATAAAATGGGATTCTAGTCAAATAAAGGTTAGATATGGGGTTGGGAAGTGTAAAGTGGGGTATTGGTGGATCTAATAAACTGAAGGGATTAGAAAATAAATAAACCAAAGAACACAAGTATATAATACCTATAACTAAATAGAGGAATCCTAGAATGATGTAACTAGAGTAATGATTTTGATAGAGTTTCAGAGTGATTTTGATAGAGTTTTGGGTCTCTAGTGATGATGCTTACTTGTTGGTATAGACACTGAATATATATAAGAAAACTTGAATGCCTGATGATTGATTACTCTTTATTATTTATTCCTCCTCAACTCTTTTTTATAGGCAAAATTTACTAAATGAAATAAAGGAAGTTACCAATTTGATAGAGGATAAAGCTACCTATTTTTGTAACTTTAAAATCTTGTTTTAAAGACAAGTTACCTTTTTTGGGAGTTGATAATCTTAAAAAAAGAGTTGGTAGTGATTTAAAGTTTTTTAAATCAAGGGTGAGAACCTAACCATTGATAATTAGGATAACCACTAGAGATTATCCCAACCAAACCATCAATGGTTGTAGGGGTAGAGAAAAATTGGCAAAAAGAGGGTGAATTAAATGTTTTGATTTAAGGGGGTTTAGTAATGTTAATTTATGAAGAAGTATAGATAAGGTCTAAATGTAGTGTGACACTAAAAAACTATCATATTTAGATTTCAAGTTGTTGGGTGAATATTTTGTCATCACCTAACTGATAGCAAAATGGGTATATCAATCACAGTACAAGGAGATTTATACAATAAAAAGTGTGGGTTTACCACATCCTAATGAGATAAATCTCTCCTCTCATCAAGAGGAGGTTCCCTATAAATCACTTATATATATATATATATATATATATACAAGCAAAAAATAATACTTAGGGTAGGATAATACCAACCATCTCTCTTTTTTTAGAGATGATGTTCACAGAGCAAAAGATAAATCTTGATGGATGACTGAAAGCTTTCCTCTTCCTTTAGAATTGGTATTCAACAAATAGAAAAAAATCTCCTCGAGTAGTAACTAGGTCCACAAGAAAACCCATGAAAGCATAAAGTATTTTATTGCCTCCCTCACTGATTTCAAGTGTATGTAATAGTAGAGTGAAGTAAAGCTCAAAGTCTTCACCTAAAACTACAACAGATAATAAGATCACAAAGGATAAAAGCAATTCAAAGTCTTTCTGATATCCTTCAGAATGTCTTCAGATAATTTTCAAACACACTTTGCTTATTTAATCAAATAGATGAGTGATTATTAAGAAAGAGAAAATAAGAACGATCTCCTAAATAACACAAATTATCTCAACACAAAGTTTGAAAATACCCTGATTCTCATTCATTCAAGAAAATTTGATTTATAAGATAAGATCAAAGTCTCAAGAAGTATCTCAATTTTGGTGGATTTTTTGCTCTCAATTATCCTGAGATACATTTACAAAAGAGGCTCCCTCTATATATAGGAAAAGTCTTTCAAGATTGAGAAAATACTTAAATATTAAAACCTAGTCAAAGAAGGGTCTTCGTTGACTTTGGGACTTTTCTAGATTTTTACATGTATTTACACATGACAAAAGTACATGTATTTACACATGAGAAAAGTACATGTATTTACACATGACAAAATTACATGTGAAAATGTCCCAAGTCAATTACAAAGTGCATTTTAAATAAAGCATGGAAGAACAGCTTCAATCTTTGTTGCCAGTCTTTTTCATTTCATGGATGTGATTGCTTGATTTGGTTCATTCTACAAACTCAGCCATACCCATGTGCCCAATCTCTGTATCCTTAATGTCATCAAAATTAGAAGCAATTGAGGTGATCGGAAAAAAACCTTGATACTGGTACTTCATCACCTTTGACTTCTTTGGAAAAACTTCAGTCATCAGGACGAGCCTTTGTCGAAAGTATGTTAGCAAAGAAGGATCTTGAGGAGAAGCTATGATAAGAGTCATGATCATGAAATTAGGGGAAATATTAACAATCTAGAAAAATTACACATTGGGTGATCATGACCAAGGAAGTGCGCTTGAAAGGGCTGAGGTGTAAGCAGGTTAGAAAGCGAAAGGAAAGGGGAGCGAGCAAAAAAAATGGAAAAAAAAGAAATTTCCTAGAGTTAGGAAAAACAAGGAGAAGGTATGCATGGGAAGCAAAAATTTCCACCCTTGCATGTTGAATTGAAGAGAGAAAAAAATACAAGAGCAGCAAAAATTGTCGCCTTTGCATAAAAGCTAAAAAACATGCAATGGTGGAAAAAATTGCCACCTCTGCATAAAAGCTAAAAAATATGCAATGGCAGCAAAAATTGCCACCTTTGCATAAAAGATAAAAAAATATGCAATGGTGGCAAAAAATTTCCACGTTTACATTGCCATCTTTGTATAAAAGCTAAAAAATATGCAATGGTGGCAAAAATTGCCGCCTTTGCATAAAACCTGAAAAATATGCAATGGTAGCAAAAATTGCCACCTTTGCATAAAAGCTAAAAAATATGCAATGGCGACAATTTTTTTTGCCTTTGTATAAAATCTAAAAAATATGAAATGGCGGCAAAAATTGCCACCTTTGCATGAAAAAGCAAAAACAACACTAACTCTTTGAAATTTATCAAAATTTTGACATTTTGATCACATTGAAATCACAACTATTTTCACTTTTGTTAGGAAATAATAATGAAGTAAGGTCGCAAAATTTTCAAAGACATCAGTCAACAAAACATGAGATCAAGACAAACTTGCCTTGAAAGATGAACCTAGAGTGAAAAACATGAAATGGACAAGTTTTGTAGGGGTTGTTCCAAAAATAAGCTTAGCTGATTTTGAGAACAACAGTGGACTCCTATTGGGGAACTTCCATCGATTGTAAAAACAATTAAAGTGAGTAAAAACTAGAATCTCCAGTGCCTTCATGCATGCTATTGGTCTATGGAGTCATGCTACCCAAAAATAAAGGCACAAAAACAAAACAAAATGAACCAAACAAAATAAAACTAAATGACTATATAAATATACAACTACTCTCATCTGATACTTCAAAGATTGAAATGCTTCAGATGCTGCCTACTATGAGGTAATGAAAATGGAGATCCATCCTGATACACCAATAAGAAACCATTTTCACCCTAGAATTAGTGATTGGTAAATGGAACTCTCCACCAAGAATCAAATTTTTTATGCCTTCCTTTTGGTTTTCTCCTCTTGCCCCATAGTAAGACTTGATCTCCAGTATAAAATCATGAATCCTTGCTCTCTTGTAGAAGAGTTTCTTTTACTAATTTTGACATGTAGAAGTATGGTCTATTACCAATATTTTTTGTTCTTCTATTTTAGTTGAGCTCATGATTTGATGGTTTCCATCAGACACCTACCAATGGTTGGCATTATTAGGTACACTTGGTCGAAAGACTAGTTTGATAGTGTACCTATTATCTTCAAAATCAAGGTGAGGAACCATGAAGGTTGTAGGGATAGCTAATGAATTTGCATGATTATGAAAATCTCTAGGCACTGCAAAAATATTGAAAGCTTTAAAAATTTCAATTTGATCCCATACCAAATTACAGTAATGTCACAATTTTTTATTCTTAGTTTGATGTAGGTTCCTCACCTGACAAAGCACCAATTTAGCATCTCCTTGGGCATGAAGAAGCTTGACACCTTTGTCTTGGGCAGCATTTAAACTGAGCAACAGTGATTCATATTCAATAGTGTTGTTAGTGTTGCTAAACTATAACTCATATGCATAGGGTAAAATATCTCCTTGAGGATATATTAAAACAACTCTAGCTCCATAAATGGTAGAAGAACTACTGCCATCAAATTCTAGAATCCAAACATCATCAGAAACTGATCTTCTATCAGATTTTTCTTCATTAGAGAGGGAAAATCCTTTTTCATCTATACTACACCCTACCAACTCTTCTGATTTCTTGTTTGAATCAATTTTTGGATCACCATCTATAGGAATTTTATCTACTATAATAGGAACATCTTCAGTAGACAAAAAATAATTACCCCTACCTAAAGACTCAAATAAAATTTGAGTTTTAGGGGCTAACATTTGGGTGACAATGTACCTCAACTCCTTCTCAGGGAGTAGCCTTTGCATGATGCCTTTGATAGAGATTCTCACCTCAGACAGGTCCATGCTCAATTCTCCACCAATGGCCTTGAAAAAATTTCACCCAAGAAGAATGTTATATGGGGCTGGGACATCAGCCACCAAGACTGTCATTTTAATTTTTTTTGGGAAGGCCACGAATGCAAACTGGGCATCATTGATTTGTCCTAGAAGTGGCACTTGTTTTTTTTCCATTTAGAAACATCTCCCAAAGGTCTTGCTTAGTGTGAGACCAAGAGAATCTACCACGTTGGTAGGCATAACATTATTAGAGGTGCCAAAATCTATTATATAGTTTTTTAACTTGTGTCCATTTATCAATAAGGAGACAAAATGGTTCTGTCTTCCTAGGGGTAGCTGAAGGTGTAATGACAAGGTTATTCTAGGTGGATGTGTTCTTGGTTAGACCAGGAGTTACTTTTAGAATTTTTTGTCTTGCAGGGATGGGTTTATTCTTTACACATTCAACTAACCTATCCAACTACTCAGGGTTGGATTGAAAGAATTAAAACTCAGTCATTTGAATTTTAGTCTTCTTAACATGGTCAATAATGTCAAATGACTGGAAAGGATTGATGATAGAAGAAAGAGGTTCATCCTTCTAGTTTTTAGGGGGGGTGGTACTGGTCTGAGAAATAGAAGTACAAGGTATGGGACAGTTTGAGGTACTTACTTTTTTGTTAGTTACTTGATCCTTTGGTTGGAAAGATAGTGAAGTCCCTCATTTAGTGATAGAAACTACCGATTGAGGTTCTTCTCTTGCTTTTTCTTTATCATTTTATTGAGCTGACTGGTTCTAGGATCTGGTAAAAATAGCATAGGATCCACAAACACTTCTCCCTTACTTCCAACTTCATCCCAATAATCTAGGAAACCAATATTGGAGTCACTAGCTAATTTTTCTTCTTGTTCAGCAAAGATATTAGCATCATCTTATTGGTCTAACTCAGGTTTGAGCAAGAAATCCTGCTCAACTTCAAGGTAACCAACTACTGAATTAGTAGGTGCTACTTCAATGGCAAGCTTTCCATGTGGGGGAGGCAGACGATTTGGCTTCCCTTGATTTCTAGTGGCATTGCCTTGATATGACTGATTGAGAAATGTCCTTCTTGGCATATCCCAATAAGGAGGAGGAGACATCCCTTGCGCCATTTGCTTCTTGAGAGCTAACAACTCATTTGTCAGCTTTTGCACCATGGGATCAATGGTGCTTGTAGATGAATATTTAGAAGATGAAGAAGATTTACCTCTATTAGGATTTCTTCTTATCTTTCTTGCCAAGATAAGATCATCTTCCACCTTAGTGGCCAAATCTTGAGTTGTAACAAGGTCTATGTGGCCAGCTCATCTCAATAGAAAACTTACTTTAGGTAGCTGAGAGTTGATGAAGAAGCATTTGAGATTCTCAAGTGTCAACTGAGCAATCATGAAAATCCTATTCCTCAGCTTATCAAACTTAGAAATGAAGTCCCTCATAGGTTCATGAGGCTCTTTCTTCATTTGTTTGATTTGGGCTAGTAGGGCATGTGCATCTTTTGCAGGCTTGAATCTTGCTTCGAAATTGGCTTTGAGGGTTTTCTAGTCAGTCACAGATTGAGCCTGTAGATGATAAAACTAGTCTGCAGTAGCACCTTGTAATGTTTCAATGAAAAACCTGACTGCTATGTCTTCATACTCCATGCCTATCACACCAGATGCTATGCAAAAGGATGCAATATGTTCATCTGGATGAACTTTCCCATCACCATAAAATTTGGGAAAATTCTTTATTGAACTATGAGGTAGTTCACGTAAAGGTGGGATCCAATTGAGAGGGCCAAAAGTGTTTCCCTAAGGGCCTTGGACTTTCATGATATGCCAATTAAATGGAGGGATATTAAATCTTTGTGGGGTAAGTATAGACAAAACTCTACTAACACTGAGACTAGAAGCTTCACTTGGTATGGGAGATCTGATGCTAGTAGGAGGAAAACTCCTAGTTTACTGAAGATGGGATGGAGGGAAAATCTCAAAATTATTTTTTTACAGAAACTCAAATATAGGATCAACAATACTTTGATCTCTCTGGCTTTGCATGTACGGTGGATCTACCAAAGTGTAAAATGAAAAAGGACTGGAAATGCTTCAAGTTAAATCTTGAGGCTTTAAAGTGTGCATTCCTAGTGGAGTGTGGAGCTACCAGACTATGGATAAGGCTATATAATGGAAATGGATATAAAATGGAAATGGATATAAAATAGAAATGGATAAGGATAAGAAATACTTCAATCTGAAGGTTGAGGCTTTAGACTACATGTAACGTCCCTAGTGGAGTTGCCAAAAATTGCTGGGTGAATATTTTGTCGTCAGCTAACTAATGGCAAAATGGGTAAATCAACCATAGTACTATAAACACCAATATTGTGTCGACCCCCCTTTAGTCCCCTTCTAACCACTTACACACTTTATTAATTTAAAATATATTACTTATCTTAAATTAATGACCTCACCTAGACACCTCACCCTAAGACCATTTCTTACCCTATGAGTCATCCTGAGACTAGGTCATCTAAAGCATGACCTATTCTCACTCCATTCTAACCTCCTAACTAACTCTCATGCCCAATAAACCCATATTTTGACCATTCTCCAATGGAAAATGCACTTGGTGGGTGGAGAAATGGGTAAAAGGCTAAAAATAGCCATTTTACCCCATTTTCTATTTGTCGACATCGGTCAACTGTCGGCTGATGTCGGCAGGATCACCAACGTTGGTTACATAATCTAGAATCTAACCTTGAGTTTCCCCCCACCTCTTTGAATATCAACACACACGCTCTGAGACTAAGGATCAAAATTTGACTAATTCTCTCCTGGCTAATGAAACTCTACACAAGTCACTCCAAACATTGGATTGAAGACATTGTATGAGGACCTCGACATCAGTCACAACATGAACAAGCATTCTAACACCTCTGATTCTTCGCCAAGCAGAGCTAAGTATTCTTATATCTCATTTCAATATTTTAGAATACATTAGTAATTAGATTCTATTTGCTATTTCTAAGTACTGTTGAGAGACCAGACCTGACTTCTTCTATAGAAGGGCTGAAAAGCCTTCCTCTTATTCCTACTTCCTCTACACATCAACTCTTTACCTTTACCCTTATTTAGACCTTATTCATCTTCTCGTAATCCTGCACAAACCCCCAAACTCTCAAAAACTCATCTATTTACCATAGACATATTCTAAAACCCATCCAAGGCCCATTTCCCCTACCGACATTGGCAGCATAACCGACATCAGCATCATTGACCAACTGACATCGGTAGAACTACTGACATCAGTGACTATGATAGACTGACTGTAGAGAACAGGTATGCATTATCTATTTTTCTCTTTCTTAGTCTTTTATAATTTCTTTTTATACAACACTCTTTTCATTAAATAGTGGACTGTCATCCCTTATGGAGCTTTCCGCTTCTGGGATCGAGCGCCTAGCTTGGCAGTCCACCATATCCTACTCTAACATTTTTTGTGTTTGAGTTTCTTTCTTACTATAGGTGTTTCCTCCACAGCCAAAGAGGAGCTCCTACAACACTTGGGTATGGTGCGTAACTTAATCCAGGTAACGTAAAAACCCCTAACCTTTAACCTTAGTTTCTTCCTTCTTCTAAATGTAATTGTCAGAAAACTTGGAGAAACATTCTGGCACCCCCGGTGGGACCCCTGGAGTTTTCCTTGGGTCCATTCTTTTAGAAAAATAAAATTTTCATATAGTTGCATTAGGAAAAGATTTTTTTCTTGCACCTCCTTCTTCTATCTCTTTATTTTGAAAAGAAACCATTAGTAGAAGTTAAAAAGAACCTTTCTTTTTCTTCTTGTCACTTCTTGCCTACCTCTTAGAGTAGTAAAAAATTCATACTCTCAACCTCTTCTCCAATTGTTTGCATCTAAACAAAATATTTGAATTTGGGTTAAAAAAAAACTATTGCATTTCATTCTTGCTTGAATGCATACTTAACCCACTCACTTAGTAATTGAAAATGCATTATGAATAAATTGTAGTGCACAAATGTTACACAACCAAACAACAAGCACATCAAATTAAACATTTAAACATACTTGAGACAAGGCTCGTCTAGGATTTCATCACCTAGCAGATACCTTACCCTTTTTGGTGATCCTACATGGACTTCACTACCAAGGGGAGGACTCACTCTGTTCTCTGGTAGAGTATAAACTATAGGCAAAGTATATATTAGCTAAGCAACCTAGCTCGGCTCTAGGTTCATGAAGTGAAGGGAGCAAGCCCCAGCACCAGGCCATGTATTAAACCTAACACATATTTTTGAGTACCAAAACATAACCCAAAACCAACCATAGACTTCCTCTTTAGGACCCATTCTAAAAGCCCAATTTCCAAACATATTCTTCTAAGGCATAAGCCACCATGGCTCTAAAATTTATTCTTAGGAATTTAACATTTTAGAGGTTGCTTTCCATCATCTATTTTGTTGTTTTTATCTAATTTTTTGAGCTGGTAAGGTCACATCATTTTGAGGTCTAAAAATAACTCAAAATTTCTCTTTCTTTCAAAAAAAATATCAGTTTTCTATGTTTCTAGAATTACACAAAAATTGACATCAGTTTTTCCACCGGCATTGACAACCCATATTTACCAACATCGATTATTCCACCAACCTTGGAAACATTTCATAACCAACATCGATTAGTAAATTGACATCGGTCACTATCAACAAATTTTCTTTCCAAACAACAAGCTTAAAACCCAACTTTTTTGTTGCCAAACACAAATTCTGGTTTTCTAAAACTGAGACATAGTTTTTAGAACCTGAACCCATTTTGCCTTAGATGGTTTTGACACGTAGTCAAGCCAAATCTCTTGTTAACCATGCAAGGCAACAACCACTCCCACATTCACCTTCTGTACCAAGTCATCTAATGGAGTATACTTCAGACACTGAGCATACTCTTATCCAACCTATCCCAAATCAACCTCCTATTGTTCCCACAGGGGATCAAGACTTTGAGAGATTCCTTGACCTCAACATCAAGGCTCTCCAACACTATCTCGCTATAAGCCAAATGTGAGATCCTTCAGGTAATCCTATTTATGGGATGCCAACTTCCTTGGTTGAAGTGGCAATGATATCAACAACATCCATTACCCAACATATGGTCACTCAGGCCATTGCCTCAACTAGTAACCCAACCATGGCCAATGTTCAAGATTTGGCCTCTCCTTTTATTTTTGGACCTACCTCCATTAGGGTTTCCATACTCCCTCAACCACAAACAATTCAACCAAGTTCAACAACTTTCTAGAACTTGATTGTCTCTATCCCACCCACTCTTGCACCCATAAATACAAGAGTGACTACATATCCTTTAACTAGTGTCACCACCATCCAACCACCTTTGGCAGCATCTAGTCAAGTTGTGCCCTCCAACTTCATGGCATAAGCCCCCTTGGCCTCAACATCAGTCCCTATGATGAACTACCAATATGTTGCACTTAAACAAATGCAACCAAGTACATCATACACCCCTTCCAACACCTTTCAAGTGCCTTATAACCTAGGGGGTGCCCCTCTTGCTAATCCATTAGTGGATCTAATTAAGATGCTGATAGATAAGATGTCCAACCTTGAGACATCTATTTCAGGTTCAAGGAGTGTTCTTTCATATAAACAAATCTATAACGAACCTATTCACCCTTCGATGCCTATTCAACCATACCCTAGCTAGTGGGAACTCCCAAAATTTACTCACTTTTAGAGTAAAGAGGACCCACAACAACATTTGCAAGCATTTAGACACGCTTGCTACCTCATAGCCCACGATGATGTGTTATTACTTCACACATTTCCCATGTCACTTTCTGGTGCTGCCCTTGATTGGTATAGTTCTATTACCAGTCATTCTCTTTTTACCTTCACTCAACTAGCACAGCTATTCCTCGACCACTTCTCAATCAACATCACTAAGAAGGTCTCCATCACAGACCTATATTTTATTAGACAATTTGATGATGAATCAATAGCTGACTTCATTGCCCGTTGGAGAGGTTTAATCAACCAACTCTCCTTTTTATTACCTCAACCTGAGCTCATTGAGCTCTTTTCAAGAGCATGTGCCAAGCACATCTCATCCACTTTACGAGTTCAAACATTCTGTACATTTGGTGAAGCTTTCACCATGGCCCAAAAGCTTGAACTCCACACTGTCGAAGAAGATAAGGTCAAATTACATAGTAAAAATACTAACACAAAATCTAATGACCCTTCTTATTCCAAATCTTCTTCTTCCCACTCCAAGTCTAAGGGATCAACGAACACTGTGGTCCTTAGGTCATCATCTTTGACTACAACTAACCAATCTAAATCTTCCACATCACAAAACATTACAAGACAATTCTAACAGTGGTATGTACAGCATCAATACACTCCAATAGGAGAATCATATGCTTTCGTGTTGGATAAACTAGTAAAGCAGGGAGTCCTCAATCTCCCTCAAATCTGACCTATCCAATTTAACCCCTCACAAGCCATCCCTGCATGGTATAGGGAAAATGGCTTTTGTAAGTATCACCGTGTCAAGGGTCATGACACAAAAAATTGCAAAACCTTCAAAAACATTATTCAAAACATGATAGACAAAGGGGACCTTGTTTTGGATAACCCTAATGCACTGGCTAGCCAAACCATAGATATCTTTAGGCAACCATTCCCTAACCATCCCCCAAGTCAGAATAATATTCAGACCATGGCCGATGACCTTCAAGAGTGCAATATATGCATGATCAACATAGTCTTTCCTTTTATTCCTAACCAATCTCTCCCACAATCTAAAGAGATTAGTCAACCCATTTCTCCACCATGGGTAGAAGAGCCTATTCTACCCATATCACCCCCACAACATCAAACACCTCCTCCACACATATTTATACCTCATGAGGAACCCATATTACCTATTCCTCTTGCCTCGACCTTCCCTCTTCTTCTACCATTGGAAGAAGTTACCATTCATACCCCATGCCCTCATATAGAAGGGGCCACAATCACATGTAGGAGAATCTACTTTCACCTCTCCCATATTAGAGGATGCTTTGATGGCACCAACACTGGTGGCCTTGCCCTCATCCCTCTTATTACCAATGGGGGATCATACTTTCCTTGCTCTTAGACCACATGTGGAAGGCATGATCATACCTGCGCTCTATCCTCTCGAAGGGCCAAATTCTCCAATCCCTTCTCCATCGAGAGAAGAACTTATCACTTCACCCACTTTGGCCGAAGAAGATCTAGTAATGGTTTTCTCTCACCTTTGGCCCGAGATCATTGCATCTAACACATTTTTTCTCTTTGATCACCTAAATCCTCTAAAATACCAACTGCAAGACCTCGCGTGATGTCACCTAAACCCTTCTCTCGATTGGCAAAAAACTTAGGATTTTTCCATTCTAAGAATCTAAAACATGAGGTGTTATGGGAGCAACTTAAGGTTCCTTATCTTACACATCCCACTTCATCTCATACTGTCGACCCTTCTACTACAAATTATCCCAAAGTCTCTGATGAAGATCAGGCTTCTACTTCCAAATCTTCAGAAGCTCAACCGCCCACATCTAAATCTAGATCCTCACAGACATCCACCATACCAAAATAGGTTAAATCTCTCAGTGTTCACCCCATACTGAACCTCACTCACCCAAAAGTGAAGGTAGATTTGAACCTTGCCCCCCATAGTAGTGGTCCTCACAACATATTAAAGAAGGCTACTAAACCACATCAAAGAACTACTCCCCCACCATCACCATTGCCCTCTATTTTGGGCCCACAGCCTTCCACCTTAATAGGATTGCTCCCTACTCAAACACCTAACAAAAAAAATTTGCCTCCATTGCTCCCTTTATCCATCAAAAACATAATTCCTCTAAAAAATCTAACACCTCTCACCAAGAAAGTGCCATCTACATGTGTGGCCACACCACCAACCAAAAAGGTGGTATGGAAAACTCCCTCTACAACTCCTAAACAAAAGTCGTCAACCCCTACTACAACAATGAACATAGATCCATTAGTGAGTTCCTATGCTTCAATGTTATGATGATTGTTTCAGTTGTCTAGCATCATTTTCCCACCCATTAAATGATACTGACCTCTCGAACTAAAGCCATCTTGGTTTGATGACACTCAAATCTGCTAGTATCATCGCACCCCTAGGCATGATACTAAGCATTATTGTGCCCTTAAGGTTACCATTCACCAATACCTAGAAAAGGACACCCTTCACATTGAGGATCCTCTTAACCACCCCTTTGACAAACTACTGACACCATCCCATGCCTCCCAAACCTCCTCACCTTCATTGGGATCCCATCATTAGACTATGGTCCCTTTACCTCCTTCCCCCCCTTTATTCAAGATTAACACTATTAATGTGGCCACTAGGTCATAAACCTTAAAGGATAAAGGAAAAGAGAAGGTTTCTCTCCCTTTGACATACCCATTTGTCAAGCCTTCTCAACCACCAAAACCCAAGATTTCTATCTTGGGTACATCTCAACCAACTTCTTCGAAGGCTATCCGTGACTCCATGGTGAAACAACTTCACCAAACTATTGTGAAGACATCTTTGTATGACCTAATTCAAAGCTCTCCACAACATCACCAAGCCTTAATCAAAGCTTTACAGGTAGTGGAGGTCCAACCATTGGCTGCTCTAGTCAAATCATTACCAACCATTACCTCCATCACCTTCAGTGATTCTGAGATTCCAAACTACAACCTAGAAGATCAGGATCTCACCCTCTTAAACTAACCCTATCAGTCAAAAGCTTTGCAAGATTCATCCTCGCATTTCACTCCTTGTTAAAGAGGAGCTTCAATGTCTTCTCTCCATCTCATTTATCCAACTCATTGATTATCTGCAATGGGTGTCAAACATTGTCCCTATCACAAAAGCAACTGGGGGAATTTGAATTTGTACTGACTATCATGACCTCAACCTAGCTGGCCCAAAGGATGACTTTCCTTTACCAAGCATTGACCAAAACATGCTTACAACAAAAATTTGAAAGAGTGAGATTTCAAAATCAGAGATCTCATCCTTAAAGAAAACCATCATGTGGCCAATATGGAAAGAAGAAAATGAGACAAGTTTGCTCTTAATTGGCTTGGACCTTATATCATAACACACAAGTATGGATCATGGACTTATTGTCTATCTTCTCTTGAAGGCTGACCAAAACCTGAGCCACTTAATGCCTTACATCTGCGACCATTCTACTGTTAATCAAGTAATCATTCACTTGATGTTTAACTTGAGCTCGTCCCTTGAGCAACCCCCATCATCCTCATTCTTATTCCTTTCAACCCTTTTTTCCTATAAACATTAGTGAACCCTTTTTTAAAGCATTAATTCTTTGTCCTAATAAAAGGGAAACCCCTAAACCTCTATAGTCTAGTCCATGACTACAAGTTCAGTCACAAACCAAACATAAATTGAGATGGCTAACAAAAGGTCATAAACTATGAATGTAGACTGCTCCCTTGAAGGATAGCTATTCAAAGACATCAAAACTTATAAAGCAAAACATAGACCACTCCCTCGAAGGATGGCTATGCCCAAATTTTGCTACAAACAGCACCCTCTCAGAAGCTTCCCACACCAATCAGATTCACATGACCACAAAACAAGACAACATCCCCAAGTAGACTTCCCGCATCGATCAGTCTAGCAAAACCAAAAAAAAAATACTGACAAATTATTAAGTCATGGACTTGCCTATAGTCGTTCTCAGGGTCACCTATAAAAGGGGCAAATTTATCCCTGCTAAAAAGGGTTACACTATCCTCACCTCTCACATAATCACACCTATTACCCCAACATACTCAAGGGACTTTGAGCTCACTTAATGTCAAGTGATTAGAGTACTTCTCTAACAAAAAACCAATGGTCAATAACGTAATGCATGAACAGGGCTTTTGTTTGCAAATACCCTATCTATGTTATCACTATGGTCCTTGTCAATGAAAGAGCAATGTGCCTTTCACTTCTTACACACCTTTGCCAATAACATACAACCAAAACATTTTCTAAACCACTAACATATCCTCATGATTTATTTAATACAAATACCAATTTGTGTTATATAAATTATCATAGCCCATTCACACTAGTTTCTATGGAAAACAATACACATGAAAACTATCAACCAAACATAATTTATGTAAAGCATATACCATCACTAATATGGAAACTTGTTGAAGCATAAATAACCTGATTTCATTTTTAGCATACACCATCACCAATATGGAAAATTGCTAAGGATGAAAAACCACATAACCTATGTTACAGCATACACCATCACATAATATGGAAAAGGTTGCAACATCATCATACACTCATCATTTAAAACATAGCCAAAACAACTATCAACCAAACACAATTTATGTCAAGCATATACCATCACCAATATGAAAACTTGCTGAAGTATAAATAAACTCATTTCATTTTTAGCATACACCATCACCAATATGGAAAATTGCTAAGGATGAAAAACCACATAACTTATGTTATAACATACACCATCACACAATATGGAAAAGGCTGTAACATCATCATACACTCATCACTTCAAGCATGTACCATCAAACATATGGGAAATGCTAAAAACATAAACCTAGTCAAAACCAATCCATAACCTACTCTCTTCTTCCCTTTTAGGGAGAACTACATTGGCTTGAGGCCCTCCCATGGGCTATGTAGGTTGCACTCAGTTAACATGGGGTCTTCTAAGGTTAGCTCAGCCATTCATTTGTTCATCTACCTGATGGACCAACCATATAACCTTTAACCATGACCTAACCTAGTCAAAACCAATCCATAACTTACCCTCTTCTTCATTTTTGTGGAGAACTACATTGGCCTGAGGCCCTTAAAATAAGGGCTATGTAGGTAGGACTCAGTTGACATGGGGTCTTCTGAGGTTAGCTCGGCCATTCATTCATCCATCTACCTAATGGACCAACTATCCCAAACTATCTAAAATCATGACCAAACAACCAGCCCTGACACTGTAGAAGTCACCTTAGACTTCTCATGGGGCACATTGGAGATCACATACATCTCCCTAACAAAAACAAACAACATTTGAGATCACTTATATCTCAGCTCGACTCAACCAATGACTTTAGAGATCATGACTATCTCCTCAGACCATGACCACTTTCGAGACAACTTTGCCTTGGTTGTTTTGATTGCATAAATGCTACCTCACAAATAGTTAGCAAATTATATGCACCCCACATTATGATCCTCACACGTATTTTTGGATCACGACCAAGTTGATCCCTAATATTTGTGACATTTTCATGTTTTCTAGGAGCACTTCTTAGCCTGGATACTTAGAACATGATGACCATTGGAGTTACAACTTTGATCAATTAACCCAATCAGCTACCACTAATAAGCTAGGGACTAGTTATTTCAGCTTTAGTCCTCCTCGACCATTAGAGCTATAGCTTTGATCATTTAACCCAATCAACTACGACTAAAAATCTGGGGATTGATTACTTTAATTTTAGTGCTCCTTGACCTTGCCTTCGACAATTTGACCTACCTATCAAGTGAAGTAGTATACGTGTAATCTCAACTATTGCAGCATTCACACTCCAACTTCACCATACCCATCTAGTGCCTATCAAATCAGCACCCAACATTGGATTATCCTCTCTTGATTCTTGCTTTGAGGGGGAATACCTTATACCATACTTGGGGCAACAACATCTATTTTTGTCTTGCAGTCTGTTAGAACAAACCACAAGACAAAAAGGGGTAAATGTAGACACTAATATTGTGTTGACCCCCCTTAGTCCCCTTTTAACCACTTACACACTTTATTAATTTAAAATAAATTACTTATTTTAAATTAATGACCTCACCTAGACACCTCACCTTGGACACCTCACCCTAAGACCATTTCTTACCCTATGAGTCACCCTAAGACTAGGTCATCTAAAGCATGACCTATTTTCACTCCATCCTAACCTCCTAACTAACTCTCATGCCTAATAAACCCATCTTTTGACTGTTCTCCAATGGCAAATGCACTTGGCAGGTGGAGAAATGGGCAAAGGGCTAAAAATAGCCCTTTTACCCATTCTCTATCTGTCGACATCAGTCAACTATTGATTGATGCCTATGAGATCACCGACATCGATTACATAAGCTAGACTCTAACCTTGAGTTTCCCCCCACCTCTTTAGATATCAATGTGCACACTCTGAGACTAAGAATCTTAATTTGACTAATGCTCTCTTGTTTACCGAAACTCTGCACAGGTCACTCCAAACATTGGATTGAAGACATTGTATGAGGACCTCGACATCAGCCACAATAAGAACAAGCATTCTAACACCTTTGGTTCTTCACCAAGTAGAGCTAAGTATTCTTCTGTCTCATTTTAGTATTCTAGAATACATTAGTAATTAGATTCTATTTGTTATTTATAAGTACTGTTGAGAGACCAGACCTGACTTTTTCTATGGAAGGGTTGAAAAGCCTTCCTCTTATTCCTACTTCCTTTACACATCAACCCTTTACCTTTACCCTTCTTTAGACCCTATTCATCTTCCCATAACCCTATACAAACCCCCAAACTATCAAAAACTCCTCTATTTACCATAGACATACTCCAAAACCCATCTAAGGCCTATTGCCCCTATCGACATCGGTAGCATAACAAATGTCGACATCATTGACCAATTGACATCAGTAGAACTACTGACGTCATTGACTATGACAGACTGGCTACAGAATATAGGTATGTGTTATCTATTTTTCTCTTTCTTAGTCTTTTATCATTTCTTTTTATACAACACTCTTTTTATTAAATAGTGGACTGTCATCCCTTAAGGAGCTTTACGCTTCCGGGACCAAGTGCCTAGCTTGGTAGTCCACCATATCCTACTCTAACATTTTATGTGTTTGAGTTTCTTTCTTTCTATAGGTGTTTCCTCCATAGCCAAAGAGGAGCTCCTACAATGCTTGGATATAGTGCGCAACTTAATATGGGTAACGCACAAACCCCTAACCTTTAACCCTAGTTTCTTCCTTCTTATGAATGTATTGTCAAAAAACTTAGAGAAACAAGTACAAAGAGATTTATATAGCAAAAAGTGTGGGTTTACCACATCCCAATGAGATAAATCTCTCCTCTCATTAAGGGGAGCTTCCCTATAAATCACTTATATATATATATATATATACACTCAGGGTAGGATAATGTTGATGATTAAAATTGAACTATTTATAACACCAACAATGGGAAGTTTCAAGAATGTGGGACTTGTAACCTAAAACAACCTCCATATTTTAAAGAAGCTGGCTCTTCTTTATATCAAGTTTATAATGAGAAAAGGGATAGAAATTAAATAGAAACATAAGTGCAACTAAAGAAACTCTAATTATGATGATGCACCTAAATTTAATTCAACCCTTAATTCTAAGCACAGTGAAGCTATATGCAAGATTCAATTACATTAAGGAGCAAATAATGCATGATTAATGTAAAAGATGAAAATAATAGAAACAGAGGCTCACAACTTAGACTACCTTTATAGTGACACAGAGAATATCAACAAAGGCACAGAATTCAGTATTCTCATTAATTTTTAGTTACATAAAAGGCACAAAAACATGCATAGTTATACAAACTTTCTAACTCAAGAAAATAGAACAAAGGCAAATGATATCCCTGATCATAGCTAAAAAAGTCTAAAAACTCTTGACAATAATCTCTTACAAAAAATTCTTTCTATCTTCTGATGATTCTTCTGGTGATCTCTACACCCCTATTTATAGCATTGGATTAGATCTAGATTGTCTACACATTCCCAATCCAATAGCTTAATTAAACTCTAACTGAACTAGAAGTGTTTAACACAAGATATTTCTTGGATCTAAAATGTTATGTCTTGCAAGTTCATTAGCTGAAATAGATATCCAGGATGCTTCCCACTTTCAAACAAGAGAGTAAACTTGGATGATTCCCTTTCTCTACTTGAAAATATTCTTATTATTCAGGAGGCACCAGAAAATGACACCTAGCATGTTCCACAGCACTTACTAAAGACACACAACACTTTTTGCATAACCTATACTCTTTACTATGTCTTTGCTTAGGAGTGTTTCGTCTTTGACATTTGTCACTGTCCACTTCTCTAAAAATTTAACAACTTATAATAATTGGGACCCACAACACTTCTCACCTGAGCAACATCAAACAGGGAGCAAAGATAGGTGGCACTTTTCACGCATCTTTAACAAGGGACATGTGCTAGTCTCTACTAATTTTAGCTATCTTTTGAGAATCCTATGAAAGGTGACACTTTTTGGTCTCTGCATCACTTTGTCTATACTATACAAACACTCAAGCCTCATTTCATATTTATATGGATGGTGACACTTGGTGGCTTTTGCTTGCCTCAGAAATAAAACCTAGGACCCACCACAGTCTTTACTTATCCATGAAACAAAGTGAATATATTTCAGATGTTGACACATGATGGCTTCTACTTTCTTCAGCTAAGGATACATGGCAGCTTTCGTTTCTTTTAGAAAAGCATATTGAAACCTTCTGTAGTTTCCACTTGGCACCTTTCGCATTATCTTGATAAAAGCTTATTGAAAAGAAGCTTTCAAAACATATAAGAAACATGAGATGTGGATACCAACACTTGTTGTGCTCTGCTGAGTTACTATGGGACACATGGCACATTCTAACCAAATTATATAAATTATGAAATGTGCCTCAGCTAATGACACTTGGAAGCTTCTACTTGATTTTGACACTTAGACAAAATTGAGTCAAAAAGAAATTTGAGCCCATGCTCTGAGTCAAAAACCTCACTGTCTCAAACCAAAGTGTGAAGGGACAAAAATTTGGAGCATGCAACTGAAAATTAAAATAAAATGTAGAATATTTTTTTACTCTAAAATTATTAGTGGCCCCAAGGACTTTTGAGCCTGCTCAAAAAATAATTCACATCTCCCACATGATCAAAATGACAAAAAAATCACAGCTTCAGTAAGGCTGTCTGATAAGCAGACCACTCATCATCAGATAATTCCTACTTATTTTGCAATTCATGAAAGGCTAAATCAAGATTGATAATATCTTTGTGTGAAAATGTCTACAAAATCTGAACTATAGCCTTCAATTTAAATTCAAGCTAGGAAACAAGAATCAAAATGGCTTCTACTTCAGGCACTGATGAATCATCCCTTAAACCCCAAAAAACTACATGATCATTCTGTCTGGCTAACAACAAAGGTTTAATTCATTAATCATCAACATAGTGTTATTATTAAGAAAAGGGGAAGGACAATAGACAGAGTGTAGAACTTCATTCACTCTTTTAGTAGTGATCATTCTATCATTAATCCTTACTACTGATAATGTTCCATCAGTTACATCATATAGCTTTTGCAATAGTGTTTGAGAGTCAAACACTCTCACAAGGATAGTAGATAGAGTGTCTTCTACTAATGTCTCCACCTTTTTGCACAATTTTTGTGCATTTAAAAGAAAGGTTAGAGAAGGTCTGAGCTAAATAATCTCTTGAGAGATTTTTTTCCATATTGATTCATAAAGCTCCTTCACCAGATTCAACACCCCTACATTCTTTGGCCTATTAGCCAACTCAAGTGTCAATTGTTCTACCCTTTGTCACTTAGCTTGAAGTTGGACTTGTATAGCTATGATATTATTCTACTCATTCAATAGATTCTATTGAATTTGAGGAACCTATAGTAGGCTTTCCTCACATTTTTCTTAAAATGTTGCCTTTTCCCACCTTAAGGTTGTCACTGCATCCTTCACTTGCATTAGCCCTCCTTTAAAAGAATCATTTTAGGCTTGAATAGCCTTATGAGTCTGAACAAAAATAGTATCTTGCAACTATTTATTAAGAATCTCTATTTCAGTATTCTTAATATTGATCTTAGTGGTCAAACTGCTATAGTTTGCCTTCTCTTTGGCTAGATCAACCTCCATCTTTTGTAGCTTCTTTGATATTTTCAAATAATATTTAGCTACTACAAAAGTAGATTCATTTAGTAGCTTGGCCCTATTTTATGGTCTAAAAAGGGACATGTCTATAGCCACTGCATTCATTGTGTAATCTTTGGGCTACATCTGCTCATTTGGCTTGACTATATTCAGTGACAAATGGGTCAGCATTAGTTGTTGCTAGATTGGGTCAAATTGTGACCTCAGATGTGGTGTAGCTTGGGCTTTATTATCTTTGATTCTCTTTTTCTCCATTTGGGCTTCCCTTACCTTCCTAACAGCATCTTCTTGAGTTTCGAAGGTTGAAGGAGAGGAAATATGCCCACCTGTAAAAGGATAACCTGATGGCAAGCCATATGGAATAGCTAAATGTTGGCTATGGGTAATCTAATGAGGTACTTTATTGGGAATAAAGGGGTAAAAGTGAGGAAATGATATAGCCTGAGTATGGATAGATGGGGGAAAATGAGAAATGGGCACAACAGAGGTGGCAGGGGACATTATGTGGCCTGATGGAATCATCACCCCTATAGGAGAAGAAAGAGATTGAAAAGGAGGAGAAATAATACTTACCTGAGGAGCAACCAAAGTACTCTATGATTGGTGTTGTGAGAGTTCTACCCTCTCCTCTGAATCAAGTTGGAACCTCAGCCTCTTATGTTTCCTTGGTGTTTCTTCTTTTGGCTGTGCTCCCTTCTCTTCAACATTTACCACTACTATTAGTGGTGCTTGTGTATAACTGAGAACCTCAAGGACTAATGCTGATGGAGAAGCTTTTGGTGGTGAAGATACCACACTCTTTTGTTTTTCAATGGTATTGATAGATTGGGGCTAAATAGTTACAGTGACTATCGCTACAGTTTGCACTGGGGCCTGTGATGTTTGATTGGATTCTGCTCTAGATTCTAGCTCTCCACCTTATGTTTGTAAATTGATTGTATTAGGGCTAGACATAGGAGACAGATGACATTCATCCTAGAGTTCCTCCCATTTTTCATCTGAATCCACATTTCCAAAAGAGTAAGTTGTCTCACAAATCTCTTGCCTATATTTTCAATAGGCTTCTATTTTCTTAACGTTCTACTATTTATTATTTAATGATCTTCTTAAATCAGAAGTCATTCTAATTTTAGGGTCAAAATCCCTTTGCTTAACATAAAATTTTTCCCATGGTCTATCTTATTGAAGGGGTAAATTCATCAATTCAACATAAAACTCAGGAATATCTTCCCTAGGATTTTTCCTATTTTCCCAAAAGGGGTGGCCCTCATCTACAATTCTAGTAGCAACCCTATTAGTCATGATCCATGAAGTTATGAAACCATTTGGGTCATATACCCATTTATCTTCAATTAGAAAGAAACCTAGCAAGGCTAGCTTTCTAAGCAACAGGATCTCAACATCTCTGGCCTCTAGTGCCATGTTTTTTGTCACCCATGGAACATCATACATTTTCCTCTTCTTCTTCTTCCTAGAACCATATTCATTATCTACCATAGACACCTACCTGGTGACCTCTAAGAATGCTAACCTAAGGGTCAAAATCTTAGGTAGCAACATTGGTTCCCCACTAAAACCATGGACTCTAATAATAGTATGATGGGATCCAAAAAAATAATCACAAGGAATAGTGCAATTGGTCATAAGGTTTGAGACACTTGGAAATAATCTATTTACAACTGGTTCTGGGCTCAGATGACAAAAAGTAGGGGCAACAAAAAATTCCTAGAACTCATATGGGTCACTGGTTTTGGACAAGATATTTGTCCATGCAGACACATGAGTGGTCCTATGTAGACCAAATTTTGGGTTATACATGTTTAGGTGCATGTGTTGGGAAAAGATGCCAAAATTTTGATACAACATAAGGTGAAATAGATAAGAGGAATACTTGAAAATCCCTTTAGATCTATACTAGAAATGTTTTTCCACCATTGAATATGTAATCTACTCAGAGAAATCAAGTCGATACTCCTGAGTCTTGTCAACATTTTTCAATCTAAAGAGGATAGCCATTTGTTCTTCATATATGGGTATATCATCTTTCATTCTAAAAATGAAAGCCATCATGGAAAGTGCATCTTGACTAGCTTGTTTAAATTGTGCTCTTGTTGTTGGCAGTGTCAGCATAGTTGTATCATCATTACCTAATTATAGCTCTAATTTCATAAAACTCAATTGAGTATTGACGTTGGCCCACATTTTTTACATCTTGGCAATGGTGGGAGACATGGCTATCTTGCCGTGGTACATGGCCAACATGTCTCTAATATCCTTTGGTGTAATTTTCACTATGAATGGACCCTATTTTATGGCATTTGAAGGCACATGAAACAATTCAGTGCATATTTCAACCAAGTCAGGGCATGGATGCACACCTGGGACAATGAATTGTGCCAGTTGAGAAGTCCATATCCTCATTGCAAACGTGTTGTATTTTCTAACCTTGGCCCTTTGAAGACACCTTTGATGTGACCCTTCTCTAAGAGTTTTGCTACTAGTTCTTTGAAGAATTGGGTCCATGATTCTATATGTATAATCTTTTACCTTTGCTGGGTTGTTTGCTTAACCAACTTCAGGGACTCTAGTCTGCAAGTAGGTCTTTAATGGTTGTGCAGGGGCTGAATCATATGATTTTTTTGTAAGAAACTTATCAAGGGTTTCATAAATACTAGACCCTTGTTGTGAAGACTATGCTCCCTCCATATCTATATTTATTCTTGAAAATAGTGAACTATGGTAATAGGTATGAAGCTTTTGCAATAAGGCACTTTTTGTTACACAGGTTTGCTATGAGATGAAAATGTAAGTAGTAGGGGTTTTCTAGTAGATGCAAGAATGTTTGAGACACTGCAAGCTTTAACTCTTGTTATGAAGTATTTATTAACCCATCAAGTCTCAAAATGGCATTAAACCTAAATAACCGTTAGAAAATCTTACTAAATATTCATGGGACAATGAGTTAGACACATCATGAAAGTGGCTGCGCAAGGTACCTTGGAGAATTTAAGGATTTGGGAGATATTTAATGTGTCAAGAGTTTTTAAAATTTTGAAAAAGGATCTAAGCTATGGCTACGTGTTTAAAGAACACTTATTTAAAAGAAAGAGTAGGAAAGAAAATGGGAAAATAAAACAACTAAGAAAGGGAAACTATCTAACTATAATACATTATAGACACATCTTAACTGAAATGTTTCAAGTAGATCCCATTCATAGGAATCTCTCTAAGTTTTCCTTTCATTATTTCTAGATTAAATGAATTCTTCTATTTACATGCAAAATTTTTATAGGGGCTAGTCCATAATGCTTCAAATATAGTATGTTGACCTGGCTTGGTGGCTCTTACATCCCATTTCAAAACAATTGAGCCTATTTCAAAATGGGAATTTCAAGTCCTTTTATTAAAGCAGTCTTTAATTATTTTATGATTCTTTATTAATGAATCATGTGTTGCATCCCTCTTTTCTTGAATTTCCAAAAGTTTAGCAAGTTTAACCTACATGGGGCCATTTTCCTCAATTTCAATCTATTTTATCAGTTGGAGAGCAAGAATTTCCAAGCTTAGAGGTATTACAGTAGGCTTGCCATAGACCAATTCATATGGAGAAATTTTCATCACCTGCTTAGGTGTAATTCTATCGGCCCACAGTGCTATATTCAGCACTTTATGCCACTATTTGTGATAATCAGCCTCTATTCTCTTGATAAGTCTAATCAGGTTCTTATTAGTTGATTCTACCAAACCATTAACCTGAGGGTAATAATTAGAGGAATTTTTCATATATATTCCATGATTTAATGCAAATTTAGATACTTTAGACCCTAAAAATGCTTTAGTATTATCTAAAATTATGGTGTGGGGAGCCCCAAAGCTAGTAGTGATACTCCCTAGAAAGTCTAGGATCACATTTTCTGTTGCTTCTTTAAGTGGCACTGCCTCAATCCATCTAGTGAAATAATTTGTGGCAGTTAAAATCCATTTATGACCCATACTAGACACTAGATTTATCATTCCAGTGAAGTCAAGACCCCATTGAGCAAAATGTTCATCAACAATTATAGGACTAAGAGGCATTGCTGCATTCCTTCTCATCCCCACATAATATTGACAAGATTGACATTTTTTAACTAGTTGATAATAGTCTATAAATAAAGTAGGCCAAAAATAATCCACCTCATTTATCTTTATAGCTATGGTCTTTGCAGAAAAATGTCCACATGAGACTCCATGATGCATTTCATGTAATATTTTCTTAGCCTCATCTTTCTCTATGCATCTTAAAAGTTTGCCATAAGAATTTCTTCTAAAAAAAACTTGTTTAATTAAAACAAAATGGAACCCTTGCATCCTATAGTATCTCTTTTTGTTTTGAGGGAGTTCTCTTGGGTAAATCCCATATTTCATAAAATGAATCTTGTTTGTGACCCAAGAGTTCTAATCAACCTTTTGTATCCTCAATATAGTTTCCTTTTCTATTTCTGAATCTATTTCTTCAGGTATCATCTTTTCAAGCTCTTGAGTCATGTATTGGCACAACCCTCTACCTTTGACTAAATTAGTGGGTTTGACCTCTACATCATATTTAAGGATCTTTGTTATCCAATTTGCTCTTTTTTCAATAATTTGACCCTCCATAATGTATTCTCTGACACTTGGGTGAGCAACAAGTATTAGAATCTTACTTCCTGATACTATATGCCTAAATTTTTTGAGGGATTTTACTATAGCATATGCTTGTTTCTACACAAAGTTGTATCTGGTTTCATATTCCCTAAGAGTCCTTGAGAAAAAGGCTATTGGATGCTCTCCCTCCTGTCTATTATCTTTCTGTGTTAGAACAACATCAATACTGAGCTCTCCTCCATAGACATACATTACAAAAGGATTAGAAAAGTCTAGGTTTCTAAGTACTGGGGCTGTTGAAATTACTTTCTTGACTTCTTCAAAGGCTTTCCTTCCTTCTATAGTCCACTTGAAAAGTAGGTCTTTTTTCAACAAGAGTGTCACTGGTCTTACTAAGCCTGTAAAGTTAGATATGAACTGAATGACAAAATTAATCTTCCCCAAGAAAGATTGAATTGCTTTCTTATTTACTGGTAAGGGCAATTTTATTGTCACTGTAACTCTCTCTAGATCTATAGAAACTCCTTCTTTAGATATTATATGTCCCAATAATTTGCCTTGAGGTACAACAAAGATATATTTCTTAGGATTCAGGGATATTCCAAATTCTTGATATTTCTTAAAAATAGATTCTAAATGATCAAAATGATCATCAACATTCTTGGAAAAAATAGTAAGATCATCAATATAAATTAGGATGATTTTATTTATAAGTTACCAAAATGCTACATCCATAGCTCTTTAAAAAGTGGCTCTTACATTTGACAGACCAAATGGCATCTTAGCATATGCAAATGTTCCCTTTTTGGTAGTAAAAGCAGTCTTCTATTGATCTTCATCAGCTAACCAAATATGATTGTATCCAAAGAAACCATCTAGCAAGGAAAATCTCTCTAATCCAGCCATAGTCTGTAAAATTTGTTGCATAGATGGCAAGGGATAGTGATCTTTCAGAGATGCTCTATTCAAGTCTCTAAAATCTACACAGAGTCTTGTCACCATTCTTTTTCCTGACTGGTACTAGATTTGATACCCAATTTGATTACTTGATTGGAAAAATTATTTTAAAATCTAAAAGTTTTTGCAACTCATCCACCATTAGAGATTCAATCCTTAGATTTACTGGCCTTTGCTTCTGTCTGACTGGCTTAGATCCTTTAGTCAGTTCTATTGTGTGCTGAATGATATCTCTATATATCCATGAAGGTCTTCATAGCTCTAGGCTATGACTCTGTCATATCTTTTGCATAGGTCAATTAGTCTTTCCCTTTCCTCTTGAGTTGAAGAATTTCCAATTTTTAAATTTCTCCCTTTACTCACCTCTATTTCAGAATAATCTGTTTTATTTACTTGGAACCTTTTCTTCTCTAGGCCTACATCTTCTGGATCAAAAAGGTTTTCCAAAGTGATCAAGCCTTTGGGAAGCTTATTATTCTTTAATTATATAACTTGGTATCCATATGCCTCTTCAATTTTTGGTTGCAATTAATCATCAAATTCCCCTGATTGTTGCAAAAATGAGAGTACCTGAGAATCATTCTCAAATACTTGCCAATTCTCATCATTGTCTAGGATAGTTGGCTGTACTATAACTTTTACTGGCTCATTGTTAACTAATAGGCCAGTTCCTAGATCAAAATGTGAGCCAATCTGTGCCATCCTATTAGCTTCAAAATTTTGGGTTCTAAGAACTACTTCAATATTGAAAGCTTTAAAATCTTCTATTAAGTCCTAAATTCTGTGTCTATAGGATCTCATACTTGCATTTTTTGCTATTGCCTTTTCTCTAATTTGCTTCACCACTAATTCTAAATCTCTTATTACTATTAAATTCTTTATTCCCTTTTTCTTGGCTAAAATGAGCCCATGTACTAAGGATTCATATTCAACATCATTATTAGTACAAGCAAATTAGAAATGAATAGCTCTCAAAATTTTCTCCCTATTTGGAGCAACAAGACAAATTCCTACTCCAGCACCACTTTTACTTCTAGCCCCATCAAAATTTAAGGTCCAAAATTTTGAATCTTTTTTAGATTCTTGAGTAGTTGGTGTCTATTCCCTTAAAACATTTGGGATTTCATGATCTTCATAAAAAATAACATAAGTGCCCAGACCACTAGAGTCATAATTTCCATATGGATCACTATGCATCATAGCTAACAAATGGTTATTTTCCTCTTCTTGGTCATGTTCAGTCAAGTCACCCAACTCTTCAACAAAAACCCTTTCTTCTTTATTTAACATAGCATGATCTACCTCTAATTTTGATGTTGGTTCATTGGTGATGTGATCCTTTGATAGTGGTTAAGATAGAATTTTCATCTTTGAACCATATTTGGTTCTTAAGATGAGGTGAGACTAATCAAGGGACATATATCCTCCTATTTTGGCTGTAAAGTCTCTGGATAAACATAAACCAAAAATAGGAGGTATATCTATGACTACTACATCTTGATTTACAATTATATTTGGACAAGTATATAATTGCAATGGGAGTTGTTTAATTCTCCCTATTATGTGTACTGATTTGCCATCTAGCTACATAACTCCTTTAGTAAGTGGTTCATACTTTATTTTTATAGCATTAGCTATTTGCTTAGGCATTACTATAGTACTAGTCCCTGAATCTATCAATGCATTATGCAAGAATTTATTTCTAATGATCAGAGTCAAATAGAAAGGCTCTAGTTTGGATTTACTTACCTTTGTTGCATTATTCAAAAAGGCTATTGTCTTTAAAAGAACTGTGTCCTTCAGCTTTTCTTTATTAGCAAGTCCTTCTTTGGTGTCATTATGTTGAGGCACTACTTGGCCTTATAGAGCTTCTTGTAACAGTGTCTTTTGTTTAGGAATAGCTAATATGTCTCATATTGATACTTGTGCTAGAGTCCTCTTCAGCTGTTCCACCACATTCATTGGTCCTAATGCTTGAGTTCTTAGAAAATAAGGATGCCTTGCTTTTTCCTAAACTTGTACAAGAATCACTTGGTTCTACACTGGCTAAGGCACTTTCTATCTAACAATTGTGTTTTATTGATCTTGAAATAGAGGATTCTCCATAACTTAATTATTTACAACTTCAGGCTGTTCCATCATTCTTCTCTTTGATATAGTATAGTAGTCTGATTGCACCACTAGATTCTTGGAAGAAAAAGCTTCATTCAAGAATACTGATTCTTCATCTTCAACCCATGAAAAAAAAGCATGTTTAGGGGCTATTTATTCTTCTTGTTGTAAAGACATCCCTTACATCTGAGGCATCAGGATTGAATTTTGCATACTAGGAGACTGCTAAGTTTGTGTATCAGAAGTACTTGCAAATTGTCCATCCATTTTTATTTGCTCTACTACCTTTTGTTGTAGATTACCCATGGGAAAATATCTAAGCATATGAGCATTATTACAAGGAAAACACCAAGCATTGGTGCCATCTGCATAATTATTCTGCCCTTGAACAATCTCCCTATTTGGATTTGGGGGAACATTATATGAGGGTGTAGGGACTACAACTAATTATTTTTCTAGCTAAGGGTTGTTTTACCTTTAAGGACCCTGATATTTTTTTGGCTATGATGAAAATCTATTTCCTTGATATCCTTGATATTAGGGTCTGGGGTAAGGATTCTATTGCCTTTTTATGTTAACTCATTAGAAAATGTCCTTAAGATGTTCTTGATATCATCCATCTCAGATGACTGGGTAGAGACAAGTTTTTTAGCAGGTGGTTGAGGATATTTATACATAGACACAGGTGGGGCTATGGAATTAGGGGCTTCTTGAGGCAATGGTAAGGTAATCTCTAGAGACATGGGCATGGGAGGCCTTGGGGGAAACTTTCCATCATCTATTAAATTATTTTCAGCTCTGACTACATAGTCATATTCCTTTGGTAGAGTCTAACCTACAAGTGACTGAATCATGATTGATATATCTAAATTTAAAGCCTTAAGATAAAACATTATAGCCATACCTGGTAATGGTCTTGTTGTAATAGGGATTCTTTTGCAAGTCCTTTAAAATCTTGAATTGAATTCAATCATTGCTTTTTGTGGTGCCCTTTTTATAGTAATCAATTGTTGTAACAGAATTTATCACCCTTTTCCTCAAATCCTTCAAAGAAAAAATCTTCAAGTTGATTCCATGTAGATATTGTATTTGGGGTCAAAGATCTATACCATTCTAGAGCCTTTCCCTTAAAAGAAGTTGCTAAAAATCTTATGGCAACATTCTACTTTGTCATGACATGTATAGCACATACATCAAATACATCCTAAAGATGTTCTTCAGGTGTTTTGAAATCTTGCCCACTGAATTTGGGTAGAGCCTTCAAGACATTTACTGGAATAGGGTCTCAGGTGGTTGGTGGTATTGGTAGGATCAAAGGACTGCCAATGTTCTAACTTGCATAATTCCTTGGGGGTATAGGAGCTTCCATATTTACTCTTGGTATTGATATAAATTGATTGACTCTTCATCTTGGACTAGTTACCAATGGTGGAAAAATAATACCTAGATTTACAGCAGATTGAGTTCTTGTTATTAGTCCATAACTCTGAGTCCTTGTAGCTCTCTGGTTCATATAGTCTTGAAAGAAACTTCAAGATGGTGTCCCACTGGGTGTGCCAAAAATTGTTGATGATTAAAATTGTGTTGTTTCTAACACCAATAATGGGAAGTTTGAGGGATGTGGGACTTACAACCTAAAACAACCTCTAGATTTTAAAGAAGCTGGCTCTTCTTTATATCAAGTGTATAATGGGAAAAGAGATAGAAATTAAATAGAAACACAAGTGTAAATTAAGAAACTCTAATTATGGTGATGTGCTTGAATTTAATTCAACCCTTAATTCTAAGCACAGTGAAGCTATATGCAATATTTAGTTACATTAAGGAGTAAACAAGGCATGATTAATGTACAAGATGAAAACAATATAAACATAGGATCACAACTTAGACTAATTTTACAGTGACATAGAGAATAACAACAAAGGCATATAATTTAGTGTTCTCATTAATTTTTAGTTACATAAAAGGCACAAAAACATGCAAAGTTATACAAACTTTCTAACTCAAGAAAATAGAACAAAGGCAAATGATATCCCTAATCATAGCTAAAAAAAGTCTAAAAACTCTTGACAATAATCTCTTGCAAAAAATTCTTTCTATCTTCTAATGATTTTTCTAGTGATCTCTGCACCCTTATTTATAACATTGAATTAGCTCAAGACTGTCTGCACATTCCCAATCTAATGGCCTAACTAAACTCTAACTAAACTAGAAGTGTTTAACAAAGGATATTTCTTAGATCTAAAATGTTCTGTCTTCCTGTAAGTTCATTGGCTGAAATAGATACCTATGAAACTTCTCACTTTCAAACGGGAAAGGAAACTTAGCCTATTCCCTTTCTCTACTTGAAATTTTTTATTATTCAAGAGGCACCAGAAAATGACACTTGGCATGTTTTGTAGCACTTACTGAAGACACACAACACTTTTCGTGTAACCTATACTCTTTAATATGTCTTCACTTAGGAGTGTTCCATCTTTGACATCTGTCACCATCCACTTATCCAAAACTTTAACAACTTATAACAATTGGGACCCACAACACTTCTCACCTGAGCAACTTCAAAAATGGAGCAAAGATAGGTGGCACCTTTTCCACATCTTTAAAAAGGGACATGTGGCAGTCTCTACTACTTTTAGCTATCTTTTGAGAATCCTACAGAAGGTGACACTTGTTGGTCTCCACATCACTCTGTCTATACTATAAAAACATTCAAGCCTCATTTCATATTTACACAGATGGAAACACTTGGCATCTTCTGTTTGCCTTAGAAACAAAACCCAGGACCTACCACAGTCTTTACTTATCCATGAAACAAAGTGAAGATATTTTAGATGTTGACACGTGATGGCTTCTGATTTCTTTAGCTAGGGTTATGTGGTGGCTTCTATTGATTTTAGAAAAGCATATAGAAACCTTCTACAGTTACCACTTGGCACCTTTTGCATGATCCTAATAAAAGCTTATTGAAAAGAAGCTTTCAAAACATATAAGAAACATAAGATGCGGATGTCGACACTTGTTGCATTTTGATGAGTTACTATGGGACACAAGGCACATTTTGACCAACTTATATAAATTATGAAATTTTCCTCAGTTGATGAAACTTGGTAGCTTCTGCTTGATTTTGAAACTTAGACAAAATTGAGGTGAAAAGAAATTCGAGCCCGCACTTTGAGTCAAAAACCTCACTGTCTCGAACCAAAGTGTGCAGGGACAAAAATTTGGAACACGCAACTGAAAATAAAAATAAAATGTAGATTATTTTTTACTCTATAGATAACACCATCCATGTCTCTTTTTTCATAGATGATGTTCATAGAGAAAAAGAAAAATCTTTATGGATGACTAAAAGCATTCCTCTTCCTTCAGAAATGGTATTCAACAAATAACAAAAAAATCCTTGAGCATTAACTAGGTCGACAAGAAAATACATAAAAGCACAAAGTATTTCATTTCCTCCCTCACTGATTTGAAGCATACGTAATAGTAGAGTGAAGTAAAGCTCAAAGTCTTCACCTAAAACTACAATAGATAACAAGATCACAAAGGATAAAAATAGTTCAAAGTCTTTCTGATATCCTTCAGAATGTCTTCAGATAATTTTCACACACACTTTACTTATTTAATAAAATATATGAGAGATTATTAGGAAAGAGAAAATAATAATGATCTCCTAAATAACACAAATTATCTCAACACAAAGTCTGAAAATAAACTGTTTCTCATTCATTCAAGAAAATTTGATTTACAAGCTGAGATCATAGTCTCAAGAAGTATCTCAGTTTTGGTAGAGTTTTTTCTCTCAATTATCTTGAGATACATTTACAAAATAGGCTCCCTCTATATATGGGAAAAATCTTTCAAAATTCATAAAATACTTAAATATTAAAACCTAGTCAAAGAAGAGTCTCCATTGACTTTGGGACTTTTTTAGATTTTTACATGTATTTACACATAACAAAAGTACATGTATTTACACATGATATAAGTACATGTATTTACACATGAAAAAAGTACATGTGCAAATGTTCCAAGTCAATTACAAATTGCATTTTGAATAAAGCATGGAAGAACAACTTCAATCTTTGTTGCCAATCTTCTTCATTTCATGGTTGTGATTGCTTGATTTGGTTCTTTCTACAAACTCAGCCATATCCACATGCCCAATCTCTATATCCTTAATGTATTCAAAATTATAATCAATTGAGGTGATTGGAAAAATACCTTGATACTGGTACTTCATCACCTTTGACTTCTTTGGAAAAACTTCAGTCATCGGGATGAGCCTATGTCGAAAGTATGTCGACGAAGAAGGATCTTGAGGAGAAGCTACGATAAGAGTCATGATCACGTAATTAGGGGAAATATTGGTAATCTAGAAAAATTTCACATTGGATGATCATGACCAGGGAAGTGTGCTTGAAAGGGCTAAGGTATAAGCAGGTCATAAAGAGGAAGGAAAGGGGAGCAGTCATGAAAAATGGAAAAAAAAGAAATTTCCCACAGTTAGCAAAAATGGGGAGAAGGTATGCATAGGAAAAAAAATTTCCACCCTTGCATGTTGAATTGAAGAGAGAAAAAAAATGCAGGAGTGACAAAAATTGTTGCCTTTGCATAAAAGCTGAAAAACATGCAATGGCAGCAAAAATTGCTGCCTTTGCATAAAAGCTAAAAAATATGCAATGGCGGCAAAAATTTCCGCCTTTGAATAAAATCTAAAAAATATGCAATGGTGGAAAAAATTTCCACCTTTGCATATAAGATTAAAAACATGCAATGGTGGAAAAAAAAATTTCCTTTGCATAAAAGCTGAAAAACATGTAATGGCGATAAAAATTGTATAAAAGCTGAAAAATATGCAATGGCGACAAAAATTGTTGCCTTTGCATAAAAGATGAAAAATATGTAATGGAATCAAACATTTATGCCTTTGCATAAAATATGAAAAACATGCAATGGCAGCAATAATTGTCACCTTTGCATAAAAGTTAAAAACATGCAATGGCGGCAAAAATTGTTGCCTTTGCATGTAAAAGCAAAAACAACACTAACTCTTTGAAATTTATCAAAATTTTAACATTATGGTCACATTGAAATCACAATGATTTTCACATTTTCTTGGAAATTGTAATGAAGTAAGGTCACAAACTTTTCAAAGATGTTAGTTGACAAAACCCAAGATCAAGAGAAACTTGCCTCGAAGGATGAACCTAGAGTGAAAAACATGAAATAGACAAGTTTCATAGGGGTTGTTGTAAAAACAAGCATAGCTAATTTTGAGAACAACATAAGTGTCTACATTTTACCCCTTTTTATTATGTATCTTTAGGCAAGCTACAAAACAAAAATAGGAAGTTGGTCAAAGTCTGGGTCTGGTTGCCCCTAGTAGGAGAAGAGGTATTCCCCCTCAAAATGGGAGATGATGGAGGCATAGATAAAATTAGGTCATGTTTTGATAGAGGAGATAAGGTGGGTAACATAAAATGGATTGGGTCATTGAGATGTGAACACACGCATGAAAGTGATGAAGAGTGATAATTGAGATCACATAATGACTAAAATTACTAATTTTATAAAATAAATTCAAGATCTAGAAAGACAAGAGAGGGTAATCAGTCCACAACATTGGTAATAGCTAATTGGGTCAATCTCATCAAGCCATCTATAAAATGCTTATGTCATTTATAGGTATCTAACTAAGGAAGTGCTCCCACTAAAAAACATAATTGGTTTAGGTGTGCATGAGGTGGTGCAATGTTTAAATAGGCAACTATGGAAAAATGGGTTGGTATGGTCAAAGGACCATGAAAATTCATCACAAAACATATGAATAAGTCATGTTAAAAAGTTTAGGTTGGAGGGTGGTCAAGATGACTCCATCTACACTAGGTGAGAGGACACTACCTAAATAGTTCCTTAAATAGAGTATTCAAGGGGAAATTTAGGCCAAAAGTAGTTTTAGGCATGAGGTAGGTTGAAGAGCAAAAGGGTAGGTTGAAAAAAAGTGGGATCTAAGTGAGGGATCCTAACAATCAATGGTTAGGGTTCCCCAAGGGGAAACCATCGATGGTTACCCTAATTATTTATGGTTGGGGTGAAACCCTAAGATGCCTAATGATAATAATAAAAACAAGAAGTCCTTTTCTCTCACTAACTTTATCAAATAGTGTCTTGTGTCATGAGTGATTTGGTTGAGTGTGTGGAGATTTTAGCTTGATAAGGTGGAGATTCATGATTGATTGAGAGCATGAGTTTTTATGAGATGGAAGGAGGATGAGGACAAGGCCAAGTATCAGTGAGAGGGCTTTGACCATGCCACTGATCATGGAATGAGGTAGGGTTTGTTTTTTAAAATTGTTAAAAGTGTAGTAATTAAGGTATGGGAAAATGGTAGAGAATATTGGGAGAAAAAGAGAATAGGTTATAAAAAACACCAGGCCCAAGCCTGGATGCCCTAGGTTTGCATATAGGTGAAAGCAAGAAAAATGGGTAAGAAAATGAGGGGGGAAGGGTGAAGAAGTAAAAATAAGGAGTAAATATTTTGTTATTTATTGATTTATTACCTTTTTAACTTTTTTAGTGCTTGTTCTAGTAAGGCCATTCATTAGGGTTTCACCATCAATGGTTACACACAGTGACCATCAGTGGTTGGACCCAACCATGGATGATTAACCCTAAGGGTTATAATACTCCTAAGAACTATCGATAGTTATTTAAACCATCAATGGTTGGATAAAAGAGGGCCAATTCCATAAGGTAGGGTAAATTAATGGATGGTAGAAAAAAGTATTGGATGGGTCAAATAAATAACTAAATGTTAGGGTCATAGGAAGAGGTGGTAGGTTAACAGGGATGTGTAAAATGGGCACAAACAAAAATATTAACATTATTTAATTGTTACAAAGGCCCATGAGTAGATTTAGATTAGGGACTAAGTCCCTAAGATATTCATAGAGGTGCATGATAGGATGACTGATGGTGCATGGAGATAGATAGAGGATGTGGGCCTAGGGACCATAAGACACTACCAACACCTTCCACATGACATGGTGATGATTATGGTACTCATTAAGAGATGGGACCCTACCATAAATACCTTCTTGTTACCCAATAGAGAGATGTTGATTCTATTAGAGGATGTCCATAGGATCACTTAGCTATTGATTTAGGGGGAGTCGATATACCACATTGAGAGTGATGAGCGAGATCAATACATGGACTAGATATATGGTAAGGATTGAGTAAAAGATAGGTACCATACCAATGAAGTTATATATGGCCCATTATACTAGTGAGATCTATAAGATAGATGTTTTTTGACTATGATGATGATGGGCATATCATGTTTTACTGTGCTAGACTCGAGTAGTGCCTAATTTCCTTGTGTACTATAAGGAGTGCTAACAAAGATGCTTATAGGGGGTATGGTTTTTGGATGGGCCCTAGTATTTCTAGTATAGATTTATAGAGATATATTGGCTTTTAGGGCATGGAGATGATATGGGATTAACATTATCTTTATGCTCCATTTCTAGGCATACAAGCACATACAAGTGTTGAGACCTTTAGGGCTTCCCTAAGATGGCTATGTGTCGATAGACTATAGGGTTAGCTTTAAGAGATGGCACAATAATTATGCACTTATAGGAGTGAGGGGTAGAGCCTAAGATATAGAGTGGTTTTGAGATGCCTTAGAGAGCTTGGTGGTAGTAGACATTGTATGGAGGCCATATTTGAGTTGGCCCCTATGGATAGGCTACAGGTACCACATGCTATCACTATAGAGTTAGAGGTGGGTTTATGGGAGATGATATGGTGAGACTAAGTAAATATTAGTAAATTGAGTCTGAAGTTAATTTAGGCTATTACAAGAGACACCCTCAAATGTTTAGCATTATAAGAGGGAGGATGTGGATTATCCACTTTTGGAGCTGTAACCAGATGTTATTATGCTAGATTATGAAGAGCTTCTAGTGAGAGATCCTATAGATGATGTGGGAGTTACCGATGGATATATGGGATCATATCAAGCTAGGTATGTATCCATATATTTTATATAGGGGAATAGAGACTAGTAGCCTATAATGTTGATCCTACATAGGTATAGGGTGGAAGACCTAATGGGTAGATAGCAATATCCCTTATAGTGACATAGGCCTAAGTGACAGGTTTAAAGGGATAGGTACTTATTTTATAGGCATAGATAGTAACTTTATAGGGGCAAGTATCCACTCTAATAGGAGAGTAGGATATAATAAGAACTAGCCTCAATTTAGTCACCTAAGAGTGAGATACCTTAAGATAAAGAGTAGGGGTGACCATGTTAGGGGCAAGATTAGCTGACTCTGTTGAGGACATAGTACCTAGCCACCATTTTAGATCTTAGATACTATGAGGCTATGGTTTTAGCCTAGTTTCTAGATGTGATGATCTATGGTGAGTAAGGTCCAACTTGTCTAAGGGTCTAGCAGTAGCTACACCAGGCCAATGGGAATCAATTATAACATAGGCTAGTACATCAGGGGTTCCACCACTAGATGGTAGAGTAGGTATAAATGGTTCAGGTTCTAGCATTGTAGGTCCTTGTAATATGATATCTTGATGATGTATATTTTTGATATGTATATTTTGATACTAGCCTACATGTTGATGAGGTGAGATGTATTTATGAGAGAGACACATATGTATTATTTTGTATTATGATGATGTTGATGATTATATTTATGATGAAGTTCATGCTTATGTTGATTTACATAGATTAGGATGGTGGAAGTTGGGCATGATTGTTCATGTTATAAAAGATAATAATGTTTATGATTATGTGCATGATGTTAATTTGGATGATTATGGTTTATGGTTTATGCTCATATTGTTTATGATTGGTTAGCTTAGACATGATTATGTTTCTTAATATGTTGATCGATTATGTTTTATGTTTATGATATGATCATTAATTTTCATGTAGGGTTGATGTCGATTATGATGTGATGTTAATTTATTAAGTTTGATGATGATTTTATGGATTTATGATGTTATTGATGACATTATGTTAGCTTAGGCATGATGATGATATGATGGTTATTATTATGTTGATTATGAGGTGAGTATGATGTTGATGTTTAATTATGGTGTTTATGAAGATGTTTATTATGACTATGATGATGAGTGTGTGATGACTGGATGATGAAATGTTTAACTTAAGGTAGTGATGGATGTATTGGATAACATGTTGGGTGTTGTCTAGGGTCAAATGTTTTATAGGTATAGTGTGACTAGTGTAGTGTAGAGGGTGGTCTTGATAAGAGGATAGCATAAGATTATTTTAATGTGAGGCAAGGGTTAGAATGTTTGACCATGTTAAAGGTAAAAAAATAAATTAAATAGGTTTACACGCCCCAATAAATGGATAAGTTGCTTAGATTACCAAGAACTAAATAAAAAGAAACCATAGTTGGATTAACTTAGTAAATGTAAGCCCATTGAGTGCTTTGTGAGAGTGTGCTTGGAATGAGAACATGGTTTTCATGATCACTTTTATTTAAGTAAGCTTGTATTCCCTTAAATTTATAGAGTAGTGAAGGTAAGATGTGTAGCAAAATGAATGGGAAATAACAACCTAATGTGGGTTAGCTTTCCCCTTCTATGGGTGACCAAAGGGCTATAATAGACAGGTCCATGCCTTATAGTAATGTGTAGATTGATCAATGTGGGAATTCTAATAGTTCCATATATAAGAGATGATTATGGCATGATGATATATTATGTAGAATAATTGATGGATGAAGTATACTAATGGAATTATGAAGAGCTGATTGTGGCTTAGTTGTTTTTGATTTTGACAAAATTTTGTTCTTACTATTTGAATAGGTTGTTGAACTTGATCGATGTGGGAAGCTTCAAGTAATTTTTTCTTAGCTATCCTTCAAGGGAGTGGTCTAAAATTTGTGAATTTTATAGATATCCTTCAAGGGAGAAGTCTATTTTATGCAACTTTGAATTACAGTGTAGTTGTCCATTAAGGGAGCAGTCTACAATTGTTATAGAGAAGTAATTTAAAATGTAAATTGAGACATGGACAAGTATATTAGGTGGAAGTTTTACCTTTATAGTGGAAAAAATTTAGCATAAAAGGTTAATGATAAATGGAAGGGAGGGGTTTGGAAATAACCAACCATGGGATTCCATCTATTGAAAGACAAAAAGTATTCATGAGAACCATGTTATGGGTAGAGATGGGATACCCATACTTAGGATCAAGTTTTGTCTGTGATAGATGAATCACATGGTTCTAAGTTGTAATCAACTATTCCCAAAAAAAAGAGATATAAGTGAAAAGGGGGAAAAAGGTCTTGTGATCTAAGGGATTAGATTAAGTAAGATACAAAAATGATTTTGATCCTTTTTAACCATAGAAACAACATAGATATGAATTGTTGATAGGCTCAAGTTCTGGTTTGCCTTCAAGAGAGGAAAAATGGCAAGCACTAGATCCATACTTATGGATTACAATGTAGGGTCCTATCTAATTAAAATCAAACTTTCCCTTCTTGTCCTTTTCCATGTTAGTTACATGTTGATTTTCTTTAAGGATGAGTTCTTTGATGTTGAATTCACACTTTTTCAAATGTTTGTTAGATTCATTCTTGATAGACATGGAGATGATTGAGCATGACAAGCTGATTTTCATCAAGAAGTCCAAGGCGTGTGAGGCATTCTTGATGATAGTCACTTTCAAAGAGGATTTCAAATAATGATATACAAAGTGATGGAGTTTGGACTTTAAGAGGTAAGACTACCTCAACTCCAAAGATGAAATTAAAAGGTGTTGCACCTATAATGGTTTGGATACTAGTGTGATAAGCCCATAAATAAAAGGGGATATGGAGGTGCTAATCCCAACTAGAAGCATTGACCACATTTATAAGAATTTTGATGAGGGTTTTATTGAAAGCTTCTACTTGTCTATTTGCTTATGGATGATAAGGTGAGGAGAAGCTTAAATTTATGTCAAAAGCATCACAAATTTCTTAGACTTTCTTGTTTTTAAAGGACTTGCCATTATCAATGATTAATTTAGGAGGAACTCTAAATTAGTAGATGATATGGTGATTGATAAACTCAATGATCTTTTCAACTTTGTTTGATATAAGCAAGATGGCTTCCACCCATTTGGTGAAATATTCTATAGCGATAATGATATATTAATGTCATTGTGAAGAATGGGGATTGATCTTCCAAATAAGGTCAAGACCCCATTGTGAGAAAGACCAATAATATTGAAATACTTGAAGACCATGGGAAGGTGTATGATGAAGATTAACATGTTGTTGACACTTGATGTATTTTTTGACATAGTCACAATAATCCTTATTAAGTGTGTGCTAATAGTAGCCTAGGTGAAGGATACATTTATCAATAGCTAGGCCACTAAAGTGTCCCCCATAGATGCCATCATGAACCTCCTTGATGGAATGAGAAACTTCATGATGATGGAGACAACGGTGAAGGATGCCATAAAACCCCCATTTATAAATAATCCCTCCTAGAATAGTGTAACGAGAGGTACCCTGGATAAAGGCTCTATGGGCATTTTTTGAAATATCAAGGGGGAGAATGCCAAGGTTAAGATAATTGGAACTTTGATCATACCAAATGTTAAGAGGTGATAATTCCATATTACAAATGATGGGAAGGTCTGTACTAATATATGAAGGTGTGATAAAATGATAAATGGTAATAAATAGTTTAGATTGGGTTGGTTGGGATGGAATTTTGGAAGCAAGAGATACTATGGTTTCTATGAATTTATTGGTAGATTGAGGGATTGATTGGATGGCATAATGATCAAATGATGTCAAGAATACATATACAAGTTGTTTTTACTTCAAAAGGAGATCATTTTTGCATTGATAAGATCTTGTGACTTGGTTGATGACATTTTGGGAGCCTTCAAAGACACTGATTGTTTTGATCCCTAAAGCCAAGTCAGTTTGAAGACCTATGACTAAGGCTTCATATTCAACTACATTATTGGTGCATTAGAAATCAAGTTTAAAGGAAAGGGGAAGAGGTTATCCATTAAGGGAAATAAGGATTACTCTAACACCACCACCATTTTGGCATTTAGAGCCATAAAAAACATGGTCATTTGGTAGGTGGGTTCTTTTAGAGAAAGGGTTATAGTAGACACATATGGAAATTTAAGAGGAAGAAGTTGGTTATTAGGTAGAGGGGATTTAGCTAATTGGTCAGCTATGACCTATATTTTAATGTATTTTTGTGGGAAAAACTCAAGATCAAATTTAGTTAGGAACATGAGCCACTTAGCCATATGTTGGTTTTGATATGGTTTAGAGTGTATATACTTGAGGGGGTTAGTATTAGTGATGAAATAGGTTTTATGATTAAGAAGATACTGTCAGAGCTTAGAGGATATGAAAACTAAGACAAGGCAATGTTTTTCAAGATATGTATACCAAGTTTTATATTTGATTAGGGTGTGACTGATATAGTAGATGGCCTAGTATTTATTTTATTCATCACAATAAGTGAGCATGGCCCCCAAAGAATGATTAGTGGTGGATATATAAAGATAAAATGGGTGGTCCTATTTAGGAGGAATGATGACAGGTGGATAAAGAAGATACTCCTTGATTGCATTAAAGGCTTTTTGGCATTCATTGGTCTATTTTAAGGAGACATCTTTCTTTAAGAGGTGGTGGAAGGGTTGGCATTTGTCAGATAATTGGGAGATAAATCATCAGATTGACTAAAGTTTTCCTTATAGGCTATAAATTTGGGTGAGTTTGATAGGAGGTAGCATCTCCAAAATGGATTTGACCTTAGTTGGGTCTATTTCAATTCTACAGAGAGAGATAATGAAGCCAAAGAGTTTAATTGATAGGACTTTAAAGATACACTTTTTGAGATTGAGCTTGACATTATAATGGATTAATCATTTGAATATGATGATGAGAATAGCTAGGTGGTCTTTATGAATTTTGCATTTCCCTAATAGAACATCCACATAATCCTCAACAATTTTATGAATTAGGTCATGAAAGATATAGGTCATGGCCCACTGATAGGTTACCCCTACATTATTGAATCCAAAGTGCATAAATCGATATTAAAAATTTCCCCATGGGGTGATAAAAGAATTTTTATGCTAATATTTAGGGGTAATTAAAATATGATTGTATCTCAAGAAACCATCCATGAGAAATTGCATCTCATGGCCAGCAATGAGATCAATAAGTTGATCAATGCTAGGTAGGGGAAAGTCATCTTTAGGGTAGGAAATATTAAGGTCACAAAATTCAATGTAGAGGTGAAGGGCCCCTATAGGTTTGGTAATGGGGACAATGTTAGAAAACCATTGTGGATAGTCAATGGTATAGATAAAGTTAATAGATAGGAGGCATTGAAGTTCTTCTTGTATGAAATGAGCTATGTGGGGATGTATAAGAGGAAGTTTTTATTGAACTATCTTAACTTTAGGATGAGTGACGATGTTATGGACAACAATATAAGGATAAATTCTAGGTATGTCTTGATAGGACAAATCAAACAATATGCTGCAATCATGAAGGAAAAAAGGGTAGTCAAGATGCTCTTTAGGGGTTAAAGATAGGCCTATTTTAATGATGCAAGGATCCTCCTGAGTACCCAAATTAATATCAATGGTTGATCTATTCAACATGGTTTAGTTCTTAAGAGGGACATATTTATGGAAAAAATAATCCCTTACACTGAGATGGACAAGAATGGTATTATCATCTTGATGGTGAACAATGTTAATAGTGGGTGAGTCATGTTCAATCATGTATAGGTGGATGAGAGGAATGGTTCTATTTTCACCCTCTTTCTAATATGTTAGGGGGGCCAAGCTAATAATGTTGATAAAAAAAGTTAAATCAAATGATGTCAAACTCTTTATATTGGGAATATGGGGTTGGTGAGGATGGAATTTCTTCAAAAGTGGTAGCGATGGGTTTTGGTGATGTGGGATCTTTGAGTGGTTCAAACCCTGATCTAAAGAACTCATGAGGTCTTTAGGTTTTGATAGAGAGAAACTCATGAGGTCTTTGTTCATAGAGGCCAAGACCAAATCCCTTCTAAGCATACTAGTAAGGGTAGGTTTTGGAAAAGGCTAGTTTTCTTAAGTAAGAAAATTTGGAGGTGAATGGTTGGATATATGGAGTAGTGGTGAGAGCAATAAGTGGCTGATCAAGTCCCCCATAGACAAAATTTTTTCAATTATGGAAGAGCCCAAAGGGGCCAATGGTGTTAATGTTGGTGTTATAGGAAGGGTAATTTTGAAGATTCTCATATCCATACAAAGTAGGGAAGGCATCTAATGAGAAAATGAAATATTCCCTTAGCAAGAGTCATTGAAATGTTGATTACAATGGGTCTTCTACTAGAATTTGTGATGAAGGAATAGACGATCTAGTGGATGCTTCATCATTATGGTGAGGGGAAATGTTATTGATGGTGGGTGATGTGATGGTTTGATTAGAAGTAGGTTGTGAGGTAGATGAAGGAGGAATAAGAACATCATTAGGTTGATATGTCATATTATAGGAAGTAAAGGGACTAGGATCATCTTTGATTATGATAAATTATCCCTCATGCTCAAATTTGATGCATCAATGTAAAGTGAAAGGGACACAACCCATTCAATAGATCCAAGGGCATCCGAGTAACACATTATATTAGAACTCACCCTTGATAACATAAAATAGCTTAGGAATGGTTCATGGCCTGAACCAGATGTAGAGGATAACTATCCCCAAGGTAGTGGCTATAACATCATTAAAAGAGCCAATAACTATTATACTCTTTGAAATGATATTTGTGGTAAATTATATTTGGTCATATGCACAAGATGAGATGATGTTAATGTTATCTCCTCCATTAATAATTATCCATTTGACATGGGTTTGATTAATGTATACTATAATAAAGAGGGGAGGATCAGGATCTTCAGTATGAAAAGGCAAGAGTTTTGAATCTTGAAAAGTGACTAGGGAAGCTTGGTGGAGGGCTCTAACAAATGATGCAAGAGGTTGTAGATCATATAGTTGAACTTTGGTGGAACGTATAGCCTTAATTAATACTTGACTATGTTGAGGTGAGGTGTTGATTAAATCATAAAGGCTCATTTTCATCAATGTTTGGTGAAGGTGTTTCAACATGAGCCATTGGATGAATAGAGTGGGGTGGGAGGTAGAGCTCCCAAAATGGATATTGTTGGTTTTGGGTGGATATGGAGATGCTTGGCTTTGGTTTTTAGGATGAGAGGTTAAAGGGTAAGTCTAAGGGATGGTTATATTAGCTTTCACCTTTTCCTTCTATTGGGATTAGGAGTGGGTAACCATATGAATGGTGTGGATAAAGGGGCTTGAAATTTTCTTTAGTTTCTCTTTTTTACTCTCGAGTATGAGTGGTATAGTGGGTAGAGGTTGGGTAGGTTATATTGATGTTAATATTGGTAGTGGAGCTAAAAGGGCCTCCTCCAGTAAATCATCTTCATCCAACAAATTATGGATAAGTGTTTGGAGAGATTTTCAATTCTCTGCATCATGTCTAAAAGTCTTATGATAAAGATAAATCAAACTATCATTGAACCAGGTTGGTTTAGGATGGGTGGGATCAAAAGGTTTAATTGGAGGCAAGATAATGGAGGAGTTTTGAAACAACCTTTATAAAATAGTTGTGTATGACTCTGATAAAGGGGTTATATTTAAAGGGTTTTGAATATGATGGGTGGGAAATTTATTGGGAATAGGATTCTTTGTGGAAGTAGTAGTTAGAGGAATGATTTTGATTGGTGGTTTTGGTTGGGTCTGCTTGGGTATGATTGGCTTGGGGGTTAGAGACTTAGATAAAGAATTTTTGGATGATGAAGATTTGGTTACAGGTGGAAAGGTAGACATGGATATGTTGGTGAGGAATGGTGAAGAGTTAGATGGTTTGGTAATTGAAGGTGAAGGAAAATGAGATGGTTTCTTAGAAGAAGAATAGGTAACAATAATGGTAGAAGGATGAGTTCCAAAAATGGAAGGTAGGTTAGAAGGAGGGGGTATAGGTCTATTTTATGGTGGAGGTTTTGGTAGGCATTCCTTCTTAAGGGACTTGATGGTATTATGCTTTAGTGGGTTTGATGGAGTTAAGTCCAATCTTAAAAGAGGGTGAGTGTGACTAGGTGTGGGAAATATCCCTACATTCTTGATTGGTTTGGTGAAATAAACATGAGGTAACTTGGTAATTATAGGTGGAGGGGTTTGAGATGATTCATTTACATATTTAGATGAGGTATTTGGTGGGGTAGTAATAATGGTTTCAAGCGTAGACTTAAGCAAAGTTGAGGAGTTGGATTTGTTTTGATAAGGAAGGCCAAGTCGATGCCAAAAGGTGGCTCTATCAAAGTTAGGTTGGGATGTGAACTCTAAAATTTTGACCAACCTATATAGGGAATTATAAAAGGGGGTAGTTCCTTGATCATTGGTCTCAAAGATTAAGCCATTAGGTGAGGGAGAAGTGGTTTCAGTATTGGTATCTTGGGTGAAAGGTTCCACCAAAGGTGGTGATTAAGTAGATGAGGTGATTTCCTTTTGGGGAATGGTTTCCAAAGATGGTTCTATGATAGGAGAGATGAGTGTGGTATTCTCAAGGGAAGGAATGGGTCTAGCTTGGACATTCAAAGAAGAAGGTGATTCTAGGTTAGGGAGGTAGAGGAAGTGGTTAAAGCAATGGTTGCCTCCTTGGGTGTTTCTACGAAAGGAGGGGTAGATAAAACCATGGTCGCATTAAGTGTAGAAGGAGGGATAGATGATTCCTCCATTTGGGTTTATGAAGGAATAAATGGTAGGTTGGTGTTAATATCTCTTTAGTGATGGGCACATTACTGATAACATTGATTGTATGTTCCTCATGGGAGTTATAAGATTTAGGCTTATTATCATTGTGCTAGGTGGAAGGAGCATGATGTGGGAAAGGCTTATAGAAAATGTCAACAGATTGTTTAGGGGGTGCACTGGGGTTATCAGACATGATATCCTCACTATCAATTAGATTTTGGAAAATAATTTTAAAGGTATTACATCTATCTATGTCATTTCTAATAGTCTAGTGAAAGGTACAATGGTCATTTTCATTATACCACCCAAGTACAGGGCAAGAAGAATCAAATTATTGGGGTGGTTTAATTGGTGGAAGTTGGATAAGTTTGGCCTTGAGTAATTTATCCAAAATAGATGTATATGACTCCCCAATGGGAGTATATTTTATTTGAGGTTCTCAATTTTGGGTTTGATTTTATTGATAAGAAGGTTTGGAAGAATTGTTTTGATGTGATTGATTAATAGTTGGAGGTTGGGTAGTTTTTTGAACCATCAAATTTGTATATGTTTTTGCCTTAGTATTGGATTGGTTGGTGGTTTTAGTAGAGGTAGGGTCATTAGGTTTTAAAGTAGAATTATTATTCCAAAATTATAGTTTCCCTTCATCAATGGCACACTTTTCAATTTTTCTTGCCATGGTGAATGCCTCATCAAATGTTTAGAAGGTTTAAACTTGAAGAGTAGGTGCAATATGCTTGGAAAAAGCTCTACAAAAAAGTTTGATTAATTTTCATTGGGGTAAGGTCAAAGAGAGTTGATTGATGAGGCATCTCCATTTAGCCACAAAATCAACAATTGACTCATCATCAAATTGTTTGATAGAGTAGAGGTTAGTTAAGGAAACATTTTTAGTTATGTTTACCAAGAAATGTTATAAAAAGATTTGGGATAGTTTGGGAAGGAAAATATAGAATGTGTAGGGAGGGAGCTATACCAATAAAGGTCAGGTCTTGATAGAGACATTGGGAAGTTTTGGAAGAGGAGATAATCATCATATGTGATTAAGTAACAAGAATGATGGAATACCCTCAAATGTTGTTGGGGATCCTCCTTGCCTTGAAATTTGGAAAATTTAGGAAATTCCCATTGAGGAGGATAAGAGTGAATAGGGACACAAGGATTGATAGTTTCATTGCAAATTTGGTCACAGGATAAAATTTTATGAGATCCAAAACTAGATTATTCTAAGTTAGTCATCTTCTCCATTAGCGTTTCGATCAAATCTAGCTGAGGTTGGGAAGATGCATAATTGAGGGGTAAATTATGTTGGGGTTGAGTGGTAGCTATGTAAAGATAAGTGCTAAAAGGCATAGAAGAGGCCACATATTGTTAAGTGGTAAAAAGTGATTGAGATGGTGCTACATATGAACTGATTGGCATAAATGTTTAGGTGGATGATGGTATGTATCCTTATTGGTAGGTTATGATAAGTACTTTTTAGTTGATGGAATTAGGTTGGATTAAATGTATAGTTGAGGTGGTAAGTGGAGGTTGAGTAGGTTGAGGTTGTGGGGTGACTCTAGTGCTAATAGGTGGAAGTGTTTGAAGTACAGAAAGTACTAGGTTCTGAAATGGGGTAGTGATTAAGGGATTAGTTACCATCGAAACAAGGGTGGAAGTATGGGTAGAAGATAATCCTAGGATGGGTGGAATAAAGGTGACCAAAGGTAAATTAAAATCTATATGGGGTGTAGTAGGATCTATTTGGATAGAGGTTGGAACATTGGATTTGGGTTGGGTAGTGTTGGTAGATGGGATGTTGGAAGGTTGGGTTGAGGTAGTACCCACCATAAGATGGGAAGGTATTCCATAAGAAGGTTTTGGAGGAGGAACCAAGGAAAAAGAGGTATTATGGGGCATGGTTTTAAGGTGGTGTTGAAGAGCTACCTGATTGTTGTTAAGGAAGGTAGCAAAGTCCACATCCCCTTTAAATACAACATGGATTTTAGGAGGGGGAAAAAATAAGGAAAACCTTTGACATTAGAATTGTATTCCATAGAGGAAGAAGAGGATGGTGGTGGTTGGTTGATTTGATTTTTTAGTTGTTTCTAGTAAATACCATATGAGAAATGGGGAGATACTATGACAAAACTCGCACCTCAAATAAATAGCAACCAAAAAGAATTCAAAGTAATCAATGCATACACTAAAAGTTCATTTATCCTAGGATTTCTTTTAAAATCGCTTTTTGTTTATGCCTTGAGTGTGAAGAGAGAGCTTGGCTTGTAAATTAGGTACTAAAGAGGCAATCTATGGCTAGTTTTAGGTTGTTTAAGTTCTCAAGAGAGAAAATCTTTGTTAAAATTTGGTACGTTGATTGATATTGGGGCCTATTCTCTCATTTCATGGTCTTGCAGTGATAAGGGTGTTAGGTGCTTAGCCAAAATATATTGAGTTTAGATTTTATACTCAACTAGAGAGATGATTTGGTTCTCCTCTTGGTGGTGAAATCCAAGCAAGATAGCTAGGAAGGGGTAAGGTTACTGCTAGGTGATGAAATCCTAGTTGGGCCTTATCTTAGGGATATTTAGATGTTTATTTTGTGAAAGTGATTTGGTTTGTGTAATGTCAATGCACTAAGATTCAATTATGATGCCTTTAATTAAGCTATGTGAGCTAAAATAGGCAAGAAATTGATGTATGTAGATCACTAATTTTATGTCCAAAAGGAAATTTTTAGATTTCATTTGATGAGTAAATAATAAAGCAAGAAAAGGGAACTGGGTCCCACTACATGTGCCAAAATGTTTCAGTTTATTGTCCTCATTTCTTAGTTTTGAAAGTAAATAAAAGAAAACTAGTAATAGGGTGTGTAGAATAATAGCTAGTTAAATGCATGGGTGAATCCAGATTAAAATCAGAATTCCTCTTTGGCTAGGAAGGAATAACCTACAAATAACATAAACACTTGAAAATAGGTTGTTAGATGGTTGGTTAAGTGGATTGCCTAGTGTAAGCTAGATCTAAGGATCATAATGTTTACTAGGAGGTTGTCAATCAATTTTTATGAAAATCAAGTTTGAAATGATAAAATAAGATATTTGCATTCAATGATAAAAAAGTAAATGCTTGCTAGAAAGTAAGAAATAACTTGCTTATTGAAGAAAATGATAAAATTTTGATGCTAGGGTAGTTGGGGTCAGTTTCAAAAAATTATAAAGTGTAATGTGGTAAGAAATAAACATAAAAAATGAAACTTAATGCAAGGCAAAAGGGTGAAAAGGGATCGATGGAAAAGGATGCCACAAAGAATCATCAATAGTTAGGAAAATCGTCAGCAATTGAGGTAAACCATCAGTGGTTGGAGAATCGTTGACATTTGTAGATGACCATTGGTGGTTGGGTAACCATCAGTGGTTGACTATGAAAATTTGGGGTGAATAACTCAAGGAGTACAAAATGGGATTTTGGTCAAATAGAGGTTGGAAATGGGTCTAGGAAGTGTAAAGTGGGGTATTGGTGGATTTGATAAATTGAATGGATTAGAAAAGAGATAAACCAAAGAATATAAGTACATAATACTTGTAACTAAATAGAGGAATCCTAGAATGATGTAGCTAGAGTAATGGTGCTTTAAGCCTTTTAGGGTGATTTTGATAGAGTTTTGAGTCTCTAGTGATGATGCTTACTCACTGGTATGGATGCTTAATATCTAAAAGAAATATTAAATGCATAATGATTGATTGCTCTCCATTATTTCTTTCTCCTTAGTTATTTTTTATAGGTAGAAGTTACTAAATGAAATAAGGGAAGTTACCAATTTGATAGAGGATAAATTTGCTTATTTTCATAGCTTTAAAAGATTGTTTTAAAGACAAGTTACCATTTTTAAGAGTTTCTAATCTCACACAAAGAGATGGAAGAGTTTTAAAGTTTGTTAAAGCAAGGGTGAGGATCCAACCATCAATGGTTATCCAAACCATCGATGGTCGTAGGGGTAGCAAAAAACTGGTAAAAAGAGGGTGAATTAAATTCTACATTTTAAATGGGTTTGGTAACGTTAAGTTATGAAGAAGTCTAGACAAGGTCTAAAGGTAGTGTGACACTAAAAAACCATTGCATGCAGGGTTTAGGTGTCTAAACCTCTTTTCTACCAAATTTATTCCATAAGACACATGCATTTGTTATTGTTTGTTGGTAACATCCTAAATGGGATTATGGTCCCAATGCATCTAACATTACATCCTAATTCTAATCCAACACAATTTTAAGCCAATAATAAAACATTCTTACCAATTTGATTAATTTATGCACTAATTGACAAGATTTGGACAAAAAATGATAAATAATTTTAAGGCTATTTAATTTGTATCAAGAGCTTAAGTTAATTTTCTATGAAAAGTGTTGAATATTTCTTTTTGAAAATTGATTATGAGTTTCTGCATCATCAAGTGACATCATTTCTTGGGAAGGCATCCCTAGGCCATAAATTCATAAAATATCTAATTAAGACCTCCCATGCCTCTTTAATTCCCCTATATCCCAAATATATATAAGGGTATTTAATGAATTTGGCTTCCAAAATTGAATAGATTCTTAGCCACACGTCTTCATCTTGAGATGGATGGTTTAGGTTCATTATGATCATTTACGAAAATGTATAAATAATAGGCTTCACAACTATAATTTTAAGCTCTTTTGATGTAAATTTATAATTCTAAAAATCTCTTTCAAGCCAAATTTATCATGCACAAATGAGTCTAAAAGATTAGATAGTGTAAAGTTATCATTCACAAATAATTCCAAAGACTCATGCAATTAGTGTTATAATGCCCAATTGTTGAGCCAAACCAAATATATCATGAATACATTGGTGCCAAGGAGAAGAGGAGATAGCCAAGCCTCTTTTGATGAAGACTCATTAAGCACAAGCTGATCAAGCCACTTTAACAAGCTATTTGGAGCATCCAAGGGAGGTGAAAGATTCTGTCTTTTGCATGCTATTTATGTTTTTCATTTATTTTTTTTCATCATGCTCCTCATTGAGATAGGATTAAGGTGTTAGCATTAGTGTGTTTTGTTTTGGATTTTAATTTCATGCACTAATACTATACTAATCTCCCCTTATTTTAATCTTATGTTTACAAATAACACACTTGGTGGGACCTAGCCTCATAAATTTTATCAAATAGTGCCTATAAGCAACTTACTAACCATTTTCATATAAAATCTTGGAGTCTGGGAGTAAAGAGAATGAAATTTGAGCAAAAACCCATTTTTTTGGAAGTCATAATTTTGTCACTATAGAGTCATGGTTTTGTCCTCTGGACTACAATCCCGCTACTAACATAGTCATTATTTTATCTTTTCAAGTCATGATATTGTGTTTAAATTGTTTTTTTAGACTAACTTTGTCTCTATCTATAGATCCAATAGCTATATTATAATATTGCTACTTGCTAATAGCAATATTACAATACCAAAATTTGTTAGTAGTTATATTAAAACATAACTACTCTCTAAGTAGTGATATTATAATACCATGATTTACTAGTAGCGATATTGTAATACTAAAACACTACAGTCATGATATTACAATATTGTGACTCAATAGTCATGATATATCCTATCCAAATCATGGTATTTTGGGTAAATTATTAGTGGTTAAGAGATAATATTGTAACTCTCATAGTGGTGATATTCCATTATGACCTATATTATTGTTAATCTGAGTAGTAGTATTGTGAATTTCTATTAACCAACCCATGAGTAATGATTTTGTGTTAGCAAATCATGGTTTTATAGAGTAGCAGGATTACTCTATGGAGTAGTGAGATTGCACTATGTGATCCTAAGAGCTCAATTTGTAAAGTTATTTGTTTCATTTGGAAAAGTGCTTCAAGGTTAGACAAAACTCTGACTTTTCCTTATAGGTCCAACTTGAGAAGCGATAAAAAAATAATAATATAGTCTTTTTAACCTCTTTTTGGGTACTTAAAATGGATTAGGAACTTTCATTTTGGTTCTTAAGGAAACACCTAGATGTTTACTTGAATAGTTTTTAGTTATTATTTACAAGTTTTTACAACTTAAATCTAAGGGGATAAAGAACACCACCACACATTTCATTTAGTGCCTAAAAATTGGACTCATTTTAAAAAAATTTGCAAGTTGGTTATCATTGTTAATTTAATTGGTTTTGATTGTGCAAAAAGGGAGTTGTGCATGTATGTTCTCCCCTCATCCCCTTAAGAGAACTTGTGGGATCAAAAGTACCAACTTCATTACAAATTACCTTAGTCCAAAGGTTTAAATGAGATTTTGTGAAAGCTCTTCCCAAGACCTGTATGGCTTGGGTGATCTAGAAATAACTTTAAAGCTCTTTTACTTAGTTTTTTATTTTTTACATCTTGCCTTGTGAGAAGGACTTCATTAGCTCCCATAAGTTATATAAGGAATCCTTGACCTAGGAATTAACCTCCCAACATTATATTCAACCCATATCCATGTGAGGGTATATAAATTGGGATCACCTCAATGACATGGTGGTTTGAGTGATTAAACCATTTCCTATCATTGGGGTTAAGCCCAAGACATTTGAGCACATTGGACATCACACTACATTGAATAAGTGATGGATGTAGTAATTGTAAAAAGGGTAAGACCTTTTTATAACAAGCCAAGTGTCATGGACCCAATTTATGTGTTGTGCTATTGCATTTTGATGTCAAATTATTTTGCATCTTAACCATAGAGAAATGTTTAAAAACTTGTTAGTTAGTTAACCCCACTTTTCCATACCTTTTTAGTTTAGGTATTAAGATAACTAGTTAATTAATTTATCTTTGTCTTAGATTACATGGTTTTGTGTGGAGTATAAACTATTTGTTAACAAAGGGTTACATAACCAAACACAGTATCCACCATTTTATTGAACAAAGGAGGCATTATGTTGCCCAAGTAAAACTCATCTTTTTCCTTGTTCAAATTTTTATCATAAACTTCGTGTCATATCTTTCATTTTGGCATAGTTATGTTGCCCATTTGAGTCAAAACATTTTCCATAGTTTTTTAAATTCCCTTATTGATAGTTTAAATTTAAAATTGGAATCTTCCAAGTTTTAAAGGTTGATTTGTTAAATTGGGTTTGCCACTTTGCACTTGACTTGTTTTAACTTGATTTCAATTTTCAATTTGAATTGAGGGTTGTTTTTAGACTCATAATCATTATTATCATTTGGTAGGAATCAAGTCATCTTACATATCACTCATGATTTGAGTCCTAGATAACATTTTGTACTACCTTTCCTATTTTACCATTTATCTAGAGTCTATTTGATAACACACTTTTGACTTAGGGACTTGTTAAACTTTGTGTGTGTGTGTATCATTTGAGTTGAGGACAATAGTGTTATGTTTTCAAAATCATGTTAAACTAGTTTGCCTTAGAGTCCTGTTGAAAAAATTTATCACATCTTTTGATCATTATAGCATTGTTACATTACTCAAATTATTTTGAACTTATTTTATAGGCCTATTTTCATAGAGTCAAAATTCTCCCAACTTTCCAACTAAATTGAGTTTTTATTGTAAACCTTTGTCTATCATGGTTATGACATTCATTTTTATCTATCTCAGTGGTAAAAAGAGTCTAGTTTGTTCCATTATTTGGGAGAAAATAAACTATCTCCAAGTTCCTTTTGTTTCATACCTCATACTTATTGATCAAGTTTATGTCTAAGAGTCAAATGCCTAGTTTTTGTTAGAAGTGTTTCAAATATGTTAGATTAAATATCTCATATTTTAAATTCTAAAAATTGATGCCATTTGGATGAAAGTCCTATAATATACCTTTGTTTGATCCTAAATTTTGATGCCATATTTGGCCAAAAGTCCTAACAACTTTTGTTTTTCCTAGATTAGACTCTTTTGAAACACTTTTACCTAAATTTTGGCATTTATATTTTTGTTCCTTTTTACTTGACCTTGTTGTGTGAGATGTATAAATGTTAAATACTTGACATTAGCTTGTTTTATCAAAAATAATTACATAAATATTTTTTAATATACATATCCATCATTTTTATTAGCTTAGACCAAGTTTGAACCTCTTTTTAGACATCACATCTTTTAGAGTTTGTATAAATCTATTCCTTTTAGTCATGAAGCATTTACTATGGATCCCATAATGTATTCCTAAACTTGTAGTGGCATCATGTAAAATCTATGATTTAGTAATGTGGTCACACAATTATAAATGGTTCAATACCCTTATGGAAACAATGTTTCTTATGACACAGATTCTTATCCATCTTCTGACACTCAAGCAGGGACATAAAACCAAGACCCATTGGCTCATTATTTAGTTAACAGACCTCCATACTCAGAGAAGGATCAAGCATAAATAGAGCAATACCAAGCTATGGTATCTACATTTGAAGAACCATTTCGTCAATAACCATACTATGTTACTACAACATCAACATATGATCCTTATCTATTTGAGTGTCACATGTTATAAAATAAGGAAAAAAATTTGGTTAGAGCCATAGAATTAGGGGATAATTTTCCAATGGACTTCCCCCATGAGAATGTGTCAAGTCTAGTAATAATGCCTCATAACATAATTTATAGTCAACATGCTTATTCAAGCAATCCTTTATCTCTAGTCGAAATGCCATAGCAGGACCCTACTATAATTTTCAAAGTCAAGAACCTCATAGAGGATTAGTTTATATAAATGTAGACAACATATCAAATGAGCTTGAACCTAGTGCATAATTTTATTCAGGTGACCATGTTAAATAGGCCTCTCATAGATTTAGTTCCTTTAATAGGAGTGTTAATATAATTAAGTGGTCAATATAAGCAGGGTGTTGACCCCTTCATGAAAAACACTTTAGTTGATAACTTGTTTCATATGCCAATGATTAAAGAAGTGTCTTCCTCTTATACATAGAATATTGAGAAAAACATAGTGGATAATGCACAAGCAATGTCCAATCCAAACCAAAATGGTGTAAGTACACAAATAACTAGTTTGAAAAAAATATGTATCACACAGACAACTAGATTGAAAAAAATATGTATCTTTAGTTAACACCATAAGTGGTTCTTCAAATCAGGAAGTAGGTGTTTCTACATCTTAACCCCAACCAACTAATAACACTAATCCTCATCCAGCTTCTTCTTTAAGTGCTTAAATGATACGGTTAGGTAGTCAGGCAATGACCAATGTCATGCCTCAATAAAAAAATGTGACCAATATTAATCTTTCCCAATAGGAAATGAGTAATATTCCACAACAATAGGCACAAACTAGCATACCAATGCAATAGAGGAAAAACACATTGCTGCTTTAATAGGAGGAAACTAACATTCTACCTCACCAAGTAGCAAAGAACATACCTCTTTCCTCATGGACCAATATAGAAATTCAAATCTAAACAATGTCTAATCAATAGTGTATAAATATTGTTTAATGAAAATTGTCAAATATTCAACAAGCATAAACTTCCCAATAAGGATTTGTGCTACCAAGATGTTCTAATGTTCCTCAAGTACCAATCAGGCAACCTTTGCCTTTTGTATAAAATGTGCCACTAGTTTAAAGATAGGGTCTTGGTTCACAAGTAAACCCTCAATAAAAAGGTTTGATTAGTTAGAATCAAGTCCCTATTCAACCCTAGTAGCCACAGTATAGCCATATTCTACCATCCCAACCTAAAAATCCACAAACTCAGACCTATGTACCTAACCTAAACCAGAATATAGCATTGTAGTATGTGTAATTTCAATAATCAAACCATAATCTACACATGTATATTCCTAGTATGTTACCTAACCAAACCAACATACCACAATAAATACCTCCATCATACCCTATTCAAAGTACTCCACTTGTGACCACTCAACCATCTACCTAGGTAATATTATGCCTCAAACCAATATTCCTTCTAGTTTCCTAGCCCAAGAACTATAATAGATGAAGGATACGACTGCTACCATCCAAGATAGGAAACAAACCAAGATGTTTAAGTTGGATGATGTGTGTTATTATTAATTTAACATGGAGTACTTATAGATACCATTTTTTCCAAGATATGAACCACTAAAATTTGACAAATACAAGGGGAAATGTGACCCCAAAGCTCATTTGATCGAGTTCTTTGTTGCATGTTAGCTAGTGGAATATAGAGACATATACCATTTTTTTTGTTCCCAAGAAGTATAGAAAGATAATCCTTGGAGTGGTTCTTAAAGTTTCCCAAGAATTTAGTGTCAAATTTTGATGATCTATCAAAGAGGTTTGTGCAACACTTTTCATATAATATTGAACATGAGATTTCATTAGTCAACTTGACACAAGACATAAAAAGATGGTGAGAGTTTTTAAATTCATTTACAATGATGGAGATCCTTTAGAATCTAATTCACCCATAGTTTACTAGATAAATAATTAGCTATTATGTTTACCAAAAATTTGCACAATGAGATATCTTATCATCTAGAACTACGGTGTGTGGATACCTATAAGGAGATAATTGACAAAGATTTGTTCATCAAGTGAGCCCTTATTAATAAAGATATCATCAATCTCACTTTGTTAAATCATAATCAAGGTACTAATTAATGAAATGGACAAAACCAACATCAAGTCTAAGTGCAAGCATCTCAACCTACATATGCCAATAATAATGATAGACTAAGGCAATTTAACCACAATAAAAATATTGTTGGAAATAAAGCAAAAAATTTGAGACATGTCCAAATGACATAAACACCATCAACTTAACCCATGAAACATAAGTAAATCACACCTAACCCATAACCTTTTTAACAAATAAGACAAGTGCAATAGCCTAAGACAACATAGTAAATATAACATTTGTTTCCATTACAAGCCCCTCTTCTAAGTGAAATAGTGCCTACTTATCATGTTTTTAGTGACCTTGGAGAACCTAATGAATATGTGTTTTGTAAACTTGATATTGCTAATCTAATTAGCTAGCCTATACTAAAACAATATCTTCAAGGCATCCTTTATCCTAATTGGTACCACCAAAATGGATTCTATGAATACCATTAGGTTAACAAACATAATTTTCATCATTATGTGAAAATTAAACATTTGATTTAGAATATGTTGGAAAATGGGGAGATAACATTAGATGGTGTTGCTTCTACTTCTAATTAGACCCTTGGAATATATCAATACCCCTTTCCCCAACATTACAACTAGCCACAATAATAATAATAATAATAATAATAATAATAATAATAATAATAATAATAATAATAATAATAATAATGACTAGTGAAATACCAACAATAATAGTTTCAACAACCAAGGAAAAACCAATAGTAAAACCAAAAACATCCAAATAATGGATATAATCAAGGTCAGAATGATAATAACCAAAAAACCTACCATGAAATTACATATGACTACAAATAATTTATAGGTCATATTGTAGGAGGTCGCATTAACACCATATCCATTAATCTGAGACCAAATACCAATCAATCAAGACCTTTGTTAAATAATGTAAATCCACACACTCACATTGATAATCCTATTTTTACTTGGGACCACATATAGGTATACCATCAAGCAAGGATTATTTATTTTGGACCCTATACTGATAACTCATCATTTCCTCATGACCATGTACAAATGTACTAGTAACCAAGATTTATCTTATCTAGTCCCCCACCATCACCATTATTTGTTAGCAATCATGGTCTTGTGTTTAATCCTAATTATGCAATCACAACTTAGAGTTCAAAGATTACCATCTTATGCCCATAACAATCTACCACTTTTCCCATCACCCAACTAACCATTATACCTTAGAATAAATAATTTAACACTGACCAAGAAAAGAAGTTTGACATTATGGAACAATTAAAAAAAATGGTTGTACAGATCTCCATTTTAGATTTGTTGCATACATCAACAATCTACAATTTTTTTTAAATGATTTCCTTAGTTAATTCATTTTTTCAAGTGACATATCCCTTGATAAATTCTAAGCTTTGGTTAGACACCTAGCTCCATCCGAATAAGTCACTTTCAACTAAAGCGATATGTCATCCCTTGGTCCACTACATAATAACCCCTTGTACATTGAAGTTTGCATAAAGTGGCATAAAGTGAAACATGTCCTTATAGATAATGGATCTATTCTAAACATAGTGTCTCTAAAACTCATCAAGCTTATTAGGCACATGATGGTAGATCTTCAAGAAAATACCATAACCATCAAATCCTATGATAATGAAGAATGAGAATTACAAGGCACCATCTATTTACCAATTATCCTTGGGCCCTTGACCCATGAAACACTTTGCCATGTGCTTGATATAGATTTGTCATATAATATAATTTTGGGATGACCTTGGTTACATGAAATTCATGTATTCCCATTGGCATTTCACCAATGTATCAAGTTCTCCAATTCAAGGATGGAAGTTTATACGCTAAGAGATTTACATCTATACGAGCACCACAAACACCTAGAGGCCAAGTTTAAGAGCTATAACTGTCATTTCAACATGAATCTAGTGGCCAAGTATGATAATGTAAAGGCAATACTCCTTGATTTGCCATAGGACAATTACATTGATCTTAATACCTTGGATTCCCTTTCCCACATGCCACCTCTTGAGATATCCAATCATTATACCATCTCACATAATGGCCCAAGAGAGTATTTAACTAATGATATATTTCACATCATAAACCTTCCATAGAACTCAAAGTCCTTTGGAATAATTAAAGCCAAGCCACTTCATCCATAATGGTAACAAAAGGGCAAAAGTAAAAATTATAGTCTAGGACCCATCATGTTTATACCAACATCTACCCTAGAATAGGTCCATCTTGAAGGAGATAAATCATGGTTGTACAATAACAAGAAGGCTGATTGTTAAAATAATGCAAAGTATCCTATTCAAAATAGGATCATAAAGAATCAAGGCTATGAAGGAGGAGGCCTATGACCAAATCAATGAAGAACACTTGAGCCAATTTCCATGACCAGATATAAAGGGCCCTATGAACTTAGATTTAAACTACCTGGGGGTGACCCCATGTACTTTAATCATGTTCCATCACCATCAACTATTGATGAGGATGTCAGAAATGAAGTAGAGTCTGATCATATCCTTTTTGATGACCTAGCTGAGACCAACCTATTTAACCCTCAATCCATTTATACCCTTAAACTAGTCATTCATCACAACCCACTACCATTGTATTAACCCTAGTTGATAGACTAGGTCCAAGAAGAGTTCAATGTGTTGATTTATGAGTTTTAAAATGATGAGGCTTTCTATGATTTTATAGGCCTCAAAGACAATGTTTCATTGGGGGGACCATAAATCAGGGTTCTCAATCAAGTTGGATCATGAAGCCTAATTTAGAGAGCATATGAACACCCTTAGACAAAATCAAATAATTAAAACATTGAGGCCCCAAAGTGAAAACCTCTCTAAGGCACTTTTTGACAAAGGAAAAAGTATATAAAAAGGTTAGTCTAGTGGTGAGAACTTGTTTCAAGGGCCATTATATGGGGGTGTTCAACTTTATTCAAAAATATCTTAGGAAACCACCAATGATGAACTTGTATATGATTCTAATTTTAGTTTTGAAGAAAAAAAGCTTTTGATCAAATCATTCAAGAGTTTCCAATAGTTTTTATTACATGGCCAAACCTCCCATTTGGAGAATCTAATTCATCATGCCTAGGGGAACTCAAAGAGCCAGTTCTAATAGAGGACTCTAATGTTACCAATTAGTTAAAATATTTTCCCATTATTCTTAAAGATGGTTTAACCCTTCTAGTGGAATATATAATAGATGTTAACATTGGGTCCTCAAATGACCCAAAGTGAATCAATCTAGGTGCATCCCTTACTGAGAAGGAGTATGAAGTATTTACAACCTTTTTGAGGTGATTTATTGATATATTTTCATGAGCATATTCTAACATGCTAGTTTTGGACCACACCTTAGTTCTACACCACCTTATGGTCAATCATGATGCCAAACCAGTAAAACAAAATTTTCATAAAATACATCTTCACTTGATATATTAGTGAAGAAAAAGTTGTAAAAACTCTTAGAAGTAGGATGTATTTGATTGATCGTCTATTCAGAATGGGTCTCCAATGTTATCCCAAGTAGCAAAGAGCTAGAAGGAATCAAAATTTATATTGATTTCAATGATATAAACAAATCTTTCCCTAAGGATGATTTTCCATTTCCAAACATTGATATGATCATCAAATCTACAACCGATTATGAAATGCTTTCATTAATGGATGGCTTTTCAAGGTACAACCAGACCATGATAACACTAGAAGACCAACACAAAACAGTGTTCACCACTTCATGGGGAACATTATATTATCAAGTTATGTCATTTGGTCTTAAAAATGTAGGGGCCACTTATCAAAGAGCCATGACCATCATATTTCATGATATGATACATGGCATTATTGAAAAATATGTCAATGATATTCTTGGTAAATCAAAAACTAAGGCCAATCATCCAGCAATGTTATGCATAATATTTAAAAGACTATGTGAGTAGAAAGTAAGACTTAATCCTAATAAGTGTGTCTTTAGTGTTACTTCAAGAAAATTTCTTGGTTTCATTGCATCTCATTGAGGCATTGAAGTCGATCTAACAAAATTCCAAGCCATAATAGAGATGAAATTACTGACTAATTTGAAGCTAATTCATAGTTTATAAGGCAAGATCTAATCTATATGATGATTCATATCACAATTGGCCACGAAATTCCATATTTTTACATATATTCTAAAGAAGGGAGTCACATTTCACTAGTATGATCACTTCCAAATAACTTTTTAGCAGTTAAAAGACTACTTAGCAAATCCACCTATTTTCTTACCTCATATACTAGAAAAGCCATTATTATTGTATCTATCCAATACTGACAATGCCTTGGTTGCACTTTTGGCTCAACATGATGATAATGGAAAAGAGTATGCCATTTACTAATTAATCCATACAATAGTTGCATATGAACATAATTATATGCCCATAAAAAAAATGTGTTTAGCCATGGTCTTTGCAACTCAAAAACTATGGCATTACATGTTAAACAATGAGACCATGGTTATTTCAAAATTAGATCCACTCAAGTATCTACTATATAAAATAGATTTACAAGGCTACATGGCCAAGTAGATCATGCTTCTCAATGAGTTTGACATCAAGTACATTAACCAAAAATCCATTAAGGGGAAGGTTCTTATAGATCAGCTTGTTGAAACACCTCTTGCTAATACAAATCTACTCACATTCCAATTTTCTAATGAATCTATAATGAACACCATTGACACATCTCTTGAGGAGAAACATTGGAAGATATATTTTGATAGATCATTTACTACACATGAATTAGGGGTATGCCTTTTATTTATTACACCATAAGGGATCTAATCCCTAAATCATTTAGCATCAACTTTTCTTGTACCAAAAACATGGTTGAATATGAAGCACTTATTATAATTCTTCACCAAGTGGTACAATGGAACATATCTCATCTCAAGGTTTATGGTGATTCTTAGTTAATCATCAATTAGGTTACAAACCACTTTCAGACCAAATATGACAAGCTGGTTCCATATAAATCCATGGTTGACACTCTCAAGCAATAGATTGGTGACATCCAATTTAAGCATATACCAAGGGGAATCAATAGAATCATAGATGTTATGGCCACTATTATATCTTTGATTAATATACATAGTTAAATACTATCAATTCCTTGTTGATATTTTGTTAGCACCAACTCATGAGCCTTTAACCATCATGATGATTTGTGATATTATTGGTCCTAGCTCTATCTAGTACAAAAACATTTACAACTACCTTCATAACCAAATTATACCACCTGACCTATCTAAAAATCCATCAAAAGCCCTCATCCACCAAACCATAATGGATATATATGTAGTTACATTTGTAAATAAGTGTGACAAGTGTTAAAGACATGCCAATCTAATTCATTCCCTAACTAAAACTCTAAAACCAATGTTGACACCATGGCCATTTGATGGATGGGGCCTCAACCTCATTGGTGAAATCAATCCCACCTCATTTTATGGCTATAAACATATCCTTATCACCACTGAATATTTCACTAAGTGGGTTGAAGCTATACCCCTCAATTATGTGATTGGAAAGTAAATTTCCAAGTTTATTTTCTAGCATCTCATTTATCATCATGGTTTCCATTCTAACATTATATTTGATAATGGAGGATCATTTAAGAACAAGGATGTTGAAAAGTTATGTTCCAAATACATCACATAACATTTTTCCATTTCATATTACCCTTAAGGTAATGTATAAGACAAAGCATCAAATTAAACTAATGTTAACATTCTCAAAAATATTTTCAATGATGTCGATCATGATTGGCACCTTCAGATACTTGGCACCCTTTGGGCATATCATACCAATCACTATATACCCATAAGAACCACTCTATATTCACTTATTTATGGTACAATGGTCATTCTTCTAATTAAGGTCAAGTTACCTTCTTTACACATCTCTTTCAAGCATGTCCTAGATGACAATGAGTATTGATTAGGTCACCTGTAAGAGCTAGAGTTACTTGATGAGACATGCATGGATGCGGTGAACAATCTCCAAGCCTATCAAAACTAACTTTGAGGCCACTACAATCAGAATATGAAACATAGAGAATTTGAACTTCATGATCTTGTCCTTAAAGAGAATCTAAAGAATACCATGGTTAAAAATAATCATAAAGGCAAGTTCAAACCCAACTGGGTTGGTCCTTTCATCATTACAATAAACTATGGAATAAGAGCATATAGTCTCTTTAGACAAGATGCACACAAAATTGATGAATTGATGAACATTATCCAACTCAAGTGGTACTACACTTGAGTGACTTGGTATATTGTATATAAGGACCATTTCAAGTTGTATCATTTTATCAATATTCTCCTTATACTATACCTTTGTACCATCTTATCATCCTACCAACCTATCACTTTTCATATCCATTTTCACATACCTTTTTCATCAATTGAGTTATTTTCTACTACCCTACCTAGCCCTATGACCGTGGTTCCATTCTATTTGGTTCCATTCATGATTTTAGCAAAGTTATTATGATTCAATTTTAACAATTATTTCAAGCATTATAGATAGCGAAAGTATTTTAGAGCAATAAGACAATAGTTTGGTAGTTGTATCCTTCATTTCTTATTCCATTATCTATACCAAGTGTGCTTAATTATAACTATCTATGGGAAAATTAGTCTCTCACTAGTCTTACTACTAATTATTCTCTAGGTGACCTATGCCATTATTTCCTAGTTATAACTACTTATGGGAAAACTAGGGGAAATACTTGTTTATCATGCCTTGACATACCAACTTGTCATTATTATGTCGTATTGTGATTTTATATCAACTGTGCCTATTTTGTTTGAATTGGTTGTGACACTAGTCATATTCTTGTGATATAAGGTGGAACTATAGTGAATTGAGGTCCCATATTAGGAATATGTAGGTATCACTCAATACTTGTAAGGTTATCTCAATCACCCTGAGCCATGCTCTCACCATTTTATGAGCAATCTAATCCATGCTCTTACCATTTTATGGGTAACCTAAGCCAATGTTCTCACTATTTTTCAATTAGGTATCTTATCATTATTTAATAAGTTAAGATACCTCAAAATGCCAAAAACATTTCACAAATTTTCAAAATCCAAAAAAATTTATATTGTTTAAGCCTAATCAGTTATCCTTGATCCACCTTAATAGGGCATGGTCATTTTTAGGATGCTTTCTTTTGTGTTTATTTTTAGGCTTTCTATTTTGTTTATTTTTCTATTTTCTTGTTTATTTTTTCACTTGCTTGTTTGTTTTATTTTAGAAATATTGCCTTGACTTAGTCTATATGCATTCATTAGGTGATTCCTTGAGCACATTATTCTTGAGTCTATCCATATTAATATGTTCACATTTTCATCATATTTTTTTATCATTGGTGCATTATTTTCAAGTGTTTGTTGGAGCAGGAGTCAGTCCTTATGCATATTTTGGCCAATTCCTCATGGTGTTTTATATCATGAGGCATACTGACACATGTTATATTAAAAATCATCTTCAAGAAGGTCTACAATCAATGGATCCATATAATTTTTTCCTTGGTACTTTGGAAAAATCCTCCCATCCCTCCTGATCAAATCAACCCATTCACCATTATGTTTGTATCATTGCTAATTATGATGAGTATCTCCTCATTTTGAGGTATAATTAAATCCTTTATATTGATCAATATTTATTCTTCTATCCATCACTTTAAGCATCCTTGTATGCCTAGTTATTTGTGGCTTCTTTAGTCATTAAACCATCATATTTATGTTTGCACCCACTCATCTTTAATCTGAATTTTAGGTTATATCATTGAGTTATGCTTGTTAATCCTCCCTATTGGGGAATAACCATATCAAAATTAGCTTTATCAAATAATTTAGGTCATCTTAATTATTATAAACACCTATGGGCAAAGAATTATTTTTGACTTTTGTTTTTTATTATAACCACCATTGGGCAAATTAGTCCCCTTTTTCAATCAATGCATACAATCATTTCTCATGTGGATTACTCTCAACCATAGGTTAATCCCACCTTTCTTCTTGATTATTTTTGAGGGATCATCCATCCACATATGTGATGGTCACTCCCTCAAGGGGGCATCATTATAGGCTTCCTAAACACCAATTAAAGTTTTTTTTTCAATCATCATCATCATCATTTTGGCATACATGCTATTTTTGATTATTTGAGGAGACATTGATATGCCTATGTATTACAATGGCTTCTCAAAAATGGGAAAACTATAGACACCTAAAATTGGCCACCAATAACCTCCAACCAAGCTTTTAACCAATTGCTACCAAAATGCATAATCTGGGCTAAAAATACTAAAACATGCTAAAAGATGTTGACTTGTCATATACAAGTGCCAATTTTGGCTAATGTATTCCTAAATGGGGAAATGAATTTTATGATATATCTACCTTTGATCAAATCATTTTGAGTTAAAATGATATTTTTGCACCTAGGTGCTCTAGATTGCTCTTTTCTACCAAATTTATTGTACAAGACACATGCCTTTATTGTTATGTGTTGGCAACATCCTAAATGGGATAATAATCCCAACTCATATAACATCACATCCTAATTCTGATCCAATAAAATTTTGATCCAATAATATGAAATTCTCACCAATTTGATTAATTTATGTACCAATCGCTAAGATTTGTACCAAATTTGATAAATCATGTTTAACGCTAATTAATTTGGATCAAGAGATTACGTTAATTTTCCATGAAACTTATTGAATATTTATTTTTGTAAATTGATTATGAGTTTATACATCATCAAGTGACATAATTTCTTGGGAAGGCATCCCTAGGTCATAAATACATAAAATATTTGATTAAGCCCTCCCATGCATCTTTAATGCCTCTCTATTCCAAATATTTATAAGGAAATTTATTGAATTTAGCCTCCAAAATTGAATGGATTCTTAGCCACACATATTCATCTTAATATGGATGGGTTAGGTCATTCTAATCATTTACAAATATCTATAAATAAGAGGCCTCACAATCATAATTTTAAGCTCTTTTGGTGTAAAGTTATAATGCTAAAAATCTCTTTCAAGCCAAAGTTATCATATACAAATGAGTCCAAAATCCTTGATAGTGTAAATTTATCATGCACAAATCATTCCAAATCCTCATGAAATTAGTTTTATAATTCCAAATTGTTGAGCCAAGCTAAAGCCATCACAAAGCCATTGGTGCCAAGGATAAGATGAGATAGCCAAGCCTCCTTTGATGAAGACTCATTGAAGACAAGCTAAGCAAGCCACTTTAATAAGCTATTTTGAGCATCCAAGTGAGGTGAAATATTCTTTGTCTTTTGAATTCTAGTTGTGTTTTTCATTTAGTTTTGTTCATCATGCTCCCCCATTGAGATAGGCTTAAGGTGTTAGCATTAGTGTGTTTTGTTTTGTATTTTGATTTCTTGCACTAACACTATACTAATATACCCTTATTATAATATTATGTTCACATATACCATAAATAACAACATATATAACTGATTTAAGTCTAAAATACCTTATTTGAGCTTTGTTGAAGCCATGTGGATAGCCACTAGTTTGCAAGAAGGTAACCATGTCTCTAGTTTCATTTTTTTCAACTTCATGATCAATATTTTGATCCTATTTTAGCACAAGAACTACATTATTATCAACCCCTAAGTTTTATTCCAATTTATCACATAACCCTTTTCCTCTCACAAGATTTTTGACCTTGATGTCTATGTCATACTCTTGTAAATGACATTTTTTGATTATATAGCACCTCAGTATTGTATACATGACAAACGTAGACCCTATTTATTCCACTTATATGTGTGTGTGTGTGTGTGTGTGTGTGTGTGTGTGTGTGTGTGTGTGTGTGTGTGTGTGTGTGTGTGTGTGTATTGCTTATGTAAGCATCACATATTCTCTATCTTGTACTTTTTTACCTATATCTTCATCTCACCAACCTGATATGGGTGACATAGACATCCCATCTTGACTATACTTCTTAAAATATATTTATATTACAACTCTTTAAGTTTTGATCATGTGCTTGATCTCCTTCTCCCTAAACACTAACATTTGGGATAGATATAAGCATTAACATTACTATCCTAACTTGATGCAAGTGTCTAGTGTACTAAAATCATCTAATATGTAAATTAAATGTATCAAAATGGTTGGAATAAGTGATTTAATGTGAGTTATCTCTTGATAGGATTGGTATAAATATAATATTAACCCATATTCATTCCTCACCTATCAATCAAACCATAAGATCACTCAAGAATCACTCAATTTACCAAAATATTTCCTATTCTACCCTTTCCTGATATCAATCAAAAGAATATCCTAGATTCAATTCTAAAGTTATAAAAGAGAATTCATAAGGTTATATTTTCTAGGTTACAAGTTGGATATGAACCAATTGACAAAATTAATATTTTCTAAAAAAATATTGAATTATTTTCTTATTTACTGGTAGGGGCAAGTTCATTATGTCTAAAACTCTCTCTAGATCTATAGAAACTCCTTATTTAGATACTATATGTCCCAATAATTTGCCTTGAGGTACAACAAAGATTCATTTCTTGGGATTCAGGGATATTCCAAATTCTTGACATTTCTTAAAAATAGATTCTAAATGATCAAAATGATCAACAACATTCTTGGAAAAAATAGTAAGATCATCAAGATAAATTAGGATGATTTTATTTATAATTTCCCCAAATGCTACATCCATATCTCTTTGAAAAGTGGCTCCAACATTTGATAGGCCAAATGGCATCTTAGCATATGCAAATGTTCCCCATTTGGTAGTAAAAGCAATCTTGTATTGGTCTTCATTAGCCAAGCAAATCTGATAATGTCCAAAGAAACCATCTAGCAAGGAAAATCTCTCTAATCTAGCCATATTCTATAAAATTTGTTTCATAGAGGGCAAGGGATAGTGATCTTTTAGAGATGCTCTATTTAGGTCTCTGAAATCTAAACAGAGTCTTATGTCACCATTCTTTTTCTTGACTGGTACTAGATTTGATACCCAGGTTGAGTTTTTGATTGGAAAAATTATCTTAAAATCTAAAAGTTTCTACAACTCATCCACCATTAGAGATTCAATCCTTGGATTTACTGGCCTCTGCTTTTATCTAACCAGTTTAGATCCTTCAATTAGTTCTATTATGTGTTAAATGATGTCTCTATTATATCCATGAAGGTCTTTATAGGTCTAGGCTATGACTCTGTCATATCTTTTTCATAAGTCAATTAATCTTTCCCTTTCCTCTTGAGTTGCAAAATTTCCAATTTTTTATTTTCTCCCTTCACTCACCTCTATTTTAGAATAATCTACTTTATTTACTTGGAACCTTTTCTTCTCTAGGCCTACATCTTCTGGATCAAATAGGTTTTCTAAAGTGATCAAGCCTTTGGGAAGTTTATTAGTATTTAATTGTATAACTTGGTCTTCATATGCCTCTTCAATTTTGGGTTGCAATTGATCATCAAATTCCCTTGATTGTTACAAAAATGAGAGTATATGAGAATCATTTTCAAATACTTGCCAATTCTCATCATTGTCTGGGATAGTTGGCCTTACTATAACTTTTACTAACTCATTGTTAACTAATAAACCAGTGGTTGGGTCAAACTGTGAGCCAATCTGTGCCATCCTATCGGCTTCAAAATTTTAGATTTTAAGAACTACTTCAATATTGAAAGCTTTAAAATCTTCTATTAAGTCCCAAATTCTATGTCTATAGGATCTCATCCTTACTTTTTTGGCTATTGCCTTTTCTCTGATCTATTTCACCACTAGTTTTGAATCTCCTTTGACTATCAAGTTCTTTATTCCCTACCTCTTTGCTAACATGATCCCATGTACTAAGGATTCATACTCAGCATCATTATTAGTATAGGCAAATTGGAAATGGATAGCTCTTAAAATTATCTCACCGTTTGGAGCTACAAGACAAATTCCTGCTCTAGCACCATTTTTACTTCGAGCCCCATCAAAATTCAAGGTCTAGATTTATGAATCTTTTTTAGATTCTTGAGTCTTTGGTGTTTCTTCCCTTAAAACATTTGGGATTTCATGGTCTTCATCAAAAATGACATAAGTGCCCAGACCAGTAGAGTCATAATTTCCATATGGATCACTATGCATCATAGCTAACAAATGGTTATTTTCCTCTTCTTGGTCATGTTCAGTCCAGTCACCTAACTCTTCAACAAAGACCTTTTTTTCCTTATTTAGCATAGCATGAGTTGCCTCTAATTTTGAGGTTGGTTCATTTGTGATGTGATCCTTAGATAATGGCTCAGATATTATTTTCATCTTTGAACCATATTTGGTTCTTAAGATGAGGTGAGACCAATCAAGTGACATATATCTTCCTATCTTGGCTATGAAATCCTTGGATAAACATAGGCCAAATACAGGGGGTATATCTATGACTATTACATCTTGATTGACAATTATATTGGGGCAAGTATATAATTGTAATGGGAGTTGTTTAATTCTCCCTATTGTTTGCACTAATTTTCCATCCAACTGCATGACTCCTCTAGTAAGTGGCTCATACTTTATTTTTAAAGCATCTGCTATTCACTTAGGCATCACTATAGTAATAGCCTCTGAGTCTATTGTCACATTATGCAACAGTTTCTTTCCAACTATCAGAGTCAAATAGAAGGGCTCTAGTTTGGATTTACTTACCTTTGTTGCATTGTTCAAAAGGGCTATTATCTGTAGATGAACTATGTCTTTGAGCTTTTCTTTATCAACAGGTCTTTTTTTGGTGCTAGTATGTTCAGGCACTGCTTGGCCTTACAGAGCTTCTTGTATCAATGTATTTTGCTCAATAATAGCTATAGTAAGACCTGTGACACTTGTTGAAAAAAGACCTAGTTTCCAAGTGGACTACAAAAGGAATGCAAGCCTTTAAAGAGTTCAAGAAAGCAATTTCAACAGCCCCAATACTTAGAAACCCAGACTTTTCTAAGCCTTTTGTAATGTATGTCTATGGAGGAGAGCTCAATATTGTTGTTGTCTTAACACAAAAAGATGATAGATAGGAGGGAGAGTATCCAATAGCCTTTTTCTCAAGGACTCTTAGGGAATATGAAACTAGATACAACTTTGTGGATAAATAAGCATATGCTATGGCAAAAGTCCTCAAGAAATTTAGACATATAGTATTAGGATGTAATATTCTAATACTTGTGGCTCACCCAAGTGTCAGAGAATACATTATGGAGGGTGAAATTACTAAAAAAAGAGCGAATTAGATAACAAAGATCCTTGAATATGATGTAGAGGTCAAACCCATTAAGTTAGTCAGAGGTAGGGGGTTGTGCCAATACATGACTCAAGAGCTTGAAAAGATGATACCTGAAGAAATAGGTTTAGAAATAGAAAAGGAAACTGTATTGAGGATACAAGAGGTTGATCAGAACTCCTAGGTCAAAAACAAGATTCATTTTATGAAATATGAGATTTACCCAAGAGAACTCCCTCAAAACAAGAGGAGATACTATAGGATGCAAGGGGTCCATTTTATTTTAATTGAACAAGTTCTTTTTAGAAGAACCTCTGATGGCAAACTCTTAAGATGCATAGAGAAAGATGAGGCTAAGAAAATACTACATGAAATGCACCATGGGGTTTCAGGTGGACATTTGTCTACAAGAACCACAACTATAAAGATAAGTGAGGTAGGTTATTTTTGGCCCACTTTATTTATAGACTATTATCAACTAGTAAAAAAGTGCCAATCTTGTCAATATTATGTGGGGATGAGAAGGAATGCAACAATGCCCCTTAGTCCTATAATTGTTGATGAACCCTTTGCTCAATGGGGTATTGATTTCATTGGAATGATAAATCTAGTGTCAAGTATGGGTCATAAATAGATTCTAACTACCATAGATTATTTCACCAGATGGACTGAGGTAGTGCTACTCAAAGAAGCAATAAAAAATGTGCTCCTAGATTTTCTATGGAGTATCACTACTCGCTATGGCACTCCTCACACCATAATTTTAGATAATGCTAAAGTATTTTTAGGGTCTAAAGCATTTGACATTGCATTAAATCATGGAATATATCTAAAAACTTCCTCTAATTATTACCCTCAGGGTAATGGTTTGGCAGAATGAACCAACAAGAACCTAATTAGACTCATCAAGAGAATAAGGGCTGATCATCACAAAGAGTGGCATAAAGTGCTTAATATAGCACTATGGGCTGATAGGATTACACCAAAGTAGGTGACAAAAATGTCCCCATATGAATTGGTCTATGGTAAGCCTACTGTAATACCCCTAAGCTTGGAGATTCCTGCTCTCCAACTGTTAAAATAGATTGAAATTGAGGAAAATGGCCCCATGTAGGTCAGACTTGCTAAACTTTTGGAAGTTCAAGAAAAGAGGGATGCAACACATGCTTCATTAAGAAAGCATTAAAAAAATAATTAAAGACTATTTCGATATAATGACTTCAAATCCTCATTTCAAATTAGGCTCAAATGTTTTAAAATGGGATGCAAGAGCTGCCAAATTGGGTCAACACACTAAATTTGAAGCATTGTGGATTGGCCCCTATAAAATTCATGCATGTAAATAGAAAAATTCATTTGAGCTAGAAACAATGGAAGGCAAACCTGAAGAGATTCCTGTGAATGGGATCTACTTGAAACATTTAAATTACACTGTGTCTCTAGTGTATTATAGTTAGATAGTTCCCCTTTTCTTGTTGCTTTGTTTTCTAATTTTTATTTCCCACTCTTTCTTTTAAATAAGTGTTCTTTGAACATGTAGCCATGGCTCATAGTCTTTTTCAAAAATTTCAAAACTCTTGACACATTAAATATCTCCCAAATCCTTAAATTGCCCAAGGTACCTTTCACAACCACTTTCATGATGTGTCTAACTCGCTGTCCCATGAAGATTTAGTAAGATTTGCTAACAGTTATCTAATTTTAATGCCATTTTTAGACTTGATGGATCATTAAATACCCTAAAACAAGGGTTAAATCTTAATAATGTCTCAAACATTCTTGCATCTACTAAAAAATGCCTGCTACTTGCATTTTCAGTTTATAGCAAACCTGCTTAAGTGAAAGTGCTTCCCCTATTGCAAAGCTCCATACCTGTTATCACAGTTCACTATTTACAAGTATAGATATAGATATGGAGGAAGCACAGTCTTCATAACAAGGGTCTAGGATTTATGAATCCATTGATAATTTTCTCACAAGAAAATCATATGCTTTGGCCCCTGCACAACCCTTAAATACATATCCACAGACTAGAGTCCTTGAATTTGGTTATGCAAATGACCCAGCAAAGGTGAAATATTTTGTAGATGGAATCATGTACCCCATTCTTCAAAAGCCTAGCAAGACTCTAAGATAAGGGGCACATCAAAGGTGTATTCAAAGGGCCAAGGTTGGATAATAAGAAACATTCACAATGAGGATATGGACTTCCCAGTTGGCACAATTCATTGTCCTAAGTGTACATTCATGCCCTGACTTAGTTGAAATATGCTTTGAATTATTTCATGTGCCCTCAAATAACATACAATAGGGTCCATTCATAGTGCAAATTACACCAAAGGCTATCAGAGACATGTTGGCCCTATATCATGACAAGACAACCACATTTCCCACCATTGCCAAAATGTAAAAAATGTGGGCAAACATCAACACTCAATTGAGGTTTCTGAAATCAAAATTGTAATTAGGTGATGATGATACCACCATCCTGACACTGCCAACAACAAGAGCACAATTTTCACAAGCTAGTCAAGATGCACTTTCCATGATGGCTTTCATTCATGGAATGAAAGAAGATATAACTATCTATGAAGAACAAATGGCCATTATCTTTAGATTAAAAATTGTTGACAAGACTCAGGTGTATTGGCTTGATTTCTCTGAGAAAATTGCATATTAAATGGTTGACCAGCTCACCAATTTCAAATCTAAAGGGGTTTTTAGGTATTCCTCTTATCTGTTTCATCTCATGTTGTATCAAAATTTTGGCATCTTTTCCCAACGCATGCATCTAAATATGTATGACCCAAGCTTCAGTCTACACAGGACCATTCATGTGTCTGCATGGACACATATCTTGTCCAAAACTAGTGACCCAATTGAATTTTGGAAACTTTTTGTTGCCCCTGCTTTTTGTCATCTAAGCCCAAAGCCGATTGTAAATAGATTGACTCCAAGTGTCTCAGGCCTTATGACCAATTGCACTATTCTTTGTGATTACTTTTTTGGATCCCATCATATGATTATTAAAGTCCATGGTTTTAGTAGAGAATTAGTGTTGCTACCTAAGATTTTGACCCTTAGGTTAGCATTCTTAGAGGTCACCAAGAAAGTGTCTATAGAGGATAATGAATATGGCACTGGGAAGAAAAAGAAGAAAATGTATGATGTTCCATGAGTGACAAACAACATGGCCCTAGAGGTCAAAGATGTTGAGATCATGTTGCTGAGAAAGCTAGACTTCCTAGGTTTCTCTCTAATTGAAGATAAATGGGGATATGACCCAAATTGTTTCATAACTTCATGGGTCAAGAATAATAAGGTTGTTGCCAAAATTATGCATGAGGGCCATCCCTTTTGGGAAAATAGAAGAAATCCTAGGGAAGATATTCTTGATTTTTACGTAGAATTGATGGATTTGACCCTTCAAGAGGATAGGCCATGGGAAAATTTTTATGTTAAGCAAAAGGATTTTGATCCTAAAATCAGAATGACTTCTGGTTTAAGAAGAGCATTAAAGAACAAAGACTAGAACACTAAGAAAATAGAAGCCTATTGGAGATATGGGCAAGAGATTTGTGAGACAACTCACTCTTTTGGAAATGTGGATTTAAATGAGAAATGGGAGGAACTCTGGGATGAATGTCATCTATCTCTTATATCTAGCCATGATACAAGCAATTTATAGACATAAGATGGAGAGCCAGAAGCTAGAATAGAATCCAGTCAAACATTGCAAACCCTAGGGCAAACCTCAACTACAGTAGTTGTAACTATTTGGCCCCAATCTCTTAGTGCCATTGAAAAATAAAAGAGTGTGGTATCTTAACCACCAAAAGCTTATCCATCAGCATCAGCCCTTGGGGTTCTTAGTTTTACACAATCACCACTAACAGTAGTGGTAAATGTTGAAGAGAAGGAAGCACAGCCAAAAGAAGAAACACCAAGGAAACATAAGAGGCTGAGGTTTCAACTTGATTCAGAGGAGAGGGCAGAACCCTCAAAACACCAATCATAGAGTACTTCAGTTGCTCCTTAAGTAACTGTTGTTTCTCCTTCTTATTCTCAATCTCTTTCTTCTCCTATAGGGGTGATGATTCCATTTGGCCAATAAACTCCCCTACCACCTTTGTTGTGCCCATTTCTCATTTTGCCTCATCTATCCATACTCAGGTCACATCATTACCTCATTTTTTCCCCTCTATCCCAAAGAAAGTACCTCTTCAAATTTCCCCTAGCCAATATTTGGCTATTCCATATGGGTTGCCACAAGGTTATCCTTTTGCAGGTAGACACATTGCCTCTCCTTCTACCTTCCAAACTCAAGCAGATACTACTAAGAAGGATAGAGAAGCTAGGATGGAGAAAAAGAGGATGAAAGATAATAAAGCCTTGGCTACACCACATATGAGGTCACAATTTGACCCAATACAATAACAACTAACAATGACCCATTTGTCACCTAATATAGTCAAGCTGAATGAGCAAATGCATCCTAAAGATTATACCATGAATGTAGTGTAAATAGATATGTCACTTTTTAGACTCCAATATAAGGTTGAGCTACTAAATGAATCCATTTCTGTAGTAGCTGAAGATTATTTGAAAATATCAAAGAAGCTACAGAAGATGGAGGCTGATCTAGCCCAAGAGAAGGAAAATTGTAGTAGTTTGACTACTAAAATCAATACCAAGAATAATGAAATAGAGAGTCTCAATAAATAGTTGTAAGATAATAATTTCTTCAAACTCACTAGGCTATTCAGGCCCAAAATGATTCTTTAAAAGTAAGGCTAATGTAGGTGAAAGATGTAGTGACAACCTTAAAGTGGGAAAAGGCAGCATTTCAAGAAAAATGTGAGGAAAGCCTACTACAGGTCACTCAACTTCAAAAGAAGCTATTGAATGAGCAGAAAAATACTGCTGCTATACAGGCCCAACTTCAAGCTGAGCGACAAATGATAGAACAATTGACACTTGAGTTGGATAATAGGCCAAGGAATGTAGGGGTTTTAAATCTAGTTAAGGAGCTTTATGAATCAATATGGAAAAGAATTTCTAAGGAGATTATTTAGCTTAGACCTTCTCTAACCTTTCTAACAAATGCACAAAAATTGTGTGAAAAGGTGGAGACTTCAGTTAAAGACACTGTCTACTGTCTCTTTGAGAGTGTTTGACTCTCAAAATGTTGCTGTAAAAGGTATATGATGCAACTGATGGAACACTGCCAACAATAGGGATTAGTGATAGAATGGTCACTACTAAAAGTGTAAATGATGTTCTCAATTGAAACTCTGTAGCAATCAATTACAGAGAGCTTTTAGATGTGGTGAAAAAAGGAATCAAAGACATGAAACAACACATTGAAGATCTAGTGTAATTGGGTCTTCCTTCCCCTTTTCCTGATAGCACCATTGTGTTGATGATTGATGAGATTAAACCTTTGTTATTAGCTAGGAAAAATGACTAGGTAGTCTTTTAAGGTTTAAGAGATGATTCATCAGTGCCTGAAGTAGAAGCTATTTTGATTCCTATTTCCCAGATTGAATTTAAATTGAAGGCTACAATTCATATTTTGTAGAATTTTTCAAACAAGGATATCATCAATCTTGATTTAGCCTTCCACAAATTGCAAAATAAGCATGGTTTATTTGATGATGAGTGGTCTACTTATCAAATAGCCTTACTGAAGTTGTGATTTTTTCACATTTGATCATGCAGGAGTTTGTGGATTATTCTTTTTGAGTAGGCTCAAAAGTCCTCAGGGTCGCCAAGAATTGTAGAGTAAAAAACTCTACATTTCTCATTTTTTAATTTTTAGTTGTGCATTCCAAGTTTTGTCCTTACACATTTCAGTTTTGAGGTAGTGAAGTTTTTGACACAGAGCATGGGCACAAGTTTCTTTTGCCTAAATTTTGTCTAAGTATGAAAGTTGCATGGAAGCTACCAAGTGTCAGCGGCCGAGACACATTTTATAACTTTTGTAAGTTGCTCGGAATGTATCATATGTCTCGTGGTAAATCAGTAGACCATGACAAGTGTTGGCATCTACATTTCAAATTTATTTTGAGTTTCAAAAGTTTCTTTCAATAATCTTTTCTCAGGATCAAGCAAAAGGTACCAAGTGGCAACTGTGGAAGGTTTCAATATGTTTTTCTAAAAGCAACGGAAGATGCCATGTATCCATAGCTGAAGAAAGTGGAAGCCACCACGTGTCAACATCCAAAATATATTCACTTTGTTTCATTGAGAAGTAAAGACTATGGTGGGACCTAGGTTTTTGTTTCTAAAGTCAACAGAAGCTGCCAAGTGTCACCATCCGTATGAATCTTAAAATGAGTCCCAAATGCTTCTACAGTCTAGCTAAAGATCAACAAAAGCTGCCATGTGTCCCTAGCTAAAGAAAAATAAAGCTACCACATGCCATTTGTTAAAAATACATGGAAAGTGACACCTTTCCCTATTCTCCTTTTTAAAACTATTCGAGTAAGAAGTGTTGTGGGTCCCATTCTCTGTAAATTGCTAAAGTTTGAAGAAGCAGACTATGACAGATGTCAAAAAAGGAACACTCTTGAGAAAAGACATAGTAAAGAGTATAAGTTATGTGGAAAGTTTCATGTGTCTTTGATAAGTGCCTCAGAGGCTGCCATGTTTCATTTTCTAGTACCTTTTGAATAATGAGAAAGTTTTCAAGTAGAGCAAGTGAAACACGCCAAGTGTCTTGGCCTATTTCACAGTGGGAAGTGTCCTATGTATCTATTTCATCCAATGAACTATAGGGAGATGGAATGTTTCAAATCCAAGAAATATCATTTGTTAGACATTTCTAGTTTAGTTAGAGTTCAGTTAAGCTGCTAGATTGGGAATGTGTGGGTAATCTAGAGCTAGTCTGATGCTATAAATATGGGTGCAGAGATGGCCAGGATGATCATGGGAGGATAGAGAGAATTTTTTGTGAGAGATTATTATCAAGAAGTTTTAGACTTTCTTGCTATAGCCAGTGATGTCATTTGCCTTTGTTCTATTTTCTTGAGTTAGAAAGTTTGTGTAACTGTGCATGTTTTTGTGCCTTTTATGTAACTAGAAAATAAATAAGAAGACTGAGTTTTGTGCATTTGTTGATATTTTTTGTGTTATTGCAAAATCATCTAAATTGTGAACCTTTGATCCTATCTATTTTTATCTTTTACATTGATCATGCCTTGTTTGCTCTTTAATGTAATAGAATCTTAAAGGTAGCTTCACTGTGCTTAGAATTAAGGGTCAAATTAAATTCAAGTGCATTGCCATAGTTAGATTTTCTTTCATTGCATTTGTGTTTCTATTTAATTCCTATCCCTTTCCTCCTTATACACTTGAGATAAAGAAGAGCCAACTTCTTAAAAATATGGAGGTCATTCCAGGTTGCAAGTCCCACATTCCTGAAACTTCCCATTATTGGTGTTGGAAACAGCACAATTTTAAGCACCAAAAATTTGATTTAGTGGGAGATTGATTGACATTGATGAAATGTCTAAGGAATTTTTTAGGAATATTATTGTGTTGAAACTCTTCAACTAAGTACTAACTAAATCCTCTAGTTATCATATGGAATGTTGAGGAAGTTGGTTGTACCATTATAATACATCTCTAGTGAAGGTTTTAACCAAAATTTTATTTATGATAAAAGTATTAGTTTGAATTCACTCTTTGTAAATATTACTAAATTCCATGAGGAAAGATGAAAGGTCTTTATTCCCATTAGTTTTGATAGTTGGAGAGATGTTACCAATATCAATGGATATAATGAAAGGAGCTAAAGGTTCATTTTGGATGTTTTGAAGCATCTTGTTATTTATCATAGGTTGGGGATCGAAATTTATGTTGACATCTCTAAGAGGTGAAGGAATAAAGTTTTGGTTATTTTGAGGGATTATAATCCAAGGTTGATTGGCCATTTTAATCAAATGATGTTTTAATTTCATCATTTGGGAAGTGTTATATGTTTGCATTATGTTCATTTATTAAACTAATTATGTAATAAGTTTGTTTATATAAATTTTTGGGTTGGTTTTGGTAGGAATAATCCCAAAATGGGTGTTATGGGAAGGGTTTTTAGGAGGTGGATTACCATTGGGGTTATTATATAGACTTACATCAATCACTCCCAAATTATGTTGAGATGCTTGAAGATGAGAATTACCTTAATAGGTAAAAAAGGATCAGATCCACCTACCTCATCTTGAGGTGTGATTTGAACCCTGTTACAATCCATATATGAGAAAGTGGAAGAAGTAATCCAAGAGTGAGGATTCACTTGGAAGGTAAAGAAAGGAATAACATAATATCCCATTTAGTGTCTAAATGGATTCAAGTTATCCAAAAAGATTCTGATGGGAGATTTCAAGATGTTTGATGAGAGAAATAAAATTTAGGAAAGAAGAAAGAAAATTAGGGATATAGTCAGTTAGATAGAGATATAAATTATCCAAATAAAAGAACAAGGTCAACCAACAAAGGATAGGGTCAGCCAATAGGTACCAAATTGGTTGGGTCGACATAGTAATGCTAAAACATAGGCTGAAAAGAGTATAGTCATATGGGTCAAATGTGTAATATTAGGCATAGGAAAAAATAGAGAGATAAGACCACACAATCATGCAGGTTAACTATGTACTACTAGAAAAAAGGGAAAATAGTCTATAAGAAACTATATTGACTAAGATGACAATGTTATAAAATAGGGAAAAAAATTTCAAGATAATTTAAGCAAGAATAAAATAAAACACAAACAATTAGATCAATGTGATTGATCAAATTGGGATACACAACACAAAACCTTTTACCAACACTAGCCAATACAATTTTTTGTAATATAATATGCAATGATTAGAGAGAAAGCAATCAATTAGAAAATAAATGTTACCTAAGTGGTCACCCTAAGTGTTGGTATATTATTAGAAAGTTTTGATTTTAGTGTGATATAAGAGTTGGCTGAAATAGGGAACTATAAATTAGTCTAGATTTAGTTTCAGGATGTTTGGGATAAAAGGTATTTGTGTTGGCAATGATACTAGCTTGGTATTGGGTTCTACCCCATCACTTCACAATCCTACAATGATAAGGTTTTTGGGTGCTTCGATAATATATACCATTAACCACATATTTATACTTGGCTAGAAAACCAAGTTGTCTTCCCCCTTGGTGATGAAATCCAAGTAGATAGGCCTTGGGAAGAAAAATGTTTAAATGCATTTTGAATGTTATGTGATTTGGTAGTGTTTACAAAAGATTAAAATAGTGTAACTAAAAATTGCTAATTTGAAAAATCACCTATTTATACTATGTGAATTATATACACATAATATTTTAAACTTTTTTTAAATACTAATGCTTTTTATCTTGTAAGAACTTATCTACTCTCAATATCTCTGAGTGCACACCTTAATGGGTGGGAGTAACATTAGTGCTTCATAAGATTATTGTCCCTTATTTCCACTTATTACCAATCCAAACATATTCTAAAAACATTCCCCTAAGTAATTACTCCTCTTTGTCACACTCCTCTAGTCTTTTACCACCTTTCATACCCCTTTTCTTAACCTAAAACTCCTTTAAATAGTTTACATGACTAGGTCTACTGGGTTGACCTTATAATCTTATTGGTGAAACTCATTTAGGGTCTAGGTTGGCTCTTGGTTGACCTAGCCCATGACCTAGTGAGTTTTTATCAATAATGATACTAGGTCGACTAGGTCAACCCTGTTAGCCAAAACTTTTAGAAGATTTTAGGATTAGATCCACCTATATAAACACATCCATTTCATCATTATTAGAAAGATATCAAGAGTTATTATTCATTTATACTTCTTTATAATCTTCTCTTCCACCATTCTACTTGAGGAGTCTTAGCTTAGGGTTTTAACTTGGATAATCTAGTCTTGTGGAGAAGTCTTGGATGATTTAGCATTTATTAGTGATCCTTACAAACCATAATAACCTCTTGAAAATCACCTTCGGCCAAGGGAGAGATTGAGTCTTTATGGGTTCATCTTCTAGGTAAATATTTCTAGTTTTGATCCTCTTTTTAGTAGATAGAAGTAGCATAAGTAATGGCTTTTGAATAATATTACTCTTATACTCCATACATTAGGGTCTTACCTATATATAGCTTAATTAGGATTATCCTATGCATGTTTATTTTCATTTGTTTACTAACCCCATATTGTGCCACAAGATTTGGTGTCCACTAAATTAGATTTATTTGCTTTACTTGTTATTAGTATAGTGAATATGAAAACATAAGACCTAATTAGGGTTATTTCATGGTTTTTATTGATTGAAAGCTTTGGAACTCTCCCTAGTGATATTATTGTGATAAGATATACCCTAATTAGGCCTAGTAGATCTACATATTGGTCATGTTCTTGATTATTTAATGTATCTCCAATTGGAAGTATAAGTAGGATCTATCTTATCTGAGTTAGGATTGATTTGTGGATCTAATGCATTTTTGATTGCATATATTCTAGTGAACCCAACGTGAATCTAACCCTTTTATGTTTTATTTCTATTTCTTTCATTTCTATAATTTTGTTTATTATTTTTCTATATTTATGATACTAGGTCAATAGGGTTAGTATAGTTTCTAACTTCTATGTGTGGGTTTAACGCACAATCACATAAAAAATGACTCTATTCTTTATGTGCAAGTCTTCATTAGATATATGTTATTGGATAAAATAGTTCAAAAAATTAATCTTATTGAATTATAGATAGAAAACTAGGTTGAATAGGAAGATAATATCATAGTCAGATTCCACATAACAAACTAGGTCAACCAAGCTGGTATAGTCATCTTAAACAGGCTTCAACAAATAGGGAATTATAGAAGTAGGTTGACCTAGTTGACATAGTTGGTAGAATTTGAAAGATACATTAAAGGCACTTTAATAGAAACCTCACAGTATTCAACATCTTCTAACCCACCAAGTTTCATTTATTTCTCTCTCTTTCAATTCAATTATTCCTTACAATTCTATTTTACAAAGTTTGCTATCTTTAAAATTATAATCATACAAAAAACTAGGTCAACCTAGTTCTATCTTATATCCTTTGTTTGAAATATTATGTTGACTTAGTAATCTTAGTTCTTAATGACTTTATATTTTTTATTATAATAACAATACTATCAACTCTATTTTTAATGTTTTCATACACTATCATCTAAACTGACTCTATACCACATTTCAAATTGGGAATTGATAACTATATGATAGTAATTACTTCACACTTTCACTTTTAGTTATTTACATGCTTAGAATATATCACATAGTCTAATTAGGTGGTTTTTAAATATACCATTTATTTTCACTTTTTTTCTCTTTCTTGCACACACTACCAAATTGCATAATTTCAAAATACATTTTAACATTTGTCTACCCAAGGCCTACCTACTTATATTTCATCACTAAGGGGGAAGCCAATTTGGTTTTCTATACAAGTATAAATACATGGTTAATGGTATATATTATAAAATAATTTGACACCCTTATCACTACAATATTGTGAAGTGGGGGGGGGAGGGGGGTAGGCCCCAATACCAAGGTAGTACCATTGCCAACACAGATCCATTTCAGCTTAAATATCCTAAAACCATCCATAGATTGATTTTTAGTTCCCTACTTTAAACCAACTTCTCTATCACACTTAAAATAACACTTTATAAATCTAAAAACGTTTGGAATGACCACTTATTTAACATTTAATTTTTTAGTTGACTACTTGCTCTTTGCTCATTGTATGTCATATTGCAAAAACTTGCATTGGCCAACATTGGTTCAAAATTTTATGTTGTGTGACTCAATTGGATCATCCTAATTAATCTATTTATTTGTGTGATTAATTTTATTTCCTAATTTAAATTACATTTCAAAAAATTTCCTTATTTTCACTAAACTATCATTATTTAGAATGACCACTTAGTTAGCATTTAATTTTATAGTTGACTTCTTTCTCTTTGCTCATTGTATGTTGTATTGTAAAAACTTGCATTGGCTTACATTGGTTAAAAGTTTTTTGTTGTGTGACTCAATTGGATCATCCAAATTAATCCAATTATTTGTGTGATTAATTTTATTTCTTTATTTAAATTTCATTGCAAAATGTTTCCTTATTTTCACTACCTTATCATTATGTTTGACACAATCTTTTATAGACTAATTTTTTTCCTTCCTACCTATAGTACCAAGTTGACCCAGTTGAATTTGTATCTATTTTACCAATCAAATTACAATATTATGTCAATATTGTCATCCCTATACCTTTATTAGGCTATTTTCCCCCCAAATTATAGTACTAAGTTGACCCAATCAAATCTATACTCTTACTATTATCCTAGCTATCTAATTCACTTCTCTATTTCTCTTTCCTTGGCACTATATTAATTTTACCAAATCATCATGAAGTTAGATCTTATAATCTTCTTAGAAAACCTAAATCCATTTAGATACTATATGGGGTTATCTTTTCTTGTTATCTTTTCATATCTTTTTTTAGTTGCTGGGCATATTGTGATGCCCATCGACACATTAATCCAACCTTTGGGGCATCTTATGATGCCCACCCACATATTATTTTAGACTTTGGGGAATTTTTTTATGCCCATCCCTATATCTACTTAAAATTTAGGGCATCTTATGATGCCCACTCTTACTCTCCATTACATGCTACCAGAATAATTCAACTTCAAGAAACCTTCCAAGATAAGCTTTTATCTAACATGTTCATCTTTGATATAGACATTAACATAGAATCCTTCCATTATTTTTCATGATTTCTATATAGTATCTATCTAACAATTTTTTTAGAGTACTTACATGGGTCTCACCCTCTGCATTATTACTCTCTTTTCACAAACCTTACTCCTTCCTTTTGGTCTTTTGATTTCTGTTTTTATCATGAGTTGCATTATAAAATCATGGATAGAACCTAATCTTCCTCATGATGTAATTTTATCCTCTTTATTTTCATAATTTTTACACACTTTGTGACACCCCTTGGTTCTTTCATTTTTGATTTATAGTGTAAGACCATGGATAAGACCTAGACTTCCTCACAAATACCATCTTTTTCTTATCCCATTTATTTTTCCAATAATTTTGGACACCCTCATAGGTTTCTCTTTTATGAGTTATAGTGTGAGACCATGAATAGGACATGGCCTTCCTCATAAAATAAGAATCTTTTCATTCCTTTTCTAAAATGGTTTTGTAATGGTTATAAGTTTTCTATCCTTGTTCTCAAATTTTAGATTTTCCTTCTTCTAATAAATGAAATTTGCATAACAAACCCGTGCTAACATGTTTTCCTGCATTTCCCTCATTCTTATCATAAGGAATCACATTTCACTATCATTGTATCCCTTTTTCACCTTTTATCACATTTTTTTTGATTTTATGTAATTCAAATTATTTCATGTCCCATTCCTCTTGTTTTACTTTCCTTTCATTACAAATTAGATAAAATAAGGTCAAAGTCAAGATAGCTCTTTATTTCACCTAGATTTATGAGACTCTTAGACACCATGCTCTCTCAGTTGTCTCTCTTAGTAACCAATTCCCAAGTATTAAAGTAAAAGTCATATTTAGCACCCATGTTTGGTTTTATAGATCCATATGGAGGAGGAATAGGAAAAAAATCCATTAAGAAAGTTAAAATCCATATCATTTGAAATAAAAGGAAATTATCTATAAAAAATCAACATATAAATCTTATTAGTTAAAATAACACCAAAAGATGTGATTATAAGCATATATCCTATCTCTAATTGAAGCTCAAACTCCATAGTTGGCCTCAAAATAGAGTTGAGGCCCATTAGGGTGTGGTAGGCTAGTAGACTAGAATAGGAGAATTCAAGAAACTCTATGATGCTACCTAATTTCTCACATAATTCCGAATATTTTCAATAGATCAATGACTCTATAGGGGGTCTTAAGGAATGAGGAACACATTTTGAGAAGGTAGGTCCATTTTAATTTTCATGCATATAGCCTTCATGGGATGATCTACATATTTCATTTGTTGACCTAAGACCTGTGTGGCTAAGATAAGTTCTTCAAGGTCCTTAAGGTCAAAATTCCTCTTATTTTGATAAACCTAATTTGAGTGTCTTGGCTTCAATAAAGAGTTCCTCTACCTTGGTTTTTCCTTCATTCTCCCTTCCACCCATTCCATTTCCCACCTTGAAAGGCAAATTGTGATTCTAAATCTATTTTGCCTCTTCTCTACTTCTTCTTCATATCTTAAAAACATGTTAGCATTACTTTGTTTCAATTTTATCTATCTTTAGAGAAAAATAACATATTTGAGAAACTATGGATTAATTTATTTACACCATGCATCTAAATTTTTAGACTTGCCTTAATCTCTTTTTACTATTTGTCATTATTTTACTATCCCTTTTTATGGACACCTAAGTCCATTTCTACTTTTATGTATTTTTTCCATTGTTGAGTGAGGTTGAATTATTACTTCTCACTCACCAATGTTGTTTTCCCTTTTATGTGTCTTTTTCCATTAATGATTGAGTAAGGTCTATTACTACTCACTCATCAATGTTGTTTTACATTTTTTTGCTTTCCCACATTTGTTTAAGTAAGGATTGTTATTGATTTTTCATTGATATTTGATTACCATCATTTTTTACATGTATCCTTGATTTGAAATGGCGAGTTTTCCTTTCTTAATTGAGGTTTACTTTTATTTTTTTGGTCTTTATTAGCCTTAGATTTTTAGTTACCTAATTTACTCTAAATTTTGACTTGGGTCATTTGGTCTAACATAGCACTTGTCACCCCAGCTTTCCAAATTTCCAAGTACATCCCATCTATATAGCACTAGTTATTTTGGCTTTCTTGCATTTTTTGACTCTTTAGTTTGGTATTATTGGGTTTGTTAAAAGAAGTAACTATGCCTTCCATAATCAAAACTACAAACATAGCAAACAACCTTCTAATAATGAAGGTAAGTCAAGGTATGCATAATATTTACAGTTTTAGTTATTCCCCTTTTAGTCATTTAATTTTAGTTATGTTATGATTTAAAATAATGCATTTTTTTAGCCTCAATATTGCGTGTTACTATGTTCTTTCTTGAAGCACCATCCCCTACTACACCTGACTTACACATGATTAGCTTTAGGTGGCGCATGTGTATACACATAATATTTGCAACTTTTATCAAATACTAATGATTTATATCTTGTAGGAACCCATCGAGTCTCAATATATTTGAATACACACCTTAAGGGGTGAACCAAGAAAGGGCTAGGTAGACCATTAGTGCTTCATAAGATTATTATCCCTTATTTCCACTTATTACCAATCTAAATAGATCATAAAAACATTCCCCTAAGCTATTACTCCTCTTTTATACAATCCTTCAATATTTTATCACCTTTCATACCCCTTTTCTAACCTAAAACCCTTTTTGATAGTTTACATGACTAGGTTGACTGGGTTAAACTTATACTCTTATTGGTGAAACTCATTTAGGATCTAGGTTGGCTCTTGGCTGACCTAGCCCATGACTTAGTATTTTTTTGTCAATAACGGTACTAGGATGACTAGTTAGAACCTATCATTAAAAAATTTTAGAGGGGTTTAGGGTTATATCCACCTATATAAACACATCCATTTTTTCATTATTATAAAGACATCAAGAGTTATTATTCATTTCCACTTCTTTATAATCTATTCTTCCACAATTCTACTTGAGGAGTCTTAGATTAGGGTTTTTATTTAGATAATATAGTCTTGTGGAGAATTCTTAGATGTTTTGGCCTTTCTTAGTGATCCTTACAAACCAAAAAATCTTTTTTGAAGCACATTTGGCCAAGGGAGAGATTGAGTCTCAATGGGTTCATCTTCCAGGTAGGTATCTCTAATTTTTATCCTCTCTTTAGTAGATATAAGTAACATAAGTATTTTTTTTTAATATTATTAATATTATTCTCCATATATTAGTGTCTTACCTATACATAACTTAATTAGGATTCTATTATGCATGTTTACTTTTGTTTGTTTACTAACCCCCATATTGTGCCAATAGATTTAGTTAGCACTAGATTATATTTCTTTGCTTTAGTTGTTCTTAGTATAGTGAATATGAATACCTAATTAGGGTTATATCATGGTTTTACTTGATTTGAGAATTTATAACCCTCCCTAGTGATATTATTGTTATAATATATCCCCTAACTAAGTCTAGCAAATCCACATATAGGTCATGTTCCTCATTATCTAATGTATCCCCAATCAAAAGTATAAGTAGGATATATCATATCTAAAATAGAATTGATTTATGTATTTTATTATTTTTTTATTACATAAATGAGTTATTATAATCATTAAAATATTTGGAAAGGAGATTTGAATTAATTATTAAAAAATAGTTGTTAATTCCTTGATTAAAAATGGTAAAGAGTCAATTCAGGTGACAATGTATGTAAATAGTATAGAAAAGAGTTGACTAGGTCATTATTATATATAATAAAGGTATTTAAGAATATATTTTAATAGGTTTACTATGACTCTTAGACAAAATATAAACCATAGAACTAGGTCGATCAAGTCAACCTAGTTAGTTATAGGGTTGCAATTTTAAAGGTGACTAACTTGTGAAAAATATAACTAAAATAAATACTAAAATGATAGAGAAAGGAAATAAAGGAACATTTGTCATATTAAATATGATTAATATTGAGAATTTTATGTTGTAATGCTATAGTTTTTTATTTCAAATTTTGTAAACTAGGTTGACTGGTTTGATGAAATTCTACAAACCATGTATGCCAAAGAAGAATAAGGAGCAGGGTCAACCTATTTGATAGTGTTTATTGAATTATATGATGGTATAAATAATTAATAGTAAAATTTAACCTATTTTATAGTGTATACTAATATGTAATTGAATAAGAGTATTATGTCAACCTATTTAATCTAGTCTATAGCTGATGAAGACCTACACAAACAAAACAAATTCATTTTGAAGTAATTGCATGTTAAATATATGAATATAAAGTTATAACTATATCAAATAGTTCAAAAAAATACTATAAATATATTAAAATATATAAAAATGATAAAAATGATGGCATGTAATAAAACCTACAAGGATTAGATTCATGTCAGGTTCACTAGAATGTATACAATGGAAAATGCAATTGATCTATAAATAAATCCTATCTTAGAGAAGATAAATACTACTTATGGATAAATTATAGATCCTTATTATGACCAATCATATTATTTCCTTATTATAGATCATTATTATGGATAAATTATAGATACTTATGGATAAATTATAGATCCTTATTATGTATACAATATATAATTTATCTTCTCTGAGCTAGGATTGATTTATAGATCCTTATTATGGATAAATTATATATTTAAGGCCATGACCAAGATGGATCCTCTATACCTAGCCAAAGGATCTCTTACCACAATAAACTCACTAGGTAGGGTTCTAAAGCCTCCAATTAAGCAAAACTATATAAAAACCCTAACTAGGTCCTATATTTTCATATTCATTAAACTAATAAAAGTTAAATTAAAGTCTAATATAGTACTCAAAAAATCTTGTGGCATAAAATGGGGTTAGTAAACATAAACGTAAACATGCATAAGAGAATACTATTTAATCTATGTATAGGTAAAACCCTAATACATGGAGAGAGAAATATATTTAAAATCCATTACTTATGTTACTTCTATCTATGAACAAGAATTACATAGAGAATAGGTTATTCTTGTGCTATTACAATAAAATAAATCAAAATAACACACTAAAATCCTTACACCTCTATCCTAGACACTAGGGAGAGCATAGGAAACAAGCATGCATATGAAAACATAATTAAAACATAAAATAAAGCACTCTTTTACCTTCTTTGGAGCTCCAAATGTGTTGTTAAAATGGATTTATCAGTTTTTGCATCAATAAATCTTCATCAATGGAGATTTTTTGGATTCACCTTTTCTTTTAACCTTAGCTTGGTTGTTTGGCTTATGATTTTGGCATGGTAACACTACTTGTAAGGCTTCTCTCTTCATCAAATTAGCATTATAACACTAATATATCAAAAACTTGGAATACATTTAGGCATAATAACTTTACACCAAGAGAGCTTATGGAGATATGTGTACATAATAACTTTATGCAAAAATATCTTAGAAATCAATAGGCATGGCCTTGTATTTATAGTCTAAAGAATTAACTCTCACCCAAGGTGGGTTAAGATTAAGTTTAAATATGAAATGGGTTCAAAATAATCTCAAATGAGTTGAGGCTAATTCTAGTTGAGTTAAAATATGTCATGTAATTATGATTTTAAGTTACTAGGACTGGATTTCAAATTAGATGTTTTGGAAGAGCTTGACAACTCATAAAGGTAATAATGAAAAGGCATAATATTTTTGTTTTTGGAATTTCCATTTTTATAAATTAATTAATTACAAATGGATAATTAAAATAAGTATTTAATCTTTTTTAATTATTTAATTCAATTTGATTATCATTTTATCTCTTTTAATTTAATTACTTAATGCATCCATAGGCCAAATTGATACTTTTTATGTCTCAAGATGATTACAGATGAATTCATGAGAGGTTATTATTGAATATGGGATAGTATCCTAAATAGTTATGCCTTAACATGATTCTGAGAATTGATGAATTATACATGGATGAATTTGGGATGTTTAATGGTTTCTTGGCTTAATTTTATATGGATGAAGTCTTGTTGGAAGCCAGTTGTGGACAAAATGATATGTCTACACTATCTACTAAAGAGAGGAGTAAAGTTAGAGATACTTTCCTTGAAGATGAAGTTGTCAAGAATCAATCTCTCCCTTGGCCAAATGTGCTTCACAATAGGTTAGAGTGGTTTGTAAGAATCACTAAGAAGGGCCAAAACATCCAAGACTTTTCCATAAGGATATATTCTTCTCTAAGTAGAAACCCTAATGTAAGACTCCTCCAGTAGAATGGTATAAGAGTATATTGTAAATAAGTGTAAATGAATAATTAACTCTTTATTTTTCTCTAAGAATGGAAAAATTAATGTGTTTATACCTATGGATCTAACCCTAGTCCTTTCTAAAATTTTAGGCCAACAAAGTCAACCCAATTAAATTTTTATCATTATTAACAAAAATAAATTAGGTCTTGATCTAGGTTGGCCAGAGGCCAACCTAGATCCTCAATAAGTTTTATCAATTAGAGTACAAGGTCGATGGGGATGATAGTATAATGTAAACTATCAAAAAGCATTTTAGGCTATGTAAAGGCTAATGAAGGTGTAAAATGACTAGAGGTGTTGATAATGTGTTGTAAGGTATCAATTAATTTGTAATTTATCTCATGAAGGTGTCATTGATGTCATTCTATCTTGACATTATTATTCTTAATGTTGAGTTCATAAGTCTTACTTGAGAGACCTAGTAAGAAGGCATATGTTTGATAACATGATGATGTGAGGAGTATGAAACTTGGGAGATAATGAAAGGAATTATATGAGTATGGTATGAGTTAATTTTATATGTGGATTAGGTATTATGATTATTTTAATAAATTTTAAGGCATGATCATTATCTAAGTATGACTGGCAGTGTAAGGCCTAGTGTACAAAGAAACCAAATATGACATAATGAGGGGTCAAGATCATTTATAAATGTAAAGAGTATATTTATATAATTTATAGAGGTGTGATATGTTTATTTAAGTGTTTTTACAAAGTTTGAGATCATTTGTTAAAGAAGAAATCATGAAAACTAGTGATAAGGTCCTTTGTGTGTATAGAGTGGGGTGTTACAGACCCTAGAAGGAATTTATTATAATTTTTGGCATGTGAAACCTTTTCATCAGATTAAAATAACTTCATGGAATTTTGGTAAGGTCCTTATATTTATTTTCCTATAATTTGTTTTGGAGTTGAGGTGCAATCCCTTATGAATGATTGCTAAGAAGGGAAACAAGTCAAAATCCTCCTAAAATACTCATAATGATTTGATAGGAAATATCTTGTTGGTTATGGATTATAATGGTTTTTTTGACATGTTTTTATGTTTTTAAGATGTATAGGACTATTATAAGTTTTTCCAGGTGGTTTTGGTTTGTCTTTATAGTGATAAAAGCTACAAGAAACCCCTTGTTTTTAGGAATTTTGATGTAGCATATAGGTTTGACCAAGTCAAAGCATGAAAATGGATGGAGGATAATGTTTAATACTTATACTTAATTACCATGAAATTTTATGAGAATTTTTCATAACTAAAATTTATTAAACTGATCACATAAGCTAACATATCGCTAAACGGGCCTAATAGGCAAGACATTGAGAAAATTAGGAAAGGATGAGAACAAGATTAAGGATTGGTTGCAAAGGACAAGGTATGGATAAAAATGTATAGGGTAATTATTAAATAAATATTAATCATATACCCTTAGTTTATAATTGTGTTTTATGCTCATACACAAGCAAAAGGTTGTCATCAAAATGGTCTATCTAACACAATAGAGTGAAGTTATGAGATTGGTCTATAAGACCAATATTGATATATAAACATGAAGTATGTAATTTAAAATATTATATAAGTATTTTTAATATTCATATAAAAAAAATTTAATATCACAAAATTTTTTACACAAATATTCTAAGGCTTAATTCTTATGACTATGTTTTTGGTGCTACAGGCAGTTTTCTATGTGTGAATGAAAATGATATTACTGAATCATTTTGCATTTAGTTTAAGGATAAAATTATAATTAAAGTGTTATATAGGTATAATAGTTTCATTTAACACATATTTATACATGATAAAATCCTATGAAGGTATTAAATTTCAAAGGCTTTTGACTAGGTTCTTAAGGCATGTGTGCAGTTCTGAGTAAGCTTATGAAGTTGATCAGTTCGGGGTATTTTACCATATTTTATGAATTATAATGAAAATTATTTTGAAAATAAGGTAATTTTTATTATATACATGGTATTTTTTTATTTTATGTGTCAAAATTGGTTGTATGCATCATATTTTCTCGACAAACGTTTTGGTAGTAAGAAGGCCTATTTGTGAGTAGACCTAATTAGATGGTTCAAAGAGTGAAAAGATACAAATGGTGTTGGGGACATAAGGTGAGATTAAAAATGGTATATTAAATTTACATTTTAATTTTTTAATTCATTTTTAGAGGATAAAATTATTTCAAGGAGGTCTAAGTGAAACATGTGCTTAGAGAAGGCCTAATTACATTAGGTCTCTATTAAGCTTAATGGTGGTTTTGGACCTTAAGGGTAATGACCAACCTTTTTAGTTATTTTTTAAATTGTGAAATTTTTTTATTGATATATTTTATTTATTATCCAAGTGTATTAATTTTCTTTTTTGACCAATATGGGTATGATCAAGAGTCAAGTATAAAGACAAGGCCTAATAGGCATATTTTGACTAGTTAGATTGTTATGAAAGTAAGAAAAGGATATAGAGTTTTGAAGAACAAGTAAAGGGATTAAATATCATAATATAGGTGTGATTAATATTCCATGAATATATAAATATGTTTTTATAGGTGTTGAGAAAGGTCATTTTACCTAATTCTGCCAAAGAAAGGGCTAGTTGAGCGAGAAGGATTGAGAGACAATTTGAGAGAGATTGAAGAGTGAGAAGAGAAAAAAGAGGTCATATTAAGTTTAATGAGTAAAAATTGTCCAATGGTGATGATATATTCAATTTATTTGATTTGTTACTTGGTTATCTATGGATTTAGAGCCTCCTTGCAGGTTGGATCTTGCTAAAGGACAAGTTGAGTTAGTGCTTGACTAGTAAGGGGTTAGTACTCCACTAAAAATTTTGATTCATTACTTATAGGACTATATTAAAAGCTATAAATTAGTGGGTTTTATCCCTCAAGAGGGTTTACCACATAGATCTTGTGCTCATGTTTGTCTTTTCTCTTATTGCCTATATAAATAATTGTTTGTGCATTACTATATCTCTAGATCTATCTGATTGATTAGTGAATGATATATGGAATTAAAATAAGAGTTTGAAAACTTATTCACCACATATCACTAGTTATACCTCCAAAAATTGGTATCAAAGCTAATTCCTTTGAGCATACCTATAGTCTAAGGGAGATCTTTGGAGCACATGTATGGATTTTGGTAATGATAGTGTCTTCTATGATTGCAATGAGAATCTACCCACAGTTAGTGAAATAACATTTGAATGTTTTTAAAAATATAAGAATAATATGGAATAGTTTGCACATTATATAATGAAATTAAAATAAATAGAGGAATAATTTGATCAAGATGCAATCAAAATAAGGACTTATTGGAAGTTTGAGGAAAGTACTTAAAAGCTTAAGAATATCTTGGATAGTCAAAGATACTTTTATGATATGAGAGGTCTTGGATTTAGAGAAGAAAAAAAAGATTTCAATAAGTGTTAGGTTCCAAAGACTTTGATTAGTCAAGGAGTGATGAATTGGTAGAATCAAGACCTATGTATAAGTTGTCAAGTTTGAAGTCAATCATCAACAAGCCAAGAAGATCGTTGCTCCATCAAGAGATATCAAAGGTAGTGGTATATCATCCTACATTCATAAAATTAAAAATAAGGTTAAATAATTATAGTATGTGGATTAATTCATTGGTTATTATTTATCTTATGGTAAATTTAGACATAGAGTTGCTGACTCTAGATGGAGAAGTAGAATTTTGTGTTATAATTGAAAGAAAAGAGGACATATTACAAGTGAGTGTAAGACAAAATATATAAGGAAAAATGGTCATGTTGAGAAGTTATGGTTTCATGACACTATAGAATGGATCAAGTAAACCCTATAGAATAAAAATAGGAATCTAGAGGAAAATAATATATGATATCCCAAACTACCTTTCATACTCAAAATGAAGATTTGAAATGGTACATAAAAAGTGGCTATTTAAGTCACATGACAACAGATAAAATTAATTTCATCAATTTGAAGAAGAATGCGATAGGTTTAGTAAGGTTTGGGGATAACAAATCTTCTAACATAGTTTACAAATGAGCTTTGAGCTTGGACAATGGGAAGACCATGATAGAAAATGTGTTAGATATAGATGGATTGAAACACAACATGAGTGTAAGTCAAATGTGCACCAAAGGACATACCCTAATATTTCATGGCAAATTATGTGATATAAGGTGAGAAAAATTAGGAAGATTTATTTCCAGAGCAAAGATAACTAAGAATAATCTCTATGTACTAAATGAGATAAAAAAAGGGGTTCTTTATAAGCAAGGTAGATTAAAGTTGGATATGGAATAAGGGGTTAGGTCATATAAACTTTGACAATCTAGTCAAGATCATCCCCAAATGATCTATGAATAACATGCCCAAAATATATAAACCTAAAGATGCTATTTGTAAATCATGTCAACATGGTAAGTGTAGAAACCTAAAACTAGCCACCAGTGGCCTTCGATCATACTTCAAACTGATTCTTACCAACCTTTACAAATTAAGCCTAAGAATCATTAAATTTCCTAAATTTTATTATGCAATATTAATCAAAGCTCAGAATATCATTAAGATATATCTAACTGGGGTATCCTACTATAAGCAATAAAAACCTCTCATAGATTCATTTTTAAATCACCATGTGACGTCACAACATGCAATTCAGCCTATGGACCTATTAAGTGGGGCAAGTTCACACATAAAATCAAATTTTGGAAATGTTAAAAAGCCTAAATATAATTAATTAAAATTCTAAACCAAATTAAATTCCTAGTTGAATTATCCATGAGTAATTAATGAAATTCTAAAAAAGGAAATTCAAAAAATGCAAATATCTTAGATTTTCATGATTACCTTTTGTGAGTTGTCAAGTCTTGGAAAATATCTCACCCATGACTATTCATTGAAAATCATTAATTTTTGACACCTTTTAACTCTCCTAGGGTTAATAAACTAGCTTAATCTAGGTTTGAACCCATTTCATGTTTTAACTACACTTTAACTCACCTTGAGTTGGGGTTAGTTCGTAATCCTATAAATACAAGTCTTTGCCTCTTCATTTAAGAGCTTGGATATTGTAGATTTATATTATAGGTTTTTACATAAGACTCATGAAAATAATGCTATAATGAAAAAATAATGAGCCAATCCATCAAGCCACAAGAATAAGCCACATCAAGCAAGCCAACCATGGTACCAAGGTGAGAAGGAGAAAAGAAAACTCCATTACCAAAGACTCTTTGAGCATAAACCGATCAAGCCATAAAAAAATCTTTTGGATATCTAAAGCAAGGTAAGGATTATCATTCTTTTAATTTAAGTTGTGATTTCAATTATATTTTGTTGATTATGCTCCCCCTAAGATCTAATCCTAGAGATGTTAGCATGTTAGTGTGTTGATTTCATTATTTTGTGAAACTAACACTTGATCTAACCTCCTCTATTTTGTCAAATTACTATGATAATAAATGGATTCCTAGTGAGACATAAATGCATCCCAAATCCCAAGGATACTAAGATGAAACTCCTAACATTTCAAATGAATGCTATAGTATCTTTAAAATTAAATTTTTAGATTTGTTTTTACCATATTTTTTATTTTATGCTAACTTAGATCTACACAAAGACTGACGTCAGAGACTGACATCAGCCAAGCCTAACCGACATTGGTTTTACCTAACTAAGCTTGATTATAGGTAACCACCATCAGTCAAGGTGCAGGGGAATACATAGCTTAAAAACTTACATTTTAAATCTTCTTACCATCCCTACTAGTTATTTTTTGGTTTCATTAACCTTTATATTCCTTGTCTAATCATCTCATTTCATATTTTAAGGAGTTTTTATCATATTTTTTAGATAACTAACATTTTTACATCATGTGGGTTTTTTCTTCATGTTCATAGGCAACTAATCTCAATCTCTATTGGTTGGTATTGGTTATTACTAGCCAACATCAATTCCCTAGTAACTGACATCGGTCATAGGTGATTGATATCAATCTCTATGTTTTAAAAACAAGAAACCTAAGAGCTATGTTTTGAAAACTTGTTTTCTCATACTTGAAAGTGATCAAAAGTATAAGGAAATTCTCTAACCCTTGCATGACTAAGGGAAGATTAAGACATGAAATTGCAAGTTTGAATGCTTAAACACTTCATTTTAGTGCCTAAAAATGAATTGCTAAGATTTAAATATTTAGTTTCAGTTCTTAAAATGAACTTAGGTGATTTGTGTTAAAATGTTTTGTGAAATTTCTTTCAAGTTTTGAAAAAATAATCCAAGAGGCCAAATAAGTTAATAAAACATTTCATTTGGTACATCAAATTGGCATTCACTTAGATTGTAAATTATTTAAAGTGTTTGATACCTTTTTTTGTTTGTAAAAAATGAAGAGTGTATGTATACTCTCCCCCCATGCACTATAGGTAACTTAGGTGACCAAAAGCACCTGCTCACTTGTGATTTAAGCCTAGTTCAAGGCATGGAAATAATGTTTTCTAGGCTCTCCCCAAAATCATATGGTTGGGTGATATAAAAATAACCTCTAAAGTCTTTCCACTTAGTCATTTATTTCATGAAATTTGTCTTATGAAGGGGAGTTCATAGATTTTTCATAAATTCTTTAGGGAATCATTGACTTAGGGTTTCATCTCCTAAAAATGTTTCAACCTTGCTACATGGTGGGGTATAAAAATTAGGGTATGTATACTGAAAGAGCCAAGGGGTTGAGTGGCTAACCTCTCATTTTATAATGAAAACTTGAGTTTGGTCTGGTTAACTAGTGGGTTCCACTAAGTAGTACATGGATGGAATCACTATGCAAAGGAATAGACCCTTGCATAGTAAGTTAATCATTATGAACTCAATTGATGTGAGGAATATCTAATGTTATCCATGCTTGGGACCATATATAAGGTTAAAAATGTAAGTTTTATATAGACCCCACTTGCCATGAAAATATTTTTGATGTAGGGTGAGTAACCTAAGGGTCCATGTCATTGTACAATCTCTTTGGAGAAGGGGAGATGTAAAAACATACTACTTAATGTGCTTTTATTTTTGGATTAATAATTAAAATCATCCTAATAACATGTATGTATATGGAATTCAATAATATGATGCAACCTTATTAGTTTAGGGCTTAGGTGATTTACTTAGTTGTATTTTGTCATTTATTCGTTTATTTTTGGTCTTTTGAGCCTAAAACCATTTGTATATGTTTATGCTACATCAAAATTAGTCTTGTTTCCACATTACTCCATTATTTGAGGAGGTGTTATTTCATCCATTGGACACCATGTTTTTAACATCAAACCTTTGTGTCAAAAATGTTGTGTGTGTGTGTCAATTAAGTGGAACCAGGTAATATTACATAGCTAAAATCATTTCAAGATTTTGAATTGGAGTCTTGAAACATACCATTGTTTATATCTTTAGAGAGTGATAATGTTATTACACTACTCAAATTATTTCATAGACTCACATTGTCTTCTGTTCAAGTTTCACACTTGAACCATGTGTGATGTTGTGGTCTTTATTTAGTGTTATTATGCCATTCAATTTTGTCCAGCTTGTTTTGTTAAAAATCATAGTTTTCTAAATTGAGTTTTTAATTAACCTTGACAATTTCAAATACAAACATTGATTTATTTCTATTTAGGCCTTGTCTAAATAGGGCTTAGATACTAATATCTATCTTTTAGGTTGTGTAATTTGGGTTAAGTGTTTACCCAAATTTGAAAGTTATTTGTTTGTACCATTAGTTAGGAGAACTTAATCTATCTCCAAGTTCTTTTTATTTTGTGCCTTGTACCAATTTGATCAAGTTCATGTCTAGATTCAAGTACCTATTCTAAGACAATGTGTTTCAAGTTTTTTAGAATAAATACCCCTTTGTTTCAAGTCTATCTTTTGACACTATGTTTGGCTAAAAATCCTAGCACATGCTTTGTTTGAGCCTAGATTTTAACTTTGCATTTGGAAAGAACACCTAGTAACCTATATTTTCTTATATTAGACGTTTTTATAACACTCTATCCTTAGAGTTTGGCATTTCATTTTTATTTCATCCACTTAACCTTGTTTGTGTGAGACATCTAGATTTATACATTTGACATTATACTATTTTATACCAAGTTTTGTCACAAACCATTTTGGAGATACAAATCCATCCCTTTAACCAAGTTAGATTGAGTTTGAGCCATTTATATTTTTAGACATTATTTTTTAGAGTTTGTAGAACACTAATCCCCTGTTGTTTTAAAATATTCACCATTAATTCAAACATGTCTCAATATACAATTAGTGGTGTCATGTGCAATCTAGGGTATGGAAATGTGGTCACACAAGAAGACTTTATTAAACACCCTTATGGAGATGATATTATTTATGAGATGGATCCTTATCCACCTTACAACACTAAAATAGGGGAACAAAGTTGATATCCTCTAGCCCAATATTTGGTTAACATGCCTCCATACTTAGAGTAGGAACAAGAAAAGATGGCATAATATTTGGCTAGCATACATATGGCTATAGAATGTTATGATCCTAATGGGCAGATTTCACTAATGCCTTGAGGTTTTCGTGTAGTGGTTCATTATATTTTATATCAGAGCCTCCACCAAGGTTCAAGTCACAGAGTGGGTGGCTATGTTAGCATGGTAGTGTTCATCTAGGTATCGTACACACAGGGGATCCTGGTGGTACAGGTGTAAATCCAACCCAAAATTTGGGCTTTGGAAGTGTGGTGGGATGTTATGATCCTAATGGGTGTATTTCACTAATGCCTCAAGGTTTTGGTGTAGTGGTTCATTACAAAAAAAAAGTATGATAACAACCTTATAATGTTACAATGCCATCATCTTATGACCCTTATTTGTTTAATAATCATTTTCTTGTGAACAAGGATGAAGTCTTAATCAATGTCATAGAGGTAGGGTCTAATTTTTTGGTAGACTTTCACCATGAAAAATTACCACATCTAGTAAGAGGGCCTTATAACATGTCTTATATTTAGAACAATGAACATGCCTCTTCTTGTAATCCTCATGCCATAGTTTTAATACCATATCAAGACCTTTATATGCTTGTCATAGAAAAGTGCCTCATAGAGGACCACTTCATACAAATGTAGACAACATACCAGACATATTTGAACTTAGTGTGCAACTTTAATAATATGACCATGTCAAATACTCCTCTTATTGAGGTAAATACTTCAACAAGGGTTCTAATTGAATTGATAGGCCAATAAAATCAATTTATAGACCCATTCACATAAATAAATTCAATAGGAGACATGTTAAATTCCCCTATCATTGAATAAGTGTCTTTTTATTCTATGTAGAATAACAAGCCAAACATAGTGGGTACTGAGCAAGCAATGTCCAATCTAGACCAAAGTGGTGTAAATGCACAAATAACTAGTCAACAACAAAATGTGTCATTAGTTAATACCATAAGTGGTTCACAAACCTAAGGGGTAGGAACTACTTTCCAAAGTCAATAAAAAAATACCTCTAATACTAAACCACCTACTTCTTCAAGCACCTAACAACAAAGATTAAGTAGTCAAGTAATGACTACTGTTATACCCTAAAAAAATATGAGGAAGTTACTCCACCATAATAGGTGATAACCAACATTTCACAATAATAAGAACTATCCAACATACCCATGCATTAGAGGTGAAACATCTTTTCACCTTAATAGTCAGAAAACAAATTTTTACCTCTCTAGGTAGTGACAAACATAACTCTTCATTTATAGACCAATATGCCATTATAATCATAAACAATGTCTAATCAACAACATACAAGTATTGGTTAGCAAAAAAAATCTAAATATCTAACATGCATCTCCTATTAGAGGTACAATCATTAGGGGGTGAGTCAATGATTCAAGATATTTAAAAACTTCATTCTAAATCCTTAAAACCCTTAGTTATACACTATAAGTAATCAAGAAGCAAATAACTCACTTATAACAATAAACATGAAAGATAATCAAGATAACACAAGATCTATATGAGAAACCCTCTTGGGGGACAAAACCCACTCTCAAGCCTAAAAAAACATGTACTACTTGTCCTATAAGACGATTACAAACATTATACTTTAGTTAAACACCCACTTCATAAGGAACACCAACCCCTAAAGATGACAAGCACCAACTTGCCTAAGATGTTGAGCACCAACACAACATCTATGGAAATAACAACTCTATAACTCTGATTGCTTCTCAATATGATTGAGAAACCTTATAAAAAAACATCTTTCAATCTTCTTCTCTCATTTAAACCTTTACACATAAGCAAGGCATCCAAAACCACATTTTGGATCAAATTATACACCTTTGCTTGTTCTCATGCATCAAACCTGTAAATTCAACAATAGAATTATGACCATAAGGTCATACATGAAATCTGAAATATAATATACCAAGACATCCACACATATTTCACAACCTTCAAAGACCTTTTTTTCATCACACACACTCACAACAACTCAACACTTCATTCTCAAGTCTAGAAACCATCACCTTTGCTTTTACTCTTTATAGAGTCTTCATGAATATTATATTTTTGGTCATCCAAAAGAATTACCTTAAACCTTAAGACTTATATAACTCTAAAAAATATCTCAAATCCATTATCATAGGTTATCCATTACATTATTAACCTCAAACCACCATTAGGTCTTGGTGAGACCTAAAATAATTAGGCCTTCATACTCACATGTTACATGTGAGACTACTTGGACCACCTTCATCCTCTACCAATGTTTCAAACACATCAAACATATCTCCAATATCCCCTTACTTAATTTCATATGGTTCCATGAGATATGGAATACCAAGTCAAAAAATTAACCTACCAATTAGGTCTCTTTGCTCTTTAGGCTTTCATACATAGGAAACATAGTCTCAAAGTTCTAAATTAACTATTCAAATATTTCATAAATACATATTAGTAGATCACATGGATGAACCATTAAATACCTCAACTACATCTTCATGTGCTTAAGACATTTCAACATAGGTTCTAAGCACTCAAATCAACTCTCTCAGTATGACCACTTAGATTGGTTACACATAGTCAAAATACAGTCAAGCTATTTTGACTCTCCATAACTAACCAAGGGAATATCATGACATAAAATAATTTATCATAATCCTTTGAGACTTATAAAAAATCTTCATACTTATTTTATTCTTCAATTTTACTCATAACACCTTCAACTTGTCTCTGCAAGATGGTTACTCAAACTGTTAGTACATTTAAAAAACACAGTCAACTTCTAAGCAATTGTTCATAATTAAGATGGATTAATCAAACCTCAAAAATCCAAATAGATAGTCTTCATGGATTATAAAAAAATATCCAATATTTATTTCATCTTGAAACTATATACATCTAATTCCTAACACCATTTGTGTTTAAATTATCAATCTTACTCGAATTGCACTCAAATGCATATTTTAGGTCAAAATCCATAAAATGTGCTAAATGGTTTGAGTTTATCATTTACAAGTGCCACTTTAGTATAATATATCTCTAAATAGTGTAATGAATTTTATTTTATACCTAACTTTAATCAATTCATTTTGAGTCAAAATGTCAATTTCACCTTTTTATGTTCTAGATCACTCTTTTCTTCTAATTCATTGGTACACATCATGTACCTTTGTTATCTTGTGTTGGTAGCATCCTAAACGGGAATATATTTACAATTCATCTAACATCACCTTCCAATTATTCTTGAGACAAATTACAACTCAGTAATATGACTTTCTGACCATTTTGATTAATTGAGGGCAAATTTCCAAATAATTTCATAAATGTTAATTAACCTTGTTTAAGGCTAATTAATCCAAATCAAGAGCTTAAGTGGATTTTACATGAGATTTGTTAAATATTTATTTTTAAAAATTAGCTTATATTAAATATATCACCTAATGACATCATCATATGGGGTGGCATCCATGATCCATAAATTCATAAAATATTAGGATTATGGGTCTCCCATGCCTCATTAAGACCCTTCATGCCTCTTAAATGACCCTCTATCCCAAATATTTATGAGGGATATTTATGGATTTAATTATATAATTATATTAATTGATGACCACACATCTCAATCTTGAGATGGATGGTCATGGTTGATCCTAATGAATCTCAAAAATTTATAAATAGAGAGGCCATGAACATCATTTTTATGCTTGATTTGTGCAAAGTTATAATGCTAAATTGTCTCCACAATCCTTTGAATTTGACCATTTATTTTATTTACAAGCTTCAATGATAGGCTATTTTAGTGATTCCAAATCATGAGCCTAGGTTTTACAAGGATTCCTTGAGACATTGGAGGAGTTGGCCACCATTGTTGTTGAAGATAAGAGCTCTTGATCAAGGGAAAACATGCTTTTGAGCTGAATTTGTATGGTGAATCCACTTGGGAAGGTAATATGGTATTGCTTTCTTTCAATTATTTCTTACTATTACTTATAATTCCCACATGAATAGATATGCTTAATAATTCAGTTTACTCTTATGCATTTTTCATTTGATTTATTGGACTAATGTTTGACTAATCATTTTATGTAATCCTATCTACATTTTAGCATGTTTAGTTGGATTGAACCCCATAAATTTGGTCACGAAGCTCTTTCATGAAACTTACTAACCATGTTTAAGCAAAAAATTGGAATGAGGGAGCTAAAACAATAAAATTTTAGATTAAAAATCCATTTTTTGGTAAATTGCATTTTCATTCTTGAGTGTCATAATTTTTCTCTCTATTGTAATATCATTGCTGACACAGTAGCAATTTTTCAATGAAATCATTATTTGCTAAAGAATAATTTTGTAATGCAATCATTTTTTGCTAAATATCAATTTTGTAGTTTGGAGTAGTGATATTGTTAGCTAAAACAATGATTTCATTCACCAGAGTAGTGATATTATAGAATAACAATATCATTCTTGGGGTAGTGATATTGTTGATTTGGCTAGTGATTTTATCTAGAGAACATTGATATCATTATTCTAGGTAGTGATATTGTTAATTTGGGCAGTGATTTCATAGGTAAACAATGATATTATATTTTCTATTTGATCTAACCTAAAATAGTGATATTATTGTCTAAAATTGTGATTTTATAGGGAAACAATGATATTGACTGTCTAACCATGATTTCAAAATAGAGAGATTGTTTTGAGAAGTTGCTTCACTCATTTACAAATTATCTTCAAAGCTAAAGGACATACTAACTTTTTCATTGCAGGATCAAGCTTGGAACTTGTTAAAACATGATTTTAGACCTTTTTGAAAGTTTCAAATGGATTAGGAACCCTTTTTTGGTGCTTGATGAAGAATTTAGATGTTTAGGTGAATGTTTTGATAAATTGTGTTGTCAAAGTTACAAATTAAGACTAAGGGGTTAAAATAACACCACCTAATCCATCATTTGGTGCTTAAAATTGAACTCATTTATTAAATTTTTTCTTCAATAGTTGTTTAAATTTAAAATTTGATTATAAGAAAGAGGGATGTTACATGTATGCTCTTCCATCTATCCCCTTTAGGAAACTTTTGCAATCAAAAGAACTATCTTTATTGTAAACATGCCTATTCTAAAACATAAAAAGAATGTCATCTAAAGCACTCCCCAAAAACTCACAATAGTTTGGGTGATATTGAAACAACCCTAGATTATTTTTATTAGTCATTTATTTTATTACATCTTGGCTTGTGAGGGGGACTTCATTACTCCCGAAAGTTCTTTAGGAAGCTTTGACTCAAGGTTTCATCTCCCAACATTGACTTCATTAATTCCCACTAGGATCAGAGGTTTGAGTGGTTAAACAAACTTCTAGTGTCATAGTTGTACATGGGATTCATCTACACTTTGGACATTGCACTATATTGATCAAGTGATGGATGTAGTGGTTGCAAAAAGGAAAAGACCTTTTTGTAACAAGCCAAGTACCACAAACACCCAATTTAAGTGCATTTATTTTGCAACATGATGTGAAAGTCATTGGTAAATTGATCCATATAGACATTAGAAAAATTGTAGAGCTTAGACAAATCCCTACTTACCATGGAATATTGTTGGTGTAAGGTATATCTCAAGGTCCATATTGTCATTTCAGAGTGGGGGGGGTGTAAAAACCCCACTATATAATATGCATTTACTTTTGGATGAACACTTAAAATCCTCTCAAATGATGTATATAGATGGACTCCAACAATATCATGCAACCTTGTCAGTTTAGACTTAAGATGATTATTTTTGTCATTAGCTTACTTGGTCTTGATTTATGTCTAAAACTACTTGTTAACTCAGAAGAAACTTACGAAAACACATTATTCTCCAAATTCTTGAGCAAGGCATTATGCTATCCAATTAGAAAATTTATCTTTTCCTTGTTCAAATTATTATCAAAACTTTGTGTCATGTAATCCACTTTGGCACAGTTATGCTACTAAATTGAGTTTAGATCATTTACCCAATTTATTTAAGTCCGTCATTTATGTTTCACATTCAAAATTGAACCTTTATAAGTTTTAAGGGTTGGTGTGTTAAATTAGTTTCACCATTTTCACACTAAACTTGTTATAACTTGGGTTAAAATTTCCATTTATATTGAGGGCCATTTATTAAACTCAAAATCATATTATCATCTTGGTGGACTCAAGCCATCATACATATTTTGTCTTATTAGAACCATGTGGTAACATTGTGCTACCCATTTGGTCTTAGATTTATAATTAGTGATTCACACATGTTTTTACATCGTGATTGGCTTAGTTCATATTATATTCTTTGTAATCTAGAGAACTTTCCTCTAGTTTCCTAGGATCAACTCCTTGTAGTTAAAACTAGATTTTATGGTACAAGTGTATCATAAAGATCTAAGCTTTGGTGTACTAGTTTTCACCTTGGATCTTTTAGTTATCTTACCCTCTTCCAGTCTATATGATTTCAACTTTACCAAAGGTTGAGTAAATTCATGAACCAAATATTCTGATTGTGTGTGGTTCTAAGCTACCCTAATTTATAATCTCTTTAGTACATTAGTTATTTGTTTGAAGAGAACTAAGCATACCTTGTTAGAATATTTTCAAAACATTATGGAAATCTTATCATCAAACATTTAGAACACTAGTTTTAAAATAATGAGTTTTAAAATAATGACATTAAGGTACACTTGCAATAGGATTTTTTTATGGCCCTAGTTACAAGGTAGATCATTTTTATGATGGACATGAACCCTCCATCTTATTTGAGGATGTTACCCTCTTCGAGCCTACCTATTGAAAACCAATCACATCCATGTTAGTTAGTTTAAGCCATCCTCATCTTTCTCCTTAAATTTACACTCCATACTCGAAGATTACTATTTTGGGGTATCCTTCTTCTCCTTTGGCTTGTATGAGCAAGCAAGCTCTATAACACACAAAGGTTACCACTTCAAGACCTCCTCCTTTGGTTTGCACAAGCAACCAAATTAAGAAGCATCTAGTCATTACCATTTTAGGACCTCCTCATTTAGTTTACACAAGCAACAAAACTAAGAAACATCTAGTCATTACCATTTTATGACCTCATCTTTTGGTTTACATAAGCAACCAAACTAAGAAGTGTCTAGTCATTACCATTTTAGGACATCCTCCTTTGGTTTGCACAAGTAACAAAACTAAGAAGTGTCTAGTCATTACCATTTGAGGACCTCCTCCTTTGGTTTGCACAAGAAACCAAACTAAGAAGCATCTAATTTTTACCGTTTTAAGACCTCTTCCTTTGGTTTGCACAAGTAACCAAACTAAGAAGTGTCTAATTATTACCATTCTTGGCCCATCACTAGTTTTTAATGAACCTATTATTGAAGAGCCTTTATTTGATAAACCAATTGTGTTTGATCCTATTTCAATAGTCTAAATTTTTAAGAGTCCATTAGGAACCTCAAACCTTTGTTCCTACTAAAAGAAATGTTCCCCACTTTAAAAATTCTGTGCCGATCTTCAAGCCAAAACAAGAACCATTACCTTTATAAGAGCCATCTTATGATGATCAAAAAGTGTTCAAAATTGATTTTTTGCAAACAAATACGAACCAAAACCCCAATTTTATTTTTGAAACACCTAATTATGATAATTCAACCTATGATAGGTTACCTATTCATATTTTACCTATTTTTAAAGAGCCTCATCTCCTTAACAAGCCAATCTCTACAAATTTGTCTCTTGATCTTTTTCCACTCATTAAGGAGTCTCACTTTGATAGACATGATTTTGTTGAGACATCCCTTGAGTGGTTCCCTCTCTTTGAGGGGCTTCACTTAGAAAAGATAGTCTATGTTGAACCCTTCTAATATGAAATAGTTTTTATTAAACCCATTATGCCATCATAGGCCATATTTGTCAAATATTTAGAATTCAATAGAATATTGAAGAAACAACCACATCAGATGAAGAATTAGACTTAGAGTCAGGTTCTATTTTTGAACTAGCATTGGATTTAGCATTAGAAGTAGAATCAACATCAGTTTTGACGTCAGATTTAGAGTCCTTTGCTTTGGAATCAGATTTAGAAATAGATTATAGTCATGGTTACTAAAACATTGGTTATAACTTCCTTACAGATCAATTTAAATATATTTATGATCCTTTTATGGTTTTTGAGGATGATGAATTCATCATTGACACAAGATCTCCTAGTATCTTCCACAAATATTATGATACCTTTAACCATATTATTATTACTTCTAACCAACATAACCATTATATTGACATTATACCTCTCACAAACATTGATTGGGACCAACAAAATCATACTTTGTTCAACTACATCCATGTTGACATACCACTTATATAATCTTAGGGTGATCAAGACCCCATTCATTTAGAAGAAGAACAATCTCATAATGAAACATTTTCTAAGGTGCTAGGGGATGAGAAAAGATCAAAATCAACATATTTTAGTGAAACCTTTTCAAAAGTGCTAGAAGACAATCAGATTCAAATGTTCTCATCTCTTTGTGAAACCTTCTCAGAGGTGTTATGGGATGATCAGAATAAATTCATTGGTAGAAACCTCTTTGAGGCACCAATATATGAGCATAAAAAGTTCTTCACTATTTACTAAATATAATATTAAAGATGAAATAAAAATAGCTTCCAATCTATAACATAATCAGATGGTACTACTCTCAAGATCAAACAATAAAAAAATATGGTGGTCATATTGAGAGCATCTTTGAGGTCTATAGCCCCACCAAAACCAAAATTATGTCAAATATATAATCAACAACATTATGTGTGACTGAAAGTCTTGATATTCATTTATTACCCATTCATTATACATTCCATTATCACCCACCTATTTATTACCCACATATATCATCTATCACTAGTAGCACTTTCCTTTATAAAGGCTATGAAGTTATCTTGTCTCAGTTCTTAAAAGAAATAGACTCAATGACCAATGAAGATCACAAACACATTATTGAGATCCATATCTATAACAAGTTCTTGATAGAGCAAATTTTCCAAAAGGGAATTGGGTAGTAAATTTATAACTGATCATTTTTATTGTTTCACATATTGATCATTTTTATAAGTAAGAGCAATAGAACCATTTTTCATTTTTATAATTACCATTTTCCATTACCATGCCTTGTCTCTTGGGGTAAATCCTATAGAACCTTTTTAACATTATTATACCATTGTGTTCCATTTACCATGAAATTTGAACTACATTACTTCAGATCCTTCAAGGCTATGTATGTAGCACTCAATTTCTATTGAGTTCAGCTTGGTCACCCCTTTGTTATGCTCTCACCATTTTTCAAGCAATTATTAAGTTTGAACTCTTTCACTATTTTCAAAGCAACCTAAGCAATTCTATTAGAATTTTTCAAGAAACCTAAGCAATGCTCTTACCATTTTTGAGTAATCTAATCCAATCATCATTTGGGGGTAACTTTTTTACCACTATAGCCAGTTATCTTTTGATCATTTCATTAGATCATTTATATTAAACCATTTCTTTACAATTGACCAAGGCTTGATTTTATTCATCTTATCAATCCCATTTTGATCTTGGTTCCCTTGGTTCATCCTACACTTTTTATGGGTTGATTTTGATCTAGTTTTAATAATTTTATAATTCTCTGTTCGATAACAGTCTATGGTAGTAATGTGATGTTTGATCTAGTAAGTTATCTTTCATCTATCATCTTATTTGGTGTCACTAATTATAACTACCTATGGGTAAATTAGTATTATTTTGGTGCCCCTGATTATAACCACCTTTGGGCAAATTAATGTTATGATATTATTTCATAATTATAATTACCTATGGGTAAATTAGGTACAATGCCTTTTTATCATGCATTGTCTTATCATATGTCATTACTATTATCATTTGTCTTATCATTCACATTTGTTTGTGAACTTGTTATGACCTAGTCTATTTTTCATCACCTTTTATGTGGGTAAATTTACTATGACTTGGGATTATTTTGGGGTTATGTAGATTATGCTTGATTCATCTTGAGGTCAACTCAGTCCCTCTTATAATACACTCTTGCCATATTGAAAGCATTTTAAGTTGGTGCACTCTCACCATTTCATGAGTTGGACCATTCTATATCTCTTAATCCTCAATCAAGTTGAGATACTTAAAAAATTTCAAAAACATTCATAAAAATTTCATAAACTCAAAAACATTTTGTGAGTTTTTATTTAATTGCTATTTGTCATACTAGTCTTTTGTTTTCCTATTTGGTCTTGCTTCTTTGTTTTATTATCCAAGTACTTATTGATGGTCTGCATGGATCTTGATTATTTATATCTTGGTCTCATGTTGTTAAGATGTTCTTTTTTGTTTTTAAATATTTTTGTTCCTATTTAAGTCTTGATTGATCATATCTTAATTTTCAATTAGGTTCATTTATGTTTCTTTTTGTTTGTCTTTGCTTTTTATTTAAAAATATATATTTGTAACTTTGGTTTTGGTCATTATTTTACCATTATCCCTAGTTATAGGTATTCACATTTGAACCAAATTAGTGCAATTGGAATATTATGTCATTCTAAGTTATTAATACTTATGATGCCTAATATTTTTTGCTATAAAAAGCAGTTTGTGCTCAAGTTTCAAAGTCTTAACATCAAAATTAGATTCAATGAATGATTCTCAAGAATAGTTTGCATAATCTAGGATCCTAGTATGAAAATAGGCATCTAGGTATCATGCATTTTATAACTTGAATATATGCCTAAATGTGCATGCATACATTACAAGTCTCATCAATTCTTAGTTAGTTTTCATTATTCCTCATTCCATTCTCTCCCAAACTTGGGTGAGCTACATTGGCCTGAAGTTTATATTGGAACATTACTCCATGGAATTATGTAGGTGGAATCCACTTGTCTAGTACCTTTGGAGTCAACTTGACCATATCCATTCTTATTTTCATCTCTCTTGCATTCTTATATGTTAGGTTTTATGTGGCTTTCTAAGCCATTACACTGTCACATATAGGTTTGCACTTACTCACTTTAACCTATATTTTGGGTTATATCCTTGAGATATTTTACTTGCCACTTGCCCATGCTGGGGCATAACATCTAAACAATGTCTAAATCAAATCAGTCCTACACAGGAAAACTATTATTTATTCTTTATCAATGATCAAAATTTATCTTACTAGGGAAAAACCATTTTATCATGATCATATTTACTCTACTAGAGTACCTCTTATTATCATCTCTTTAGAGACCCCATTCTAGTGGTTCTTCCCTTCCTGAACTAGAATGTTCTCTCTTTTCCTCTAATTCCAAGCTTTCCATGCTAATTCCCATAATGGAAATATTTTAGTGTGTAACTTATCTAAAGACTGATTAATGTCATAAGTGCACAACTTGTACTCTCAAATTGGGTATGTTTAAAGTGTGTCCCTTACATTTATGGATTGTATCTTTCCCATTCCCCCCATTTACTAGGGATTATTGTACCTCTAATTATATTTTGATCATTGGTGGTGACCACATGTGCAAATATTAGCTTGTCTAGATGTGATTTACTCCATGGGTTAATTTCTTACTTTCTCTCTCTTTTTGAGAGTCCATCCTTTTCATCCATCTTAGTATGTCCTCTTGAGGGAGCATCATGGGTTTATTGGAATTTCTTCTTGAAAACTCTTTTCTTTGAAAAGATGTTGCTTCACTTAAATGTCTCACTATGCCTTATCAAATAGGGACAAAATGTAGACATCCAATTCCTAACACTAATTGTGTTAAAATTGTCAATCTTACTTGAATTGCACTCAAATGTAAATTTTAGTTCAAAATCCATAAAATACACTAAATGGTTCAAGATTTCCATTTACAAGTGCCAATTTAGGCTAAAGTATCCCTAAATAGGGTAATGAATTTTATGTGATACTTAACTTTGATCAATTCATTTCAAGTCAAAATGTTGATTTCACCTTTTTATGCTCTAGATCACTCTTTTCTTCTATTTTTTTGGTACACATCATGTACCTTTGTTATTTTGTGTTGGTAGCATCCTAAATGGGACTGCAGTTCAATGCATCTAACATCACCTTCTAATTATTATCAAGATAAATTACAACCCAATAATATGACTTTCTGACCAGTTTGATTAATTGAGGGCTAATTTCCAAATAATTGCACAAATGTTGATTAACCTTGTTTAAGGCTAATTAATCCAAATCAAGAATTTAAGTGGATTTTCCATGAGAGTTGTTGAATATTTCTTTTTGGAAATTGATTTCTATTAATTGCATCACCTATGACATCATCATATGGGGTGTCATCCATAAGCCATAAATGCATAAAATATCAAGAATATGGATCTCCCATGCCTCATTAAAAATGTCCATGCCTCTTAAATGCCCCTCTATCCCAAATATTTATGAGGTATATTTATGAATTTAATTATATAATTAGATTAATTCATGGCCACACATCTCAATCTTGAGATAGATGGTCATGTTTGTTCCCAATTAATCTCAAAAATCTATAAATAGAGAGGCCACGAACATAATTTTTAATCTTTATTTGTGCAAATTTATAATACTAAATTGTCTCCATAATTCTTTGAATTTGACCATTGATTTTATTTTCAATCTTCATTGATAGGCTAGTTTAGTGATTCCAAATCATGAGCCTAGGTTTTACAAGGAGTTCTTGAGACATTGGAGGAGTTTTCCACCATTGTTGTTGAAGACAAGAGCTCTTGATCAAGGGAGAACACAATTTTTAGTTGCATTTGTATGGTTAATCCACTTAGTAAGGTAATATGGTATTAATTACTTTCAATTTTTTCTTACTAATACTTGCAATTCCCATATGAATAGATAGGCTTAATTCAGTTTACTCTTATGCATTTTTCCTTTGATTTATTGAACTAATGTTTGAATAATTTTTTCATGTAATCCTCTCTATGGAAACGTCAAGATATTATCAATAACAACTCAAATATCCTTCTTAGATCACTTGAAGAACATAATCAAACATAGTAAAATTTGAATCTCAATATCTCCAACTATATGAAAATCCAAATATTATAATCAACATTATTGGATGTGCCTTGAATTATTCTATAAATTTGTCTTTCACACCACCATCAAATTCTACCTAGATCAAAATATATAGCTCAAAAACTATAGATAGGTTTTCACTTATACATTTGAATATTTAAATTCTAATGGTCACTGAGTAAATGTTAAACATCAAACACTTTAACCTCATCTCATGTTTCCTATAAACTTTGACCAAATATGCACCATCAATCTCCTTGTATTATCCTAGTCTTTACCATACAATGATCACCATTTATCTTCAATATAATCTCCTAAAATTGTGCCACTTAGGTTTATGTGCTTTCTATGCATATTGACTCTTTGACTCAGCTCGTACCATTGATATCTATTTTTACAAACACCCATGAACTATTGATCTTCTATCCAAGCTCTATGAATGTGACACATGTCACTAACACATTCATTCTTGAATATTTGACTTCATGCATGCTATTAATCTCTATCTAAAAAGATCACATACTTTGCTTAATTATTATCCAATCAAAATAAATGCTCACCATTAGATTTGAGATATGATTAAATGTTGACTATATATCTTTGATATCATAAATTTGGCTAAGTATGAGCACTTAATGAACTCTATTGAAATTTGTCTGAGAAGCCAAATTTTCACCTTTATAATTTTTGTTGTGCTCCATGTCCAAACCTAAAATTTGAACCATATTATTTCCTCACATATGGTAATCCATCCATGTAGCAAGAGGATCTTGAAACATTCACACATGTGAAATATTATGCCATCAATATACTTACTCAACTTTATCTACCAAGATGACTATATAAGCTTAGATATTCATATGACTATTCTGATGAATTTTATTTGATTTTATAAGCACTCATAATATCCCATAGGGTATCTAAAACATGTACATACCATCAATATCATCCATAAATTGCCTATCCAAGTCAAATAGTGAAGAACTATGCAAGAACACTAAGGCATATTGAAGCACACTTTGTCATTATCATTCTAACACATATGAATCCTCATCAACATCCTTGGTCACCTTGGAGACATCATTTACAAACCTCTCATAAAATCCCCATTTGTAATTGATTTTAAACACCAATGCAAAGCTTTATGCTCATATTTTGTCTCTCTCTTCAAGTACTTTATCTCGCTTTGACACAATGATAAAGTGGGCTCAACTCCTAATCTTGCAAACATGAAAAGACTTTAAGGACCAAAAATTGGAAATAACCACCTCTGAGAGATGACACAAACTCCCCCTAACATTTTTCATATCTCTTCTTACTTTGAGCTTCTTAAACATGCTCCATAACTACACTCTTCTTTGATCATACTCTTCTCTCTCAAATTTTGCTACCTAGTCCTCTAAACCTAATACCTAACCATTTAGAAAGATCCCCATTTTTTTATGCATGAGTATTAATACATCATCAAAGCACCTAACTTAGTTTGATCAAGTCATTAGGTCAACATGCTTGAGTTCACTCTATAGTAGACTTCTTCATATCTCCACCATGACTGGAGCATCTCACATATGCTCCCTCTCACATTATGCACAAATCTTCAATCCTTTAAAACTATCTAAGTTAGCTCCCCCTAACTCCATGATTCAACTCAATCATGACATCTTCAATAAGTCTTCTCAAAGAGCTAGGTCTATTAGGACTCTTCAACACTATCCATACTTTAGTCAAAACTCTTATGGAAACATCATGAATAACTCTCATATGCATCTCAAAATAATTTCCCTTTTATCCTATACAAGTCATCATGTTTTAAAACCTTTTCAAAGCACTCTCATGGAACTAACTAATATTTAAAACATAGTGAACTCTATAATAGACACAACTTGTCATAAACAAAACTCTAAGACCTTCTTCATGATACCAAAAATATTATAACACATTCTCCTCATCCTTCATATTAATCTTGTCTTTAATATTTATATGCAATATAATATCTTGACAACTCAACATTTTTTATTAGACATATGGAAACTTTAATTCCCTGCTTATAGACCTTGCATATATAGCTTCATTATTCACTGTATTAATCAACTAAACCATCCATCAAAGATTGACCTAAACTTTAACTTTAGGATCACTATCCCTGAATATATCTCCTGAATCATTTCATCATAACATTTTGGAGTAGTTACAAAAAAATCATTGACCCCCTTAACCAAGCACATCTTCAATCTCTTGTCCTTAAAAAGACTGATATGAGTTTTCTCAATATTTTTCACTTATAAGATGAATTTTCACACACCTTAGAATGAAATATAATTGAAATGAACATACATTTAGTTGAGTTTATTCACTTGAGCTGATAAAGAATACAAATATCTAAACTTCTAGGTCCCACAAGTCCTCTCTCAAGAGTCACCATACTACTTTCTTCTATTGTAATTAATCTTAACAATATTAGCCCTTAAAGACCTCTCACTTTACATCAAGTACTGGATTCATGTATTTTTTTATCATGTAACACCAACTAAGACCAAACAAGTATCCACCATGCTTCCTCTTTCTGTAAAGTGTCTCCTTGAATCCTAGAAAGAGACACCCTAACCCATAATTTCCTAGAATAATGTGAAACCAGGAGTGATCTACAACTTCTCATATTCCTTCTCCTCTTTGGTCATTTGATACTGATATTTCTTCTTCTTCTTATTTTTACATATAAGAGAAGCAACATTCTCATTCACAACAATATTATTATTTTATTCTAGGATGGAATTGAAAATATATGGAGAAAATAAATATTCTTGGCATGCCTTTTCACTTAAAGTATCAATCTCACACTTCAAAACATAAATACTTGATATTGTCAACTGATATTATTCATATGAAACTTGCTCATAAGAATCAAGATGTTCACTTGTATCTGAGAGCATCCTCCTATAATAGTTCAATAAAAATTCATGAAATAATAGAATTATAAAATGAAAAAAATCACTGAATAAATTATGTTGATCACAGACCACTTTAAGGGGGAAACCTCCTTTGAGAAAGCTCAATATAAATAATTCATGGATGCCTTCATTGGCCTCAACAGTTAATTATATACAAATTTTAATCTAAGCAACCATTGCTTCCCATGAATTTAAGATAAAACAAAATACTCATAGGATGACTTAAAAAACCATATGTGTCCATAGCAACTACTAAACTAACAAAGTAGAAAGAAGAGATATCATAGGTTCATAACATCCCATCCCTCTTAGAAAAATCTTTGTCCTCAAAGCTTCAAATATGGGAATTAGTGTTGAATCTAAAATAGTAGTTCCCATGTTGCATCTTCTAGTTTCATTTTATGCCACTGAATTAAAACCTCAGTGATAGAGTGGGAGTGAAGTTGGATGTGCACTTATCTAGGATTGCCTCTGGCTCAAGAAGAATGGATCCTTCATTATCAAGTTCTAGTAAAATAGTCTTCACTCTGATGTTTATGCTAAGGAATTTATTTAAACAAGACAAATGAAATACTAGGTGAACTCAAGAAGAAGGTGGGAGCTCCAACTTATAAGTAACTAACCTAATCTTTTGAAGAACCTTATAGGTCCCATAGAACATGGGAGCTAGCTTATGATTCCCTTTGAGTTTTAGGGAGGATTATTTGTATTGATATAAATAAATAAAAACCATATCACCTACTTCAAAATTACACTTATAATGGTGTTGATCCACCTATTTTTTCATTCAATTTTTTCCATATGAATATTATCTTGTAGGGTACTAAGGATTTGATCCCAAGTTTAGAAAATCATGTTAGTCACTTAAACTGATGAACTATTAGGGGTGTGTGGAAGGAGCATTGGTGGTGTTTAACCATAGACTGCTTCATATGGAGTCATTTTTGTTGAAGTGTGGTAGGAGTTATCATACCACCATTTGAAAAGAAGGAGCCACTTTGCCCACTGATGTTATTGTTTTGAGGTGAAACAATGAAGGAAAGATTTCAAGCATTTACTGACAATTTTAGTCTAGCCATCTATTTGTGGATGATACCCAAAACTCATCTTAAATTAGGTTCTAGTACATAAAAATAGTTCTATCTAAAAATGGTTGGTGAAGGTTGCATCATGAGCTAAGACAATGGATGAAGGAATGTTATGAAGATAGAAAATTTGGTCTAGGAAAATTTGTGCAACTGTGGAGGCAGTATAGGGATGGATGAGGGCACAAAAATGACTATATTTAGAGAGTATATCAACTAGAACCAAGATCACCATTTTCCCTCCATATGTCTAGAACCCCTCAATGAAATCATTAAAAATATCTATCCAAATCCTGGTATGGATGGGCAAGGGTTCGATCAACTTAGGGATGAGTGTTTTTTTTTACCCTTGTTACATTGGTAGGTATCACATTTAACCACCATCTATTGAATTACCTTTTTCATTCCCTTTCAAAAAAAGTTACATCATACCTTCATAGGTTTTGAGAAACTCTGAGTTCCCTATGAGTGGATAAACATGGAGTACATAGAATATAGCTTGCTAAAGATTTTTACTCTGGGTGTTAGGGTGTGGAGCTAAAAGCTTCACCAAGGAGCACACTTATCAGTTTTGGGTCTACACAGACACCGGCGTTGGTCAGGAGAGATCGACGTCGGTCAGGATCAGTTGCAGAGACGCCGACGTCGGTAGAGGATCGGCCGACGGCGGTCACAGACAAGCAGCAGGAACCGATGTCGGTTACCTGCGTGCCCAGAAAGCTATTTCCGTGGACAGAAGCGAGTGTTTGCATGATGAGTTTGAGTTGTAGTCTCAAGCTCACATCTCTATTATTGGCAATACTATTTTTAGAGCCCTTGTTTAAGTGGCTTAACTGCTTGTTGGAAGTACATGCTCAAGTCTCCTAATTCTATATGTAGAATTAGATCTTCCTAGCTTATTGATTATTGTAGTTTCGGTAGTTACTATGAATTATTGTAATTGTAATTCATTGTATGAGAAGAATAGTACATAATTGAATCAATCCAAGCTTGTTGGAGTTGATTTTTCTTGAGAGAGAGAGCTCTTAAGGAATAGAGATCTAGTGAGAGATCTATACATCTAGGAGAGGTGTGGAAGAAAGAAGCTTTCTTTAATTGTATTCCTTTTGTAAAGAGTTTTGTTAATACAAGTTTTCAGGGTGGTTTCTTGTATCTCTTGTTCTTGCTATTATCTCATTCTAATTACTTGTCTATCTGATTTATTTTCGCGTTTATTGCTTTCACAATTGTAATCTATTGTTGGTTGATCCCCAACACTGGGAAAGCACCAAAAGACACTTGTATTACAAAAAAGCACCATCCCATGAATAATGTAGTACAACAGAGGGGTTAGAGGCCAACTATTAAATGATTTAAGATAATGAGAATTCATTAACATACCCTTTTTGTATAGTGGCCAACAAATTTGGAATAGGCATGGAAATAGCAGAAAGAGAAGCTTGGTCTACAAATGTCCAAGATAGAATATTAACCATAATATTTTCTTACCCTTCTTTTAAGTGATCTCATAGTCATAACCCATGAGTTTAATAACCTATTGATATTTTGTTGGGGTATAGATACATTATTTTAGGAAATATTTTAGACTTTAATGATTAATTTTGATGCAAAAATGATTTACCAAGAGGTATGTCCACCACTTCTGTACTACATGTAAAATGGCCATCATTTTTTTCTCATAAGTAGAGAGAACTAAATTCTTGATAGAAAGGGATTTTCTAGTGAATGAAATGGGGCATCCTTATTGGAGGAGAATAGTACCTAGTCCATTTTTGTAGGCATCACTCTCAATAATGAAGGTCTTGGCAAACTATGGCATAGCTAGAACATGTGTAGTACATAGCTTGTTTCAATTTTTCAAAGGTACACTCAACAACTTATGTTCAAGTAAAAGCATCCTTTTTCAACATATCTATTAGAAGATTATAAATCTTATCATAATAATTGAAAAACTTATAATAGTATCTAATCAATCCCAAAAAAACATGGAGGCTCTTGAGTGTTTGAGGATGTGGCCAATTTGTCATAGTAGTTATTTTATCAGGATCCACCCAAACACCTTGGGTTGACATAATATGCCAAAGATACTCCACTTCATCTTTGCCAAAAGTACATTTAGACTATCTTGCCCAAAGATGATGGTTAGAGAGAAGTTGTAGTATGAGCTTTAGATGTTAGAGATGATTAGACCATGTTTTACTATAGATGAGATATCATTGAAGAAGACCAAAATGAATTTTTTCAAGTAGGGTCAGAATATTTTATTCACAAATGCATAGAATTTTTAAGGATCATTAGTGACGCCAAAGGGCATAACCAAAAAATCATAATGGTATTCATGCATATGGAAAGTTGTCTTTGGGATATCATCCTCATGAAACCTGATCTAGTGATATCCAAAGCAAAAATCAGACTTGGAGAAAAACTGAGTACCATGAAGCCCATCAAGAATCTCATAAAAAATAGGGATTAGGAACTTATCATTGATTAAGAGGTGATTAAGTGCATGGAAATAAATACAAAGGCACCAAGACCCATCTTTTTTTTTAACAAGGAGAACTGGGGAAGAATATGAGTTGGTACTAAAATAAATAATGCCTTGCTTAAGTAAGTCTCGAATGAACATCTCAATCTCAATATTTTGTTGAAATGGGTAGCAATAAGGCCTAATTTTTAGAGGAATGCTTCTAAGAAGGAGCTAAATATGGTGGTCCTCTAGCTATGAAGGTAACAATCCTACTGGTTTGACAAAGACACATGCATACCTGTATAGAATGGTTTGTAGATCAGAAGGAGTAGTGGAGACTATTGATGGTTGAATTTGAATGGAATTGAGATGGGAGATGATGCCATGTGAATGCTTATTAATAATATTTTCTATGTGATGTGAACTAATAATGTTGAAAGATCTAGTTGTAAGCCTTTCAATGTGTGTTTTTTCTAATTGGCTGAAAATTGCATCTAAAGTTTAGCAAAATACCATAAGATAGGTCTAAGTGTGCATAACCATTGGGATCTCAAAACAGCATCACATATACCTAAAGTCAAATAAAATATGGTGGAGCATAAGTTGTAATATCTAATATAGATATGAACATTGTGACACTTCCTTTTTCAAGGTAATGTTCCCCTATTGGCAATCATGACTTCAAAGTTGGAGTAAGGATAGATAAAATAATCAACCTATTTGGTGATTTAAGGGTCAATGAAGTTATGAGTGATACTTGAATCAATGAGTATTATGAGAGGGATATTTTTGAAGTAACCATTTACCTACATGGAGAGAGATCTATGGTTGGTCTTTTTGAGAATCATGTTCCAAAATTGGCTAAGCTTCTTCTAGATCATCTATTGTATCTTAAACATCTTCCAATATTTAGTTGTAAATATAGATTACACATATAATATGTAGAGATTTTACTCGACACATCGATTTCCTTGAGTGAATTTATCATCACAATTATAATATGGTCCTTTTTCTCTATGGGCATGCATCTCTGTTTTAGTCAAATACTTGATAGTAGTGGTTTTGGGAGCTAACATTGTTTGAGATTGCTATGGAGTAGTATTTTTAAAGGGAGAAAAGTTAGATTTGAATCACTACTGATATATGATCTTGTCCTCTAAAAAATTATCTAATCCTAATGCTTTCATCATTGTGTTGGGCTAGAACATTTTGAACTCATATCAAATTGCATCCTTCATTCCATTGACAAAGAAAATCCTAAATAATTCATTAGAAAATCCCTATATATTATTGGCCAATTTTTTAAATTTTATTTGATATTCTCACATGATTTCTATTTGGTAAATTTTAGTGAGTTCTCTAGTGAAGTCATCCAAAGTAGTAGGGCCAAACTACTGAAAATAAGGGTGCAAAAATTAGTCCATATGGGTTCATCATGAGCCTTGGCATACTAATGATACCATTAAAGGGATTCAAGTTTCAAGGGAAAGGATGCAAGTGGGACCTTATTGGAATCAAAAGTATTATCCAAACTAAAATATTGTCCTACTTGATAGATCCATGTAGTGGGATCTACACCATTAAGTCATAGAAAATTAATCTTTGGCCCATGATAATTGTTGGAAGAAGAAAACATAGTGCTTGAAGACTCTAGATGTTGTATGTTGTTCACGATGGTATGTTAAAGACTGAGGACAAGAATTTTTTCATCAAGATCTTTTATATGGGTCTTAAGGGTGGAAATTTCATCCTTAATATTTTTTTCTCTTACTTAGGTTACTACCATGACCTAAATAATACATTTTTTTTTGTAATGGATAGGAAAACTAGAGTTAAGACATGTTTAGTAAAGAAAGTTTTGAATTTGGGTTAAAATGGAAGGGGTAAAGGGGATTTTAATAATTATTTTTCATAGTGAGAGCATGATTAATGAAGGCAAGGACAATTATAAGAGTGAAAATGGAAAAATTGGAAAATTAGTCAAAGGGAGACAAAGGAGTAGAACAAGATGATAAACATAGTGGAAAATATTCAAAGCAAATAGATAAAATAGAAGTTATGGTAAATCCTGAGAAAAGGGAAATTTGTGATTTATAGGAATTAGGAGTGGAATTGGGATATGGGACCTCAAGGAAGAAAATGTAGGGAATAAAATTTTAGGTGTCTAGATAAATTTTGATGATAAATGAGGTTACATATGGAAAGATATTGCAAAAATATGAAAAAAAATATTCTTTTTTCTAGTATTTTATCTAGCGATAAGTCCTCTAAGAGTCTACTGAGACTCTATGGATAGTTTTTAGATTCTAAGTTCTATCAAATATCTACCTGTAAGTCCTCTAATAGTTTGTAAATAATCTCTTGATTGATTATTTTTAGTTTGCTAAAAATATTCAAAAATTGATAGAAATGGGTCCCGAGTTTCAATGGTCACCTAAGGGTTTTAAACATTTCACTCTAGCCACCAATGCTAGTTAAGTGAGTACCACTCTCTAAAAAAAACTTTGGCCATAGATTTATATCTTTACGATAGCTCTTGGTTTTCCTCACGGGTGGGAACTACTCAATCAAGAAGGGGCAGTTACCCATTTCATTTGTAGGTCCTCTCAATGGTCCAACTACTTTGGGGTTCCTATGGTACTCCTCACAATGAGTTTTAGGGATTTTACCCAAGCACTTCCCATAGTTATGTGGTCAAGTTTTTACCCTGATCTAAAATATATTATTGTGTTATAGGAAAAATATTGAAATAAATTATGTAGTAGAATAGAGTTATTTATAAAAAAGTATTATGAAAAAAAATATAGTGAAGACTTTTTAAAAAAGTGTTAAAAATGCTTTGATACCAGATGAGAGGATCATCCTGCAATAATTTAATAAAAATGCATGAAATAATAGAATTACAAAATGAATAGAAGCATTGTATAGATTATATTAATCGCAGACCACTTCAAGGGGGTAACCTCCTTTGAGCAAGCTCAATACAAATAATTTATAGATGCCTTCATTTGCCTCAACACTTACATATATAAAAATTCTAAATCTAAACAACCAATACTTCCCATGAATGTGGGATAAAACAAAATTCTCATGGGATGGCTTACAAAGCATATGCATCCATAGAAACTACTAAACTAACAAAGTAAAAATAGGAGATATCAGAGGTTCATAATAGTATCCTCTTCATTCCCAAAAGGAGCAGATAATGAGATATCGTGGTTCTCTTCAACCTTTGAATCATTATCTACCATGCAAAATAGTCCACTTGGACCTACAAACTGATCATAGCACATATTTTCCACTTTTGGTTTCCATATTTTAGCTTGCCTTCTTCTTTCCATTCTAGGAGTTTGATTGAACTTATTTTGACTTAATGGCCTTTGATTCTAGAACCTAGCAATGTGACCAATCTTCTCATAGTTTTAGCAAACCATTCTTCTTGAAGTGAACTCATCTTGCCTTAATTGATTTGGATAGAATATAACAATGTGTCTAATGTCATGATAATTATAACACTCACTTTGACTCACAACACTTCATTGATGATTCCATTCATCATTCCATGTAAATTCACTTTTGGAAGGTCTTATAAACTCTCTATCCTTATGTTTGAATTGATTATAAGTGCAGAAATAACCACTAAAATTTGCATACCTCATGGCATTTGGTTGTTTGATTTGATTTTTCTTCATTCTACCAACATCTTCATTTCTTGATTGACGATTGATCTTGAAGGTCAAATTGTCCTTGTTCACATTGGTCTTTATCTTATCTTGTGTTACATTCCTTTTTTTCTTCTTTGTAACCAAGTCTGGTTCTATCACTTTCATGCTTTTGACTATTTAAAATGTTGTCTAGATCAATTGAGTTATTTTCAAACATTACATATGACTTCATCTTACTAGATGTCTTTTCTAACTTAGCTTTCAATGACTCATTATTAATTACATACCTTGAACTCTCATCTTCTTTAGATTTCAATCTTATAAATAGGATTTCTAATTGATAACTAAGATGTTTGACTATATCTTCATGCTCCTTGGTGTCTTCATTTATTTTTTCCTCAAACACATTGAATTTATCTTCATAGTCCTTTATTTGAGACTTCAATTTTTTTTTAATTCTTCTCAATCTTCAGATCTTCAAGGGCATTCATAAACTTAGTCTCAAAGTTTACCTTATCTTATTCATCATCTATATCACCTAAACCACCTACAAACCATATAGATTATTCTTGATATGAGTAGCTACTTATGCCATGAAGATATATTCTTCTTTAGTAGGACCATTATCTTCATGATCCTACTTAGAATCACTACCATCATTCTCATCAAATGAGTTGTAATATCCTTGGTGTAGAGACTCCTCTTGTCCTTGTAAAACTTCTTTTGTCTATTATACCTTTTGATACTATTCTTTCTCTTATCAGACCTAAATTTTTTATTGTCATTATCATGTTCTTCATTATCATTTCCCTTATGCTTATTCAGACACTTGTTGGCAAACTGACCTATCTCTCCATAACTAAAACATTTTAAGGGAAGTTAATCCTTAAACTTGCATAAACATGTATTTAGTTTTCTTGTTAATAGAGCTACTAGTTCATCATCATAAAAATCAAAAATATCATCATCCTTGACCTTATTATCTTAAAATATTAGAAGATAGGAAGCCACAATATCCTCTTCCTTCATTTTAAGACTTCAAACTTTTCTTTAATAGGTTTGTATTTTGGCCAAATTGAATTTTGAATCTCCTTCATAGATGAGCTAAAATTTGTCCCAAATCTCCTTGGTATACTTTCAATGGATTACCTTGGTGAACTTAGCCTCATAAAAACCATAAATAACACTCATAGCTTTGGAATTGTTCTCACTCAACTTCTTATCTATAACACTACTTAGAGGAGTAGGAGCATGGAATAACCATATAAAATAGATTTCCAAGTTTTAAAACCTAAGGGCATGATGTAGGTATTCATTCTTGCACTCCAAAAAGCATAATTAGATCCAATGAACAATGGAGTTTGCTTAATAGAAAAACCTTGAGAACTTGTCATTATACCTAAGATTACGTTAAAGTGGTTAAACTTTTATAAAAGGTCTAGTTCTAATACTAGTTGTTAAAGGTATAATCATTGAGAGGTGGGGTAGATCAATAAATCAATATATTTCAAAACTTCAATCTAAATTCTTCAAACCCTTAGTCATACACCATAAGCAATCAAGAAGCAAATAACTTACTCATAGTAATGAATACGAAAGATAAGCAAGATAACACAAGACCTATGTGGGAAACCCTCTTGGGTGAAAAAACCCACTTAATCCTAAAAACACATGGACTACTTATCCTATAAGATGATTACAAACATGAGACTTTAGTGAATAACCCACTTCACAAGGAGCACCAACCCATAAAGAGGACAAATACTAACTTACCTAAGATGTTGAACACCAACATAAAATCTATGAAAATAAAAAATACAAAAATTTGATTGATTCTCAATCTGATGGATAAACCCTAAAAAATAAACTCCTTCAATCCTCTTCACTCATCCACACAACTATCACAACCTTCACATATCTTTTTCTTATCACACACACTCACATCAGCTCAATACTTCATTCTCGAGTCTAGAAACCATCACCTTTGCTTTTACTCTTTATAGAGTTTTTATTAATATTATCTTCTTGGTCAACCCAAATAATTTACTTAACCATTAATAATTATATCAAAATAATACATAGCTCAAATCCATTCTCATAGGTCAGCCATTACCTTATTATCCCCAAACAACCATTAGGTTTTGGTGAGACCTAAAATAATTAGGCCTTCATACTCATGCGTTACATGTGAGACTACCTAGACCACCTTCATCATTTACCAATAATTCAAACAAATAAAACCTATCTCCAATATCCCCTTAATTACTCTTATATGGGTCCGTGACACTTGGAACACCAACTCAATAAATGAACCTACCAATTAGGTCTCTTTGCTCTTTAGGCTTTCATACATAAGAAACACAGTCTCAAACTTATGAATCAAATACTCAAATATTTCACAAAAACATATGATTAGATCACATGGGTGAACCTTTTAATACCTCATATACATCTCCATGTGATTTAGACACTTTAACATAGGCTCTAAGCACTCAAATCAACTCTCTTAGAATGAGCACTTAGATTGGTTACATAGAGTCAACATATAGACAAGTTATTTTGACTCTCCATAACTGATTAGGGGCATATCATGATATTGAATACTTTATAATACTACTTTGAGACTTATAAAACATATTTATAATTATTTTCCTCTTAAATTCTACTCAGAACACCTTTAACTTGCCTATGTAAGATGGTTACTCAAATTTCTAGTACATTTAACAAACATAGTCAACTTCTAAGTAATTGTTCATTATCAATATGGATTATTCAAACCTTAACAATCCATAAAATAGATTTAATGGAGTTTAAAATACTCTCCAATAGTTATTTCATCTTAAAACATCAAAATACAATCAAGAACAACTCAAATATCTTTCTTCGATCACTTGTAGAACACAATCAAACATACAGTCAACTTTAAAGCTCAATATCTACAACTGTACAAACATACAAATCTTATTATGAAAATTAATGGATGTGATCTAATTTCCTATACAAATGTTAAGCATGGGATATACTTAGAGTGGGAGGTGAATTAGTATATCATATATCTTATAAAACTTTCCCTTTATCAAATTCCACTTAATCAAACATTCAAGATATGCAATAAAACTCAAACAATAAACATCACACAAAATAGAGAGAGAGACACCAGATATAACGTGGAAACCCAATGTGGGAAAAACCATAGAGAAAAATCTGAAGTATATTCATGAGAACAAACCCACAAGAGCACCATACCCCTTTGCCGAGTACCAACCCACCTACAATTCATGAGCACCAACCCATAAGAGCTTCAAACCCCTTTGTTGAGCACCAACCTAGTAACTATTCATGATCACCAACCCACAAGAACACCAACCCCTTTGTGTATACCACACACCTATCTCTCAATGTTGCTATCTCAACAAATGATAGTTCAATACAACATCTCTTTCCTCCTCTCACCTTTGCTCTTCTAAGCTAGATATAACAAATACAAATCATATTCATCTCTCACAATTGCTCTTCTAATCTAGATATTACAATATCAAATCAACCTCTAACTCTCATATTACAAATGGCTTCTCAAGCCTTTATTTATATCTTTCCAAATGACCTTTGGCCTTCCCCCTTTGTGACCCTTCAATCCTCATGGAAAATGGCACCAATCTTGGATGACCCTTCATATTCAAGCCTTTGAAAAGTCATGTGGTGACCCTTCATGACCAAAAACGTCCTTCCCACTTTTGTCCTTATCTTTGGTGACTTTTCATATTCCTCAAAGTGTCCCTTCATGAGAAATTGCACCCTTACTCTTTTGTCTTCACTTGGTGACTCTTGGTATTCCCCAAGATGACTCTTCATGGGAAAATGTGTCCCATCCTTCTTTTGTCTTTATCCCATCGCTCTTCAACTTCTCCATGGGCCCTTCTTTTGTCTCATATGCAACCAAAAATATATTCATTAATATTAAATAAATATTAACTCATATTAGCCAAGATATATTTATTACAAACAACATTAAATGCAATGGGGCCTTTATCACCAATAATGCTAAACCTTTGACATCAATGACAATATTTCCAACAATCTCCCCCTTTGTCATTGATGGCAACCTCAATCTTAAAACTGCCACAACCTATCACCTACACATATTGTCATTTGAAAACATACAATAACTCCCCCTTACTGTAGCAACCTGTATCTATTCCCTGTACCTATTTTCTACACCTATACTTGTACCTATTATTCTCCCCCTTTGACATCAATGGAAAAGGGCCTACCTGGAGCTAACACTTAGCTCCCCCTTACTTGATGATAAACATCAATGGTAGGAACTAATAGAAATTACTCCCAATTCCTCTCGCTGATCTTTGAATGTATCCTTTGATCGTGCCTTTGAGAAGATATCTGATAAAACATATACATTGTTCTCTGTCCTTTGAGCATCTACAATCAACTATTTGAATCTTTTCTTCTAATCTCACTACCTTCTGCATGAAACTTTAAGGTGTATCCTTGATCACATATTTGACTTACACTCAAAAGATTATGCTTACAAAACATTCATAGCTTTGGTTTTACTAATATCCAAACTTAAAATACCTTTTCTAGCTATCCTGACAGTGGTTTTATCTTCAAATTTCACTATGACACCATTGCTCTTCTTTACTCTTATCTCTTATCATATGCCTCAAACATCCACTATCAATGAACCATGGATGATATTTATTTCTTACATTTAAAGCTATTTGCACCAACATAGTATCTTTAGGTTGTTTCTTCTACCATGAACATGTCTGACCCTTCTTCTTGATGAATGGAGCTTTGAAACTTTGATCCTTCTTCATTGAATCTACATGAGTATTCTTTTCCTTCTTTCTGAAATTGTTAGCTATTTTTCAACATTCTATTTTCTTATGACCATAATCATTTAAAACACTTCATATGCAAGAATCATTCTAATAGCCTCAAACCATACTACTGATGCAAATTTTTTTTCAAGAATCTATTCCCTTGAGAGATATACAAATTAATTTGCCAACTCACCTTCTTGCCATGCAACATAACCAAGACCCAATAGCATCCACCATGCTTTAATTTTTCTTAAAAGTGTCTCCTTGAAGCCTATAAGAGACACCCCACACAATAGGGTTCTAGAAATAAATCTCAGGAGATCCCCACATCTCCTCTGTTTCTTCCTTGATCTTCTTGTGTTTTTCTTTTAGAATCTATTTAAGCATGTCTAATATTTTTGACTTACTAACCTTATCATTTATGATGTTTTTATTTTTCTCAACTTTTTCAACTATCTTATCTTGACAAAACTCATGCTCAAATGTAACAAGAGATTATGTACAATCCTTATTTGATTCTTTATCTACTATAGCAAGTAATTCATTTTCATTCTTGAACTCAACCTAATCAACCTTTACTATTTTAGGTCTCCAAACCTTAATTTTACTCTTCTCATATCTTTTATGGGCTTTGTAACCTTTGACATACTTTGAAGATCTCTTTACTTATTTCGGACATAATTTAGCAATATGGCCAACCTTATGACAACAAAAGCAAACAATATTTCTCATACCTTTTTCTTGAATGTGATTGAGATCCTCATTTGACTGATTGCTTCTCTTCATACAATCTCTTGCCCTATGACCAACATGATGTCAAACAAAACAATGGCCATGAAAAGAATTTAAAAACTTGAAAGCATTGGGCTGCCTGATCAGCTTCTTTGATTTGCCTTCAAAACCTGCATCCTTCTTTCCTTGGACTAATATTTCATGATCTTTCTCAACCTTGATTATAAGCTTCTCATGATTATCCTTTAAAGATCCTAACTCAACCTTCAATTGATTACACTCTTCTTCTTTTGATGTTAAAATTGAATTTGCAACCTCTAATTGATTCTTAAGATCCAGAACAAATATCTTATTTTCTTTTACTTCTATAGCCAGCTTAGAATCCAAGATACACATCTTTTCCTTAAGAGCCTCAACCACAAATTTCAACTCTTGATTCTCCTTCTTTAGCTGCTTGGCCATCTTATGAATTTCTTTGATCTACCTTTAAGTTGTTAAACCCTTTCTGAAGGAACCTGCTTTGATACCAATTGTTAAGCATGGGATATACTAAGACGAGGGTGAATCAATATATCATATATCTTATAAAACTTTCCCTTTATCAAATTCCACTTAATCAAACATTAAAGATATGCAATAAAACTCAAACAATAAACATCACACAAAATAGAGAGAGACACCAAATATAACATGGAAACCTAATGTGAGAAAAACCATAGAGAACAATCTAAAGTATATTCATGAGAACAAACCCATAGGAGCACCATACCCCTTTGCCGAGTACCAACCCAGCTACAATTCATGAGCACCAAATGATAAAAGCTTCAAACCCCTTTGCCGAGCACCAACCCAGCAACTATTCGTGAGCACCAACCCACAAGAGCACCAACCCCTTTGCCGAGCACCAACCAAGCAACAATTCATGAGCACCAACCCACAGGAGCATCAACCCCTTTGTGTATACCACACACCTATCTCTCAATGTTGCTATCTCAAAAAATGATAGTTTAGTACAACATCTCTCTCCTCTCTCTCACCTTTGCTCTTCTAAGCTAGATATAATAAATGCAAATCATATTCATCTCTCACAATTGCTCTTCTAAGCTAGATATTATAATATCAAATCAACCTCTAACTCTCATATTACAAATGGCTTCTCAAGCCTTTATTTATAGTTTTCCAAATGAGCTTTGGCATTCCCCCTTTGTGACCCTTCAATCCTCATGGAAAATGGCACCAATCTTGGATGACCCTTCATATTCAAGCCTTTGAAAAGTCATGTGGTGACCCTTCATGACCAAAAATGTCCTTCCCACTTTTGTCCTTATCTTTGGTGACTTTTTATATTCGTCAAAGTGTCCCTTCATTAAAAATTGCACCCTTACTCTTTTATCTTCACTTGGTGACTCTTGGTATTCCCCAAGATGACTCTTCATGGGAAAATGTGTCCCATCCTTCTTTTGTCTTTATCCCATGTCTCTTCAACTTCTCCATGGGCCCTTCTTTTGTCTCATATGAAACCAAAAATATATTCATTAATATTAAATAAATATTAACTCATATTAGCCAAGATATATTTATTACAAACAACATTAAATGCAATGGGGCCTTTATCACCAATAATGTTAAACCTTTGACATCAATGACAATATTTCCAACAACAAAATTACCTTTTACACCACCATAAAATTCTACTTGGATCAAAATAAATGGCTCAAAAACTATAGATAAGTTTTCCCTCATTAATTTTAATATTCAAATTCTAACGATCACTGAGCAAATGTTAAACATTGAACACTTTGACCTTATCTCATGATTCTTACAAAATTTGACCAAATACACAATGTTGATCTCCTTAAATTATCTTGGTCTTTACCATGCAACACTCATGATTGATATTTGATCTAAACTCCTATGATTTTTCCACTTGGTAGCTCTATGTGCCTTCTATGCACATTAAATCTTTTACTCAACCTACACCATTGATATCTATCTTTATGAACACTCATGAAACATTGATATTATATCTTATATCTATGAATGTGATGCATGTCACTAGCACACTCATTCTTGAATATTTCACTTCATGCACTCCGTTGATCTCTATTTGACAAGATCATGCACTTCATTAGATCATTATCTAGTTAGAATAAATGATTTCTATTATATTTGTGATCTGATTAAGTTTTAACCATAGATATTTGATATAAAAAAATTGGATAAGTATGGGAACTTAATGAACTCTGTTGAAATCTATCTAAGAAGCCAACTTTTTACTTTAGTAAATTTTGTTGTGCTCCATGTCTAGATCTAAAATTTGAACCACATTATTTCCTCACATATGGAAATCTGTCTATTTATCAAGCTACTCCTAAAACCTTCACACATGTGAAATATGACATCATTAATATGCTTACTCAATTTTATCTATCAAGATAACTATTTGGCCTTAAACAATCATATGACTATTCTGATGAATTTCATTCACTTCTATAATCACTCTAAGAACTCATAACATGCCATAGGGTCTCTAAAACATGTCCATACCATCAATATCATCCATCAATTTCGTATCTAGGTCAAATAGTGAAGAACTATGTAAGAACATTGGGGCATATTAAAGCATACTTTATCATTGTCATTTTAACACACATGCACATAATCAATATCCTTGGTCACCTTAGAAACATCATTAACAAAACTCTAACATCTATTTCCCAATAAGGATTCATGAAACCAAGAGGTTCTAATGTTCCACAAGTAACAATTAGGCAATAATTACCTTTCATGTAAAACATGCTACAAGGTCAATGATAGGGCCTTAGTTCACAAGTTCCCCTCAATTATCTAGGTATGCCTAGTTGAAAATACATTCATATTCAACTATAAGAGGTACTATATAGCGATATCCCTCCATCTCAACCTCAATTTCCCAAAAAATAGGCACATATACCTAATCCTAACTAGAATATCACATAATAATGTACATATTTTCAAAAATCATACCCTAATCTATGTATGCATATTCTTAGTCCATTTATGAAACAAACCAACACTACCCAACAAATGCCTCCACTATACTATGATCAAAGCATTCCACTTTTGACTACCTAACCTCCTCCTCAAGTTAGGTTCCCATTTGTTTCCTTGCATAAAAACTACAACATATTAAGTATGTAATCGCCACCATCCAAGATGGGAAATAGACCAAAAATTTTAAGCTAGATGATATGTGTTCTTACTCCTTCAACATGGAGTAGCTATAAATACCATTTCCTCCAAGGTATGAACCATCAAAGTTCAAAAAATATAAGGGGAAAGGTGACCCCAAGGCCCATTTGATGGAATTATTTGTTGCTTGCCAACCAGTGACCTATAATGACATACACCTTTTACTATTGTTTCCAAGAAGACCAATAAGACAAGCATTTAAATGGTTTTTAAAATTACCAAAGAATTCAGCTTCTAATTTTGATGATCTTTCAAACAAATTTGTGAAACACTTCTCCTACAATCTCAAACATGAGATTTTGTTAGTAGATTTGACACAATCCAAATAGAAATTTGGTAAAATCTTTGTAATTTATTTAAATTTATGGAGATCCCTTGAAAATTGACTCACCTATAGTCTACTAGACAAGTAACTAGCCACTATGTTTACCAAAAATATACATAGTTAGATATATTACCATTTGAAGTTGCAGTATGCACACACTTTTAAGGAGATCATTGACAAAGGTTTATTGATCAAGATATCCCTTATTAACAAAGGGATCATTAAACTTACCTCATCAAATTAGAGCTATAATCAAAACTAGAACAATGGTTAAAATTAGAACCAAGTCTAAGTACAAACATCACAACCAACACATGCCAACAATTATGATAAACCTAAGCAATTCAATTGTATAAATGATGTTGTAGGGAATGGGGTAATTGATTCAAAAAATTTATAAATGCTGAAAACACCTTATATTCAACTTATACCACATATGAAAATTACTCCTAACCAACAACCACTTTTGCAAACATAGTAAGCACAATAGCCCAAACTAGCACAATAAACACATCAACCTTTGACTTTGAAAAGCCCTCCTCTAAGGAGGACTGTGACTACTCATTATTTCTCTAGTGACCTTGGAGAACCCATTGAATATATGTTTCAGAAAATTTCCATAGCTAATCTGATTAACTGGGCTATTCCAAAACACTATCCAAAGGGCATTGATTATCCAAACTGGTACAAGCAGAATTAATTTGCAAGTATCATCAAGTTAATGGACATAATTTTCATCATTGTGTGCAAATTAAAGATTTTATTTAAAATATATTGGAAAATGGAGAGATCACATTAGATCATGGAACTTACACATCCAATCAGAATCTTAGTATCTATCAAAACCCTTTTCCTCAACATAATAACAAACAACAACAACAACAATGGTAAACATAACATCAGTAATAGTATCAACAACCAAGGCAAAACCAAAAAAATCAACAATGTCAAATTATTGGATGGAACCAAGGCCAAAGTGATGCTAATAACTCATAAACCTACCATGCAGTTGTATATGACTATAACAAGGTTGTAGGCCATATTGTGAGAGGTCACATTAATACCATTTCCATTAATACAAGACCAAGTACCAATCTAACAATAACATTATTAATCATTACCAATTAACTAACCCATGTCGGTGATCCTTCGTTGACCTAGGACTACATACAAATTATCAAGTAGGGAGTCCCACTTTGGACCTTATATTGATAACTTTTTATTGACCCATGACCACACACAAGTGCACCAAAAACTGAGACTTATCCTATCTGGTCCCCCTCTACCATCATTTGTTAGCAACAATGGTCTCGTATCTAATCCCAATTGTTCAATCATAAATATAAGGTTAAATATTACCATACCATGCCCATAACCATCTTCCACTTCACCCATCATCCAACCAACTATTCTAGTAAAGAATAAGACATTTCTTGTTGTTCAAGAAAATACATTTGATATTGTCAAACAATTACATAAGATTACTACATAAATATCCATTTTGGATTTGTTGAGTAAGTCTACAATCCACAAAAACATCTTGATAAAATTCCTTGGCCAATCTTAAGTTCCTAATGACATATCTCTTGACAAATTTCAAGCTTTGTTTGGACATCTAGCTCCAACCAAATAATTAACCTTCAAACAAAGTGATATGTCATCCCTTGGCCCTCTAATCCATTGTACATCAAAATTATCATACTATGGCACAAATTGAAACATGTCCTCATAATAAATGGATCTGACCTAAATATTGTGTCTCTAAAGCTCATCAAGCTTCTCGAGTACATGATAGCTAATTTATAAATATAAACAATTAAGGCCTATGATAATGAAGAGTGGGAATTATAAGACATCGTCACCTTTCTAGTTATCATTGGGAATTTAACCCATGATACACTATGCCATGTGTTAGATCTCAATTTTTGATATAATATGCTTTTGGGTATACTTTGGATACATAAGATTCATGCAATCCCTTTGACATTGCACTAGTGTATCAAGTTGATCCATTCTGATATGAAGGTCATTGGCCATGGAGATTCATAACCATATGAACATTGAAAGAATTTGGAGGTTGAGTACCAAAGATATAACTACCATTTTGGATTGAATCTTATTGCCAAGAAGGACAAGGGAAAATAAATAATTTTTGATTCACCATAGTCCAATTGCATTGACCCTGATACCCTTGATTCACTTTCCCATATGTTGCCTCTCTAAATATCTAATAATTATAATATCTCAGATAATGGCCCAAGAGAATACTTGACCCATGACACATTCCATATTACTAAGCTTTCATAGAACACCAAGTCCTTTAGAGGACCAAAATCCAATCCACCCTACAAGCAATGGTAAAGAAAGGGAAAAACCAAATTGCATAGTCTAGCACCTATCATTTTCATACTAGCCATTATTCATAAATAGGACCCTCTTTTAGATGAATAATCTTGATTGTATAATGAAAAAATGGCCAACTGTTACCTAAATTCCAATTATCCCATTTCAAATAGAATCATGGAAAATTGTGCTTATGAAGGAGGAGGCCTAGAGCTAAATCATCAAGGTTTACTTGAGCTAATTTATACTATTTGATATAAAGGAAAATATGGACTTGGATATAAACCTCCTGGGGGTGACCCTACATATCTTATTTGAGTTCCAATGCCAATGACTAGTGATGATGATGCCAATAAAAAAAGTAGAGTTTGATCATAGCCATTTCAATGACCTATCCAATACCAATTTATTTGACACTAATCCATTTATACCCTTTGACTATTTATTCACCATAACACACTTCCTTTATGTTATCCTCAACTAATAGACTAGGGCCAACAAGAATACATAGTTTTGGTTGATGAGTTTTAGAATGATGAAGACTTATACAATTTCCTTGACCTTAGGGACAATGTTCTATTAGGAGACCAAAAACAAGGGTTCTCAATCAAATTAGATTATGTAGCCTATTTTGGATATTAGGTGAATAACCTTATCCAAAAATAATTAAATAAAACATTGAGGTCCCAAAGTGAAAGCCTCTTTAAGGTGGTTTCAAACCAGGGAAATAGTAAAGAGAAAGGCCAATGTAGTGGTGAAAACTTGTTTCATGTGCCATTAGATGGGGGTGTTTAACCTTCTTCAAATATTTCTCAATAGACCACCAATGATGAAATTACCTATGGATTCAAGTTTAGTCTTGAAGAAAATTAGGCTTTTGATTAAGTTATCCAAGAGTTTCCAACTATATTTGTCACATGGCCATCCCTACCTTTAGGGGATTCTAATTCATCATTTCTAAGAGAACTTAAAGATGTAGTCCTAATAGAGGACTCTACCATTGTAGGCTAATTCAAATATTTACTTTCCATTCTTAAGATGGTTTAACCTTTCTAGTAGAGGACATGACAAAAACTAACATCAAGACTCCAATTGACTAGAAATGGATCAAATTAGGTATCTCCCTCACTGAAGAGGAATGTGAATTCTTTATAGCCTTTTTAATGGATTTTATGGATATATTTTCATAGGCCTACTCTAACATACCTGGTTTAGACCCCACCTTAGTTATGTACCACCTTGTGGTACATCTTAATTCCAAACCCATGAAATAAAAATTACACAAGATACATCCTCACATTGTTGTATTAGGGAAGAAAGAGTTGCAAAATATCTTAGAAGTGAGATGTATTTGACTGATCAACTACTTAGAGTGGATCTCCAATGTTGTACCTATCAACAAAAAGGTATAAGAAATTATGATTTGCATTGATTTTAGAGACATAAACAAAACCTACCTCAAGGATGAATTTCTTATACCAAACATTGATATGATTATCAAATCCATAACTGGTTATGAAATGCATTCACTGATGGATGGATTTTCAAGCTACAACTAGACCTAAATCATACTTGAAGACCAACACAAAACAATGTTCACCACTCTATGGGGAACATTTTATTACCAAGTTATGCCATTTGGTCTCAAAAATTCTAAGGCCACCTACCAAATATCCATGACCATCATATTTCATGATATGATTCATGACATTGTTAAATATTACAACGATGACATACTAGGTAAATCAAATACTAGGGCTGATCATCTAGTTGCATTGAGGAGGATATTTGAGAGACTATATGATTATAAAGTTAAGCTCAATCCTAAGAAGTATATTTTTATAGTTACTTTAGGCAAATTGCTTGGATTCATTATGTCTCAGAGGGTGATTGAAGTCGATCTAGCCAAAGTATAAACCATAACAAACATGCTACCATCATCCAATTTGAAGCAACTCCATAGTTTGTAGGGCAAGATCTAATCCATTAGAGGCTTAATCTCTTAATTGGTTGACAAGTTCCACCCATTTACACATACACTAAATAAGGGTGTGAAATTTCATTGGGATAGTGAATGCCAATTTTTTTTTAGTATTTGAAGGACTATCTAGAAAATCTACCTATTTTATTGCCTCCAATCTCAAGAAAACCATTCCTCCTATACCTATCAGCTACCAATAAAGCCCTAGGGGCACTTATAGCTCAACATGATGATAATTGAAAGGAGCATGTCATGTACTATTTAAGCCACACATTGGGAGCATATGAACATAATCATATTCCCATTGAAAAAGCCTATTTAGCTATGGTCTTCATAGCTCAAAAATTATGACATTACATGTTGAACAATAATACTATGGTTATTTTAAAAGTAGATCTACTTAACTATCTAATATCTAAAATAGATTTACAAGGCCACATGGGCAAATGGATCATGCACTTAATTGAATTTGAGATAGAATACATTAATAAAAAATCCATCAAGAGGAAAGTTCTTGCATATTAGCTTGTTAAAGCACCCCTTGTAGATACAGAGCCATTAACATTATAATTCAAAAATGAATCCACTATGACCATCATTGAAACACCTCTTGAGGAAAAACACTGGAAGATGCATTTTAATGGATCATTCACAACACATGGATCATGGGTAGGCCTTTTTTTATTACTCCATATGGGGATCTAATACTTATGTCATTTAGGATCAAATTTCCTTGTACCAATAACATGTTTTAATATGAAGCACTTATTTCAAGGCTTATAAAAGTAATACAATGGAACATACAACATCTAAAGGTTTATGGTAATTTTTAATTAATCATCAATCAAGTTATAGACCATTTTTAGACCAAAGATGATAAGTTGGTTCCCTACAAGGCCATAGTTGACACTCTAAAATAGTATATTATTGATATCTATTTTGAACATATACCAATGGCTAATAATAAAATAATAGATGCCATGACTACCATTGGATTATTGATTTGAAACATAGATACAACCAAAGAATACCAATTTCTCATTGAAAATCTACTAACACTAGATCATGAACCTTTAATTGTTGTAATGATCTTTGATATTATTGGTCCGATAGCTATTTGGTATTCAGACCTTTATGTGTATCTTCATGAAAAAATAATGCCACTAGACCTATCCTAAAAATAATCCAAAGCCTTTGTCCAACATGCCACATGTTATACCTTACTTAGATCAACCTTATACCACTATAGTTTTGATGGAACTTTGATTTATTATTTAACTTTAGTATAATTTGCATTAGTGTTATGAGAAGTTCATGGAGTATATAGATCCCACACTAATGGGGTAGTCCTATCCAAAAATCTCCTGTGTACTAGGTATTATTGGCCAACAATGGATGTAGATGCATCTATATATGTTAAAAAGTGTGATAAATGTCAATGTCATGCCAATCTGATTCATGCCTTGGTCAAGACTCTAAAACTAATGCTTAAAATGTAGTCATTTACTACATGGGGCCTCAATCTCATTGGGAAGATAAATCCCACCTCATCCAATGACCATAAACATATCCTTACTACCGTAGAATATTTCACTAAGTGGGTTGAAGTTATACCCCTCACTTATGTGACTAGAAAGCAAAATTAAAAATTCATCTTTAACCATCTCATTTGTTTTTATGGTATCCCCTAAAACATTATATCTAATAATGGTGGATCATTCAAAAACAAGGATGTTGAATCACTATGTGCCAAGTACAAAATTAAACAATATTTCCCATGGTATATTACCCACAAGGTAATGGATAGGTAGAATCATCTAAAAAAACAATTATCAACATCCTCAAAAATATTATCAATGATGCTATCTATGATTGGAACCTCCAAATATTCCACACCCTCTTAGCATACTATACCAATCACCACACTGACAATAACCACTCCATATTCACTTGTTTATGGAACTGAGGCTATTCTTCCCATTGAGGTCAAGTTACCTTATTTGCATATTTATTTGAAGCTTGTCCTAGATGATGAATACTATCAAGTAGATCTCCTATAAGAACTGGAGTTATTTAATGAGAAGTGCTTGACCATAGTAAATAACCTTAAAGCATACTAGAACCAACTCTATGGCCACTACAATCAGGACATTATACATAGATAATTTGAGCTTGATGATATTGTTCTTAAAGAAAACTAAAAGAATACTATGGCTGCTAAGAAACAAAAAATCAAGTTAAAGCCCAAATGGGTGGTTCCTTTCATCATTGTTACAAACTATGACACTGAATCATATAGGCTTGTTATACTAGATGGGGATGAACTTGATGAGTTGATCCTCAAGTGTTACTTTGCTTGAGTAACCTGGTACATTATTTATGAGAATAATTTTAGTCATACCATAATATCAATTTATTATTTGTATTATACCACTCTATCACTATACTACTCTACCATACCTTTCCTATTGACCAACTTGTTTTCAAACTCCCTACCTAGCCCATTTGACCTTGGTTCCATTCTATTGGTTATAGGGTTGCTTTCAACAAAAATATTTATATCAAGTTTCATCAATTATTTCAAGTATTCTAGACATAATCCATATTTTTGGAGTAGTATGATAGTGGTTTAATAGTTGCATCCTTCATTTTTTGTTCCATTATATACCAAGTATGCTTGATTACAACTGTATTTGGGCAAATCAGTGTCCCAAATACATGCTACTAATTATAACTACCTATGGTAAAATTAGTATCATTGACTTATGTCATTATTTCCTAATTATAACTACCTATGGGAAAATTAGGGACAACACTTGTTTATCATTCCTTAAAGTACCACCTTGTCATACCTGTGTTGTATTGTGCCATTTGCCAACTTTGCCTATTTTGTTTGAATTGGCTATTATACTAGTCAAATTCCTTTGTTTTAAGGTGGAACTATAGTGACTTGAGGTCCCATCATGGGGATATGTAGGTATCACTTGATTTATGTTGAGATCAGCTCAGTCACCCCTTTTCTATGCTCTTACCATTTTATGAGCAATTTGAACCATCTCTCATAATTTTTTAAGCAATTCTTAAGTTTGAATGTTCTCACCATTTTGTGAGCTTGGACTATTTAGTATCTCATCATTATCCATTAAGTTGAGATGCTCTAATAATTCTAAAAACATTTGAAAACATTTTTAGAAAATCCAAAACATTACCCATTGACCAATTCTTTGCCTAAAGGTCTATGGGATCCCTAACTATCTCATAAGAAACCACTTGTCATTTAATTTCTCCATCCTTTTTATCCTTGTACCCATTCTCTCATTATTTTGTGAGCCCATTCCCATATTCTTATATAACACTCATCATGTCTTTATCATCAATTTATTTTATCCCATTTCTTGTGAGAACTACATTTGGTCTGGAGTTTTTTTTGGATATTACATCCATAAAACTATGTAGGAAGTCTCCAATTGCCTAGTGCATCTAGAGATAGCCCAGCCACCCCTTTCCTTTTCTTCTATTCCCCCATTTTGTTTATTTGTCACATTATCTCCTCTTTTCTTGGTGAAATATTCATCATATTGTATGTGTCATTTTGTTTTCACTAATATTTTGATTTACCATTGTTTTTTTGTTTCATTTTATCTATCTTGTTGTTTCTTTCCTTGGTGTTTTTGTTTGTTTGTTTGATTTACTTATTATTATGCCTTGATTCAATATATGTGCATTCATTAGAAGATTACTTGTGCATTATTATTGAATCCATCCATATTTATATTTCCACATTTTCATCATGGTTTTTATCATTGGTACATTGTTTTTAATTGAGTATTAGATCGTGTGTCAGTCCTTATGCATATTTCATCCAAGCCCTCATGATGTTCTATCATGATGCCTAATGTTATGTGCTATAAAAAAACCTATATCTAAGAGTTTATACACAATTCAACATTGATATATCTCCTTGGTAACACATAATTCCTGATATAATTCATATCATGTCCTACATAGAGTAATTAAACAATGAAATAATTTTCTTCCTTGCTAGTTTGTATGAGCATCTGCCTACTCACAAGTTACCTAAATTATTCTTTCTCCTCTATCTCAATTTTCCATCATATTCCACAACATGTTTACCATAATATAGGTATAATGTTATAACCACCTTTGGGAAAATAATTATATACTATTCCACTTGCATTACCACTGATTCTATCTGCCTATAAGTAATTTATTGTGTTTCCATCCATTTGAGGGTTGATGATTATAATTGACTTTAGTTAAATCATTACCTTTATTTTACCCAATTTTAGCATGTTTTCATTGTGATAATTCTTATAACCACCTTTCGGCAAACAATTATCTCCATCTACCCACCTATGGCATGTTTTCATCCTTTCTAATGATTATAACCACCTATAGGCAAATCATTGTTTTCCCTTCTGATGATTATAAACACCTTTAGGAAAATCATACTCTTGTTATCCTAATCCTTTTTTAATTATTATAACCACCTTTGGGAAAATCATTACATTTTTTATCCCACATATGCTGATGATTATAACCACCTACTGACAAGTCATCCTATTTGTCTACCCTAACTGGGGTAGCTCTATATACCACTAATTACAATTGCCTATTATAAAATCAATCCCTTCCACCCCATTTCATATTTTTGGTCCAATCATTTCCTCCTTTTGAGGGACCGATTGTTGACCCCTTTGCCAACCGTTCCCTTAAGGGGGAAACTATTATCATTAAACTCATAACCATATAATACCTTCTCATTATTTAAGAAGATGTTACTATTCTTATATCTTACAAAAAAATTCCAAAATAGGGGTAAAATTTAGACACCTAAAACTAGCCACTAATGGCCTTTGACTGGACTTCAGACTGATTCTTATCAAATTTTACAAATTAAGCCTAAAAATCACTGAATGTTCTAAATTTCCTTATGCATCATTTTTCAAATCTCTTAATCTCATTGATACAAACCTAATTTGGGTATCCTAATATAAGAAAAAAAAACCTCTCATAGATTCATCTCTAAACCATCTTTCAAAATAATAATATGCAATTTGGCCTATGGGCCTGTTAAGTGGGGTAAGTGCACACATAAAATCAAATCTTAGAAATACTAAGAATCCTAAATAAAATTAATTAAAATTATAAACCAGATTAAATGCCTAGTTGAATTATCCATGAGAAATTAATGAAATTCTAAAAAAGAAATTTCAAAAAATGTAAATATCTTAGCTTTTCATGATTACCTTTTATGAGTTGTCAAGTCTTTGAAAATATCTCAAAATATCTTACCTATGCCTATTCATTATAGATCATTAATTATTGAAAATTTTTAACTCTAATAGGGTTAATTAACACACTTTGGTTACTTTTGAACCCATTTTATGTTTCGACTACACTTTAACTCACCTTGAGTTGGGGTTAGTTCCTAAGCCTATAAATACAAGCCTTTACCTCTTCATTTGAGAGATTTGATATTGTAGAGAGATAATGCAAGTTTTTTCATAAGAATCATGACAATAATTCTATAATTCCAAAATATTGAGCCAATATATCAAGCCACAAGCACAAATGACATCAAACAAGCTAACCATGGTACCAAGGAGAGAAGGAGCAAAGAAAACTCTATTACCAAAGACTCTTTGAGCGTAAACTGAGCAAGCCATGAACAAATCTTTTAGAGATATCAAAGAAGGTAAGGATTGTCATTATTTTAATTTTAGTTGTTCTTTAAATTGTATTGTCTTTATTATGCTCCCCCTAATATCTAAGCTTAGAGATCTTAGCATGTTAGTGTGTTGATTTCATTATTTTGTGAAACTAACTATTAACACTTGATCTAACCTCTTCTCTATTGTCAAATTCCTATGATCATAGTAAGGAGACTAAGAGGAGATTCAAATATAAACAATTTTCTACTACTAGACCTTTAAAACTAATTCATACTGATCTATGTGGTCTTATAATAATTCAAAATATTTAAGGTGATAGATACTTCATATTATTTATAGATGATTTCACAAGAATGACTTGGGTGGAAATCTTGAAGGAGAAGTTATAAGTTATAGGAAAGTTTAAAACCTTCAAATATTCAATTTAAAATGAGATGAATGTGAATATCAAGTATCTTAAGTTTGACAAAGGAGGAGAGTTTTGGTCAAATGAGTTTGATGATTTTTATGAGGTTAATGGAATAAAAATATAGTTCTCATCTACTATAACACCTTAACAAAAATGGGTGGTTGAAATAAAGAACAAAATAATTTAAGAAATGGCAAGGACCATTTGAATGATTCAAAATTATTTAATGGCTATAAGAGATAAGTTGTGAGTAATGCACTTTACGTTTTAAACAAAGGTCAGATTAGAATCAATGGTGATAAGACTCCATATGAATTATGGAATGGCAAACCTACAAGTGTTAGACATTTTAAGGTCTTTAGGAGTAAATGATATATCAAGAGAGATGATGTGGACTTAGTAAAGTTTGACTTAAGGTTTGATGAAGGATTTTGTTAGGATATTCATTAGTAAGTACTTCCTACAGATGTTATAACAAAATGTTGTAAAAAATAATGGAGAGCACAAATGTGAAGGTTGATGAGACAAAGAAATCATATTATCAATCAAATAATGATGAATGAGCAATAGAGATAGATGAGTATGAAGAATAATTTGAGGAAATAAACGACTCAAAATGTCCTTATAATTAGATTCAAAATGATCATCTTGAATCTTAGATCATTGGAAATAAGAGTGAAGGTATACAAATAGGGAAAAGGATGGTGAGTGATGCTAATCTAGAAGATACTACTTTAATTTAAAAATTTGAACCCAAAAGCTATGTAGAATAAAGTGAAGATAAGTTTTGGCTAGATGCAATAAATGATGAGTTAAATCAAATTGAGAAGGATGAAACTTGGGAGTTAGTACCTAGGCTTAAAGATAAAAATATCATTGGAAGTTGAATGAGAATGGATAAGTCACTAGAAACAAGGCTAAAATTTTGTGAAAATTATATGCTCAAGTATAAGGAGTATATCTTAAGGAAACCTTTTCTCCTATATTAAGGTTAGAGACCATTAGGATGTTTATTGCTTATGCTAGTTTCAAAGGCTTTAAGATATACCAAGTAAATGTCAAGTTAACTTTCATAAATGGGAACTTAGAAGAAGTATACATTAAATAACCTGACTATTTTCTATTGAATGATAATAAGGACCATGTATTTATGTTGAATAATTCTCTTTATGGTCTAAAACAAGCCCCTAGATCTTGGTATGCTAGACTAGACAAGTACCTTTTGGACCAAGGTTTTAAGAGAAGAGCTGTAGATAGTAACTTTTATGTTAAGACTAAAAATGATCATTAGTTGATATTTGTAGTTTATGTGGATGATATAATCATTGGTGTAACTAATGAAAACATAACCAATGATTTTGTAGAAGTGATGATGTCAAGATTTGAATGTCTATGCTTAAAGAACTATCCTTCTTTCTTGGACTTCAAATCAGTTAATCTAAAAAAGGTATGTCCATTTCATAGGTCAAGTATTAGAAGAGATGTTAAAGAAGTTTGAAATGGAATATTTAAAGTTTGTAATTACACCTATGGTTATAAGATGCAATCTAAGGATGATGAATCCTCAAGGTTCAATTAGACAAAATATAGATTCATGATTGGGAGTCTGTTGTTTACTACTACCTCTAAACCTAAAATCATGCAAGCAATAGGTTTTGTGGTAATATTTAAAGTATATATTTATGAAACTAATCTACAAATAGTCAAGAGGATACTTGTATATCTCAAAGGAATAATAGAGTATGGTTTATGGTACCTAAGGAGTAAGACGTTTGATCTAGTAGCCTATATAGATACAGATTGGGCTAAGAGTTTATAGGATATAAAAAGCACTAGTGGAGGAAATTTATTCTTAGGTAAGTGCCTAGTCTCATGGTTAAGTAAGAAAAAACAATTAGTGGCTTTATCTACTTGTGAAGCTGAGTACATTACATCAGCTTCATGTTATACTCAGCTATTATGGATGAGACAAACCTTGAGAGACTATAAGGTAAAGCTTGATGATCCTATTCCTATTCTTTGTGATAATAATAGTGTCACAAGTGTTTTCAAATAATTTTATCATGCATTCAAGGAATAAACACATTCATATCAAGTATCATTTCTTAAGGGAACATGTGAATAAATAAAGCATTAAGCTCAAATTTATGTCTACCAAGGATCATATTATAGATATCTTGGCTAAGCCTCTTCCAAAGGATATTTTTGAACATATGAGATAGGATTTATGTGTGATTCCTATTAATAGTATTCACTAACAAAGACAAAGTTCTTAGGGGTAGTTGATAAGGATGTGTTTTATCTCTAAAGAATATGAAAGAAGTACACAAGGTATGAGGTCAAAGGGGGAGTGAGTCATATCAATTTGTTAATAAGAAGTTATTTAAGATATGAAATATGATAGGGGGAGTTTTATATCATGATCTTTCATTTTTTTATGTTGAAGTGTTATTTTACATAGTGGTTTTTCATTAATTTCGAAGGGGGAGATTGATCTATATTGAGGAGATGTATTCTAGTAAGAGAAGCCTCTCTAAGTAGGTACCAACAATGAGTGGTTTCCATCAATAAAAAGGAGGATATTGTTGAAAATGTGTCCTAAGGTATTCATGAAATTCTAATTGATGTCATGAAAGGGTCATTGATGTCATTTTGTGTTGACATTATTGTTCTTAATATTGATTTCATAAGTCTTACTTGAGGGACCTAGTAAGAAGGCATATGTTTGATAGCATGATGGGGGGAGGAGTATGAGACTTGGGATTTTATGGATGTAAGTATGTGATCATGATATGATTTAATTTTATATGTGTATGAGGTATTTTTAGTATTGAAATAAGTTTCAAGGCATGATCATGATCAAAGTATAACTGAAAGTGTAAGGTCTAGTGTACAAAGAAACCTAATATGGCCTAATGAGGGGTAAAAATAATTTAAAAAGGTAAAAAATATGTTGAGAGAATTTATAGAGGTTTTATAGGTTGATTTAAGTGTGTTGACAAATTTTTAGATCATTTCTTAAAGAATAAAGCATGAAAACTGGTGATAAGGTCCTTTATGTGCATAAAATGGGGTATTACAGAGTTGAGAAGAAATTTATTATGTTTGTTGGAATGTGAAACCTTTTCATGATATCTTGAGAACTTCATGGAAGTTTTTTAAGTTCCCTATATTTATTTTCCTAGCATTGGTTTTAGAGTTGAGGGGCAATCCTTTATGAATAATTGCTAAGAAGGAAAACTAGTCAAAGCCCTCCTAAAACCCTCATAATGGCTTGATAAAAAAGATATCATTGGTTATTAATCATAGTGGAATTTTTAAAATATTTTTATGTTTTTAAAATTTAAATTAATCTAATTTTATCTAATAATTTTTGGTTTGTCTTGACAGTGAGTAAAAGCTATAGGAAACCCCTTATTTCTAGGAATTTTGATGTAGAAAGAAAGGTTTACCAGGTCAAAGCATGAAAATTGATGGAGAATGATGTGAAATACATATATTTTATTCCAATTAAAAAAAAAATTATTTTTTATACCTAAAATGTGCTAAACTAGTCATGGAAGATGACCTATCGCTAAACAGGCCTAATAGGCAAGATAGTGAGAAAACTAGGCAAAGATGAGAATGAGATTAGGGATTGGTTGTAAAGTAATATGGGAAGAACAAAATAAATGGATTAATTATTTAATGTGTATTAATAATAGACACTTTTTTTTATAAATTTTTATTATTCTCAAACATAATCAAAAAGTTGTCATCAAAATGGTATGTCTAACACAATGAAGTCTGTATAGAGTGAAGTTGTGAGATGTGTCTATAAGACAAATATTGATATATAAACATGAAATATATATTTTAAAATATTATATAAGGATTATTAAGGTTAATTTAAAAAAAAATTAATATCACAAAAGTGTTTACATATATGTTCTAAGGCTTAGTTTTCATGACTATGTTTTCGGTGCTATAGGCAATTTTATTTGTGTGAGTGAAAATGATGTCACTGGGTCATTTTACACTAAGCTGAAGGATAAAATTTCAATAAAATTATTATATAGGTTTCATATTTTCATTTTAATACATATTTATTCATGATAAATTCCTATGAATGTATTAAAATTTAAAAGTTTTTGACTGAGTTCTTAAGACCCGTGTGCAATTCAGAGTAAGCTTACGAAATTGATCAATTTGGGGTCTTTTTACCTATTTGATGAATTATAATGAACGTGATGATGAACCTAAAACTTTTCCACATAACCTAGAACTATATATATATATATATATATATATATATATATATATTGTTCTAGGTTATGTGGCAAAGTTTTAGGTTCAACATCACGTTCATTATAATTCATCAAATAGGTAAAAAGACCCCAAACTGTTCAATTTCGTAAGCTTACTCTGAATTGCACACAGGTCTTAAGAACTCAGTCAAAAACATTTAACTTTTAATACATTCATAGGAATTTATCATGAATAAATATGTATTAAAATGAAAATATGAAACCTATATAATAATTTAATTGGAATTTTATCCTTCAGCTCAGTGTAAAATGACCCAATAACTATATATATATATATATATATATATATATATATATAATTTTCATTTTAATACATATTTATTCATGATAAATTTCTATGAATGTATTAAAAGTTAAATGTTTTTGACTGAGTTCTTAAGACTTGTGTGCAATTCAGAGTAAGCTTATGAAATTGATCAGTTTGGGGTCTTTTTACCTATTTGATGAATTATAATGAACATGATGTTGAACCTAAAACTTTTCCACATAACCTAGAACTATATATATATATATATATATATACATACATACATACATACATACATACATACATACATACATACATACATATATATATATATATATATATATATATATATATATATATATATATATATATATATATATATATATATATATATATAGTTCTAGGTTATGTGGCAAATTTTGTTGTATGCATCAAATTTACTAGATATACTTTCTGGTAATAAGAAGGCCTAGTTGTAAGGTTTACTTACAACTAGGCCTTCTTATTACCAGAAAGTATATCTAGTAAATTTGATGCATACAACAAACTTTGCCACATAACCTAGAACTATATATATATATATAGTTCTAGGTTATGTGGAAAAGTTTGTTGTATGCATCAAATTTACTAGATATACTTTCTGGTAATAAGAAGGCCTAGTTGTAAGTAAACCTAATTGAGTGGTTCAAGGAGTGAAAAGAGCCAAATGGTATTGGGGAAATAAGGTGAGAATATAAAGGGTATATTAAATTAACATTTGAAGTTTTTCATCCATTTTTGGAGGCTCAATGTTATTCAAAGAGGTCTAAGTGAAATGTGTGCTTAGAGAAGGCCTAACTGCATTAGGTCTCTATTAGGCCTAATGGTGGTTTTGGACCTTAAAGGTAATGACCAATATTTTTAGTGATTTTTTAACTTTTGAAATGTGTGTATTGATATATTTCAAGTATTATCCAAGTGCATTAAGTTTATTATCTGACCAATATGGGTATGATCAAGATTCAAGTATAAAGACAAGGTCTACTAAGCTTATTTTGACTAGTTAGAGAATTGTGCAAGTAAGCAAAGGATATAGAGTTTTAAAGAACAAGTAAAGGGATTGAAGATAATCAAAGAGGTTTGATTAAATATTACATGAATATATAACTATGTTTTTATGGGTGTTTATTAAGGTCATTTGACACAATTCTACCAAATAAAGGGTTAGTTGAGTGAGAAGGCTCAAGAGGCCATTTGAGAGAGATTGAAGAGTGAGAAGAGAAAAATAAGGAGGTCATATCTAGTTGAGTGAGAAATAGGTGTCCAATGGTGATTAGATATTCAAGGTATCTGATTTGGTGCTTAGTTAACTAGGGGGTTGGAGCCTCCTTGTAAGTTGGAGCTTGTAAAAGGACTAGTTGAATTAGTACTTGACTAGTAAGGGGTTGGTGCTCCTTGTGAGGTTGGTGCCTCACTAAAATTTTTTATTCATTGATTATAAGACAATATTATAGTATGTACATAATTAATTTTATCACTCAAGATGGTTTACCACATAGATATTATGCTCATGTTTTGTCTTTACACTTATTCCTCATATGAATAATTATTTATGCATTACAATATCTCGAGATCTATTTGATTAATTAGTGAATGATATAGGAATTGGAATAAGAGTTTTTACACTAATTAACCCCCCCTCTCAATGCTTACAAATACATAAAGATGAGGGTTAAATATAAGAGGAATATCTTAGGGTAATGTTTATAGGATATGCTTTGATTGATAACAAGTTTTATTAAGGGGACAATAATCCTGCGAAGCACCAGTAGTCTACTCACCCCTTTCTTGGTGTACCCCTTAAGGCATGCACTTAGAGAGATTGAGACAGAATATGTTCTTTCAAGATAGAAACAATCAATAGTTGATAAAAATTTAAAATATAATGTATATACATGTTCCAAACACCATTTAAAAATCCCAACCTCTAGCCCTTTCAAATCATTATAAATTGCATGACATATATGTAGAGTGACTAATTCGATTACCTATGTGTTGATAATTTGGCCTCCCAAACTAAATATCAACCCTTATCATTAAAATATTTCTACTAAATCCATCCAATATTATGTATGGTTACCTTATATCTTATCATGGTCCTCAAAATGGTCTTTTCAAGCTCTGGTTAGCATTGTTTAAGGTTGTTTTGATAAAATTAAGGTAAATGCCATTTTTAACCTTATGTTGTCTAGTCACCTTATGGCATAGTCAAGTGGGTTCAAGAGTGTTAAGAGGTATAGGGGTTAATTTTAGTCACCTATCATGTGTCAAAGTTATCTTACTCCTCCCTAGTTTGTAGAAGTGCTAAAAAGGGTGGTAACCAACTTTTCTAATGTTTCATATCCTTTTGAACATGTTTTCTTATTTAATTATAACATTCAAAAGGAGAATGTGGTAAGAAATGACATGTTTGAAATAGAAGGAATATGTTCATATTTAATATTACATCTGTACAAACATATATAGACTCAAGGGCACTTGGCATATCATCTTCATTAGTTTTCAAGTAGAATGGACAGTTTTCATAAAAGAAAGAGAAGGTTTTTAGGTAGTTCATATAAGTTTTTCAAAAAAAGATCATGTTCAACCACATACATGTATTATTTTATGCCTCTTAGGCCTATATCAATGCTTTAGAGGGATTTTCAAGTCAAAATAAGTTAAAAACCAATCCCTTATCCCCATTGCTCTCTTTGGTAGCCCTAGATAGCTATTAGGGTTTATGTTTGGTATAGATAGAGGAAAGAGAATGAGGACCTAAGATTTTGGAAAAAGGAGGGGAAATTAGTTATCTTTAATTTTGTGGCATTAGTTCTTAATTTATTTCAACCTCCTCTATGAAAAATTTCTAAGAAAGTGAAGGACTCACTATGTTTTCTCCATCTAGGTAGGGTTTAGGTTTACTTTAGTTTCTCCATTTTTTTAGCGTGATGAAATAAGAATGGAAATTTGGGTGAATTATCAAGGGTATGTAAATTATTTAGAACTTGTTGTGACCTATTTGGTTCTCACTTTCTTTCATGTACGTATAACTAGTATGACTTGAGGTCCTAATGGGACTATTTAGTCCATGCTTGATTTACATTAAGGTCAACTTAGTCCCTTTTTTCCATATACTCTTGCCATTTTGTGAGTAGCCTAAGCCAATGTTATTTCCATTTTGTGATTGGTATCTTGTCAATATTTAACAATTTAAGATACCTCAAAATATCCAAAAATATTCAAAAAATTTAAAATCCAAAAACATTTGCCTATCTAAGCCTAGTCAGTCATCCTCTATCCACCCTACTAGGGAAAATCCATTATTAGGATGATTTTTTTTGCTTTTACTTTTAGGATTTATATGTTTTTGTTTGCTTGCTTCTTGTTTGTTTAATTTGATTACTATGCCTCGACTCAGTTTATGTGTGTTAATTCGGTGATTCCTTGTGCATTATTCTTGAGTCCATCCATATTCATATGTCAAAAATTTTATCATGGTTTTTATCATTGGTGCATTATTTTCAATTGTTTACTTGATTTAGAGTTAGTCCTTTTACACATTTTGGTCATGTTATTACAGTGTTTTATATCATGATGCATACCATTACATCTTATAAAAAATCAGCTTGGTAAGTCATAAGAAATGGAGCCATAGACGTTTCTCCCTAGTATCCTTGGAAAATATTCCCACCCTCTTTGATCAAATAAAACCCTTAACCATTCTAGTTCTATCAATTATTATAAGGACAAAATTGGCAAGTATAACTGAATCATTCACATTGATCAAATTTTATTCTTCTAATCATCTCTTTCATAATTTTGTACATCCTCATATGCCTAGATGTTTGTGGCTTCTTTAGTCACTAGACCTAGACCATAGCATCTACATTTTCGCATGCTCATATTTAATCTATGCAATATATTATATCCTTGAGTTATGCTTGCCAATCTACCCTAATAGGTCATAATCAATAATAATATTTTATTCTAAGTCATCTTAATTATTATAACTTCCTATGGACAAATCATTATTTTGACTCATCAACCCTAACTAGAGCATATGCATGTGCCACTAATTATAACTACCTTTTAGTAAATCAACATTTAAACCTTTATTATTGATTATAACCACATTTGGGAAAATAAGTAATTTTTAAATCAATGCATGCAAGCATTTACTCTATTGGATAAATCTCTCCCATTGGTTAATTTCATTAATCTCACCTTTGGTGAATCATTATAGTCTTCCTAAACATTATTTGGAGCTTCTTCTTCAATCATTATATTATTTTCATCCTATTTCATTATTGGAGAATACATTACAATTCCTATATCTTGAACATCTTTCCAAATAGGAGCAAACTATAGACACCTAAAATTGGCCATAATTGTCTTCCAATCAAACTTTAGATGGATTCCTACAAACCATTGAAAATTAAGCATAGGAATCACTAAACGTCCCAAATTTTATTTTGAATAATTTTTAAAAGCTCAAAATCACATTGAGACATCCTTAATAGGGGTATCCTATCATATTGAATAATAACCTCTCATGGATTCATCCCTAATCATCCTATGACATTATAATAGTCAATTTGGCCTGTGGACCTATTAAGTGGGGCACATGAACAAATATTAAATCTTTAGAGAGATAAATGGATAATCATAATTAATTAAAAATCTAAACCAAATTAAATGCCTAATTTAACTATCCATATGGTAAAATTAATGAATAACTAAAAAAATGAAATTCAAATATTTCAAATATCCTAACCTTTCATCATGACCTTTGTGAGTTGTCAATCTCTTTGGAAATATCCTAAAATATCTCATTTTAGAGACCCATGCCTATTCATTAAAAATAATTATTACTAGACAAATATTAAATATAATGGGGTTATATTTGACTCACATAAGCTAGGTTTGAACTCATTTCATGTTTAAACTACACCTTAACTCACCTTGGGTTGGGGTTAGTTCCCAAGCCTATAAATACAATGCCTTGCCTATTCAATTTTAATCTATTTTGGTGAAAAGATATCATGAATAAATGACTTCAAATATTTTATAAGATTAGTATTATAATTCAAAAATTCTTTTCAAGTAAGGTCATAATGCCAAAATCTTGATCCAATCTACATCAAGCCATAATACAAGCCATAGTGCGAAGGAGAGAAGGAGCCACACAAACTACATTGCTAAAGACTCTTTGATGCAAAAAATTAAAAATCCATTTAATGATGTATTTAGATCTCCCAAGGAAGGTAAACAATTTTTTGTCTTGGACATTTTAGTTGTGCTTCTATTTATATTTTGTGACTATGCTCTCTATAAGTTCTAGGCTTGGAGTGTAAGTGTTAGTGTGTTTTTATTTGAGTTTTCTTACTTGAACTAACATATTAATAACCTCTTTTATTGGACTAACATGATCATAAGTAACATCAAAAATATAAATTTAGGCTACTTAATGCTTCATGTAGGCTAATTAGACCATAATGCCACCATTGTAACTACCAAGAGAGGAAGTGGTTATTGTAGAAAAGGGTTTTGAAGGTTATTTTAGTTAGTTCATAGTTTCTCAAAACTAGGTGAAAACATGAGATATACCCTTTTCACTCAAAATTTTACACTCAACTATATTGACATCATTCACATAAGGCATAGGCCTAAGTGCTCACTCAAAGTGCAGCTAAGAAGGAATCAAGGCTCGTATTAGGCTAGTTGATCTATGGCACAAGATATCAAATATAATATTTGGTCAATCAAAAGGAGGCATAAGTAGATTCATAAGTGCAAGCCCTTAATAGGCCAATCCTAGTGGACTATATGCACAATCCTTTTGGTGGACTAGTCTTAAAGTCATATAGGCACAAGCCTTTGTTAAACTAAGCCTAACATCATATCAGTGCTTGAAAGGTCATAGGGTTATTCTAATTTTATGTACTCATTATAAGCTCATACTTATAGAAAGTATAATAAATCTTATTGTATTCTCTATACTCAATACTCTCTATATATTTATGATGACATCATCATTTACTATAGGGACACCATTAACGTTATGAACTAGAAGTATGCATGGACTTTACATCGCATAGCTAAACTTAGACTATAATACTACATCCATTATACATAGTTCATTTAGCAATATAACAAACATATAGACTAGACCCATCATGTTTTACTACAACCATTCTTTGTTATTAATCAAAGTTCAAGTATAGAGTATATAGTTCATGGCATTATAAATAGAGTATATGTTTAATTCATTATATTTAATGTCTCAGAGCCTCACAAGTGAGCTTGGGCATATACATATGGATAAATCATGGAATACATGCTAAGCCTAAGTATAATTGTAGTTGAATTCATTCATACAAAGTGAATTCCAATTTTCCAAAGCTTTGCTACACTATTTTTTTATTTTATTGATAAACTAATTTGAGCTCTTATATATCCTTCTAAAAGAGCTCTACTAGGGTGGAATGTGCATATTAAGTGATGATATAGATCCTTGATGATCATTCCCTCTAGTTCCATCACCTTAAAATATTCATTCTATAGTCACCATGTATCACTAATCTTGGAAGATTCCCTAAAGATTTGGGAACCAGTTAGCCACCTGCCAACTGGCACAAGGTATACATTGAAACCTCTAGTTGGTGCCAATCATGCCAAAAAGTCATAATTAATAAAAATTATCTACTCACACAAAATTTTATGTCATTTTTTAATTAATATTTTACTTACTAAAATAAGAGGCCCAACATTTACCCCATATAAAATTTTTAGTCTATCCTTGAACTAGGATGTCAAGGTCTTTGGCACATAGAACTCAGGCACACTTTCCTTTAGCTTGATACTAAAGTATTAAAAATCCTTAATGCAAATCTTGATTTATTTTATGGTTCTATATATTTTATTAGAGACATCACTAAATGTAATCACATTAGTTTTTTCCATCTCCTTTTGGAAGGCTACTACATTTACCTTTGCCTTTTCCACACTCCCATTTAGGATTTCTCCTTCCTCATAGGTCTTAGTCTATAAAGTATGGAAGATTGATTCCAAGTTTTTATATTGGTATTTTATTTATGTGTTTAATTCATTAACATTCCCTATGATATGTGTGTACTCTAACTTACTTGGTGAGTGCACCTACACCATCAACTTTTCCTTCTCCTTTGCCTACTTAAGGTGCACATCTATGACTGAGACTTAGTTAGAGAATCTCAAAAAAATGTTATTGGATAGATGAGTATACTCTTATAGCTTCACAAATATGTTTTCTACCTCTTCAATATTACCATCAATCTCCTTTTATAGTATGGTTTAGGGATCTTCTTCTTCTTCTTTTCCCAACTCAGGGTTTAACCTTAGGAGTATCTTCTCCACTAGCACATAGATTTTATCAACCTCAGAGATGTTTGAAGTATACATAATAACTATAAGGGATGGTTTGGCCACCTATATGCACTGATATAGTTTTTATAGCTTGAACTTAGTGTCTTACAATTCCTCTTGGGATTATTCATGGAGTTATTTCCATTTTATCACCCTACCATCAATGATAATGTTTCAATATGCAACCTTGATGGCTATTTTAATTAATGCATTTTCTAATCAAACTAGGTTCATGACATGAGGGTTTATGAAGAGGGATTCCTAACCCTCATTAGGATCTTCTTGGCTTGAAGTGGCTGATCTAGGAACCTCAAACTGATGTGCATCCATGTAATGATCAAACACAAATGCAAGGTGTTTGAGCATCCTAGTTATGGAATCTTGGGGGGTATATTATCATACATGTAAATATCATCATCCCCTCATCCCTTTTGTTCTTTATCCCTTATGATTATTTATAAATCATCTTTCTCAATGATGGCCATCTATGTTTGTTCTCCTTCCTCTTCACTAGCACCACCACTCTCTTAAGTGCTTTCCTTTGAGGACTCATCTATTTATTATTTAAGGGTTTCTTCCTCAAACTTCTCCCCATTGTCTACTTCTTCCTATTGGAGTTATTAGTTGCAACCTAGATGAAGAGAGGAGTGTTTACGTCTTATCTTCAAATCTAGTCCAACATGGGAGTGACCTTAGACTATGGGTTGTCTAGTTTGTAGGTCACATCTCTAGTTTTCATGGGGATATCTCCCCTAATATGGTATTGAAATGATTTATAACACCTAAAAATTCAATAAGGAAAAGGGAAAATGATGAGAAAGCTAAAACAAGAATCTAACCTATGTGGTGATGTACCAATTAATCAATGATCCAATCTTAACTATTTTATTTGATAATTACTAATGAATCTAATAGATACAAGGGTTGATTAGGATCTTTAGCAATGTTTCAATCATTAATGTTTTACATGAATTTTGATAAGAGACCTATAAATTGAAGGGTATAAAGGGATAGGTTGGTGAAAAACACTATAAACTTATGACACTTCAAGATAAAACTCATTAGCTAATACTTCACATAGCTTATAAGAAACCAACAAGCTTAAATTAAGGTACATGAAGGACATATAGATGATGAATAGTCAACATACATTCTACATATCAAACTTCAATAAATTACACTTAGCATTCAACTAGAATCTAAAATTATCTTGTATTACTTCAAAAGAGTTTACAAAATCATTTTGGTAGAGCTTTGATACACCCAACTAAGGTATGGAAAAACAAGAACTCAATGCCTACATTTATAGATAAAATAGAAGACAAGAGATATAAACTTAGCCATAGGAGGGGTCATCAATGATCCCAAAGTGTCATAGGTTATTTACATAAGTATTGCCTCTCTCCTTGAGTATTGACACTCATTGATGAGTCCAAATTTGGAATTATGGAGTCTATACATCCTCTAATTATATTTAATCATGTTTTGACCTTCCCTAAAATGGCTCCATATTATTTCCTTTAGTAGTTATTCAATGCATATAAGGTGTAATTAGGTCCACTTGGGGCATTGATCAGCCTTTGCATCCATGTGCATGCCAAATTATTTTTGAAACTACCTCTGACCTATAATTATAACTCCCATTTTGGTGCATGTTTGCCTAAATGGTTGTTAAATTGCATGGAAATAATCAATTAGTGGTCTAATTCCAACTTTTGATCCCTATATCCTTCCACTTAATTGATAAGTAGGCTTGTGTAGTTTTCTTTCCAAATTTATACCCATATTCACCATGCTAGTGATTTAATAGTTGAACTTAGGCACCAATATCCATTTATTAATACATACACAATCCTTAAAAATCCTTTAGTACATTAAACTTATGGTTCTTGAAGGGTCTTTCATCTGAAATACACCTTAGCTTTACCTTACTAAGCCAAATAGAGTACCTCATAGACTGGTATTTTTGAAAGGGGTGGTGAGAACATTCCTAATGAGTTTTATGGGTTAAATTGATGTCAGATAGGTAGAACAAGTCCTGCACCTACTCCCTCCATGGTTTATAATTATTTTTTAGGCTCTAAAACATAAAATTTAACTAAAACCCTATAGTTTTATCCTCTCATGAGGCATCCATACACCTTCCATATCATCTAATACCATGACTTGAAACCCCTCTGAGTTGCATATAGGGTCCAAATGATAAACTAGCAACTTTTGAGAAAAATAATGCACTTTTACTTAAATCTCTCTAGACTTGTTATTATTACAATTTAAGGAAGGTTTTAGATGGTTATTATCATCTGAAAGGAAGTTTTGGGTTAGCCTAAAGGGATTTAAGATAATGCAATAATGCCCCTAAAGAGGACTCACAACCTCTTAACCCTTCAAACTATGCTCTAATCTACTCCTTTGATGGGATAATCATGGTAGAGCTTGGGTATTATTTTGTCTTCACACTTCATGTATAAAATTTGACCTAAAAATTGGTCCATGGACCATGTTTACCATATATATGACTAGGAAAAGGTCTGATATGTCTTGGATAGTAACATTATTGACTCTATAGTGCCAATTTTATTCCTTATGGTGCATATATCTAGGTATACTAAGACCTACAACTTTATCTCTTTATACTAGTCATGGAGGTTAGAATTTAGACCTCCAAAAGACTTAATTATGTGCCTTAAGAGTCCTCCCTTTTATAACTCCTTTTACACATTAATATCCTCTACACCTTGACCTTTGAGCTCAAACTAGATTTTCATGGCCTTTTCTATACAATTTTGGCCCTTTACATCAAACCAGAGATGCATGGTGGTGCTGAGGGGACCTTAGATGACCTTAAAGGTGGTTTTATGGGTATAAACTTGCATTTGAACATGTCTTAAGGTGATGTTTCACCATCAACTTATTTCTATGCTTTATGTAGGGTTAGAGGTTTCCACCATCTTAATGATTGTTCATAGAGTAGTTATGTCTAACCCTAAAATAAAGGCCATGAACGTTTAGGGAAATGACCTCCCCTCCTATCATGAATATGATATATTCCCATGTAAAGGCTCCATGAAGATATGCACATTAGAAGGTTTAGGGTTAGTTACAGGCAGTTTTGAGTCCCTATTTTCTTAACAATCATTCATACAATCTATCCCCCCATTTCCAATCAAATTTTCATGAAATTTTATGGAATAGGGATAATTGAATTCATTTAGGATATTTGGATCAAAGGATTCTTGTGGTGGAGTGTGTGATCATGTGAACATGCCACTCAAAATGTTTGTACACAATTGGACTAGCTTGAGTTAGTTTTAGGGAATTTAGACCATTTTTTCCACCTTTTAACTCTTGAAACCCATTTTTTGGGTTTTAATCATGCTTTCACTCCTCACTTTAGCCATTATATGTATCAAAACAACTTGCATGTGTTATAAGACATCACTAAGGTATGAGTGCAAGACTACCTACATACATGTATCAACACATCTCAAGGGTTTTTGAGTGAAAAATTGAGTGCTAAAATTTTGGAGGGGTTTTATGGGACCATAGAAATCATTCCATATTGAAACAAGACCGTTTATAGACCCCATGTTGACTAAAGACTTATCATTGTATGGATGTGTCTTTAACCTCACTATTTACCTACACAAACAAACCTTGGTCTAAGACAAAATAATGAGTATGTCCATTATTTGTCTGAGCAAAGTGATCATATGGCCCTTTAATTATGTCATGACCATCATCTGTATTAATTTTTGAGGTTTGGTTGTGCTTGTAAGGGATCCATATCATCATTTTTGATCAAAAGTAACTCTAGGTTGCCTATCAATAGTGCACTCAAGCCTACAAGTCTTAAGGATGGCTTGAGGCTTTTGATCTGAAGGTGTTAGTGATTTCAAGAAGTATTTTCCACATTTTTAGAATAACCTTCATACTTGGTGGTATCTCTTTTATACTATCTTCCTTTAGAACCCTTTTATTCATTCAAACTCAGTCTCATGCTTGTACCTACCTATGTAGCTTTATAGTTGAGATGATATCGCCATGCCTTCATAAAGGTAGTGACCATCATGTCTAAAAATTTGAAAAGGTGATATTTATTCCTCCTCAAATAGATGCTGACCCTATAATCAAATGAGATGGAAATACAACCATGTGTTATTAATGCCAACTATGGTTTTCTCTCACCATGAGTAGTTGTAGGGTTATTCAAAGCCTATACAAATTAGAGATGACCAATTTGATGCTTGAGACTATGACATAAGTGACCTCTACCATGATTTAATTTATTATCATGTATACTTTATGATGCTTATGTCAACTTCCATACCCTTGAATAGTCTACCTAGTCATCCTTGAAAGCTTGCTATAGTAGCCTTAAGATTAGTTATAGGTACACATTTGCATGTCCACCCCACTATCATATGACCATATAGGTCTAGTGCTTGATGATATCAATGTTATGGTTGATTTTAGTGTACTATGGGTGTCAAATTAAGATGACCAGTCTTTGGGAGAAGGGTGGGTGAATGGAGAAGGTGATAGTTGAGACACATGAAAGATGAACATGGCAACATAATGGTAACATAACACAATTGTGGTGAAATTATAGTGAGACTCTATGCATGTATAATGGGAATGAAATGGGCATAATACCTCTCTTAAGACTAACCCAAGTAGATCTTTCATACACCATAATACATATACAAGCAGACATAAACATTTTGAGTCAAAATCAAGGTGTTTATGGTCTCACAATCAAACATAGGTTTCTAAGAATTACCTTAATATCTACAAAGAAACCTTAAACTTTAAAAAATGTGACTGAGTGGTTTGAAGGCATAGAAAGAGGTCTACAAGGATTATAAATCCATTATGGAGGATTAGGGAATATGTTCTAAAGGCATGAAGATAGCCCACCACTATTTTACCATCTCTTTCACATCCTTTGAGGCACATTAAAGCCCTGTAAGTGTTCTTGGAACATACATAAATTAGTTTCCTTAAAGTGTTATAAGGAAACCAGAGGACCATTAAAAATTAAATCCAAGAGATAAAGCATTGAAATCCATGATATATCTCTACAATCTTTCAATCTTTCTTATAACCTTTGATGGAGGCACCTAGACCTTATATTTTACACAAACTAGTCTACAGACCATGCATAGAGACTAGTTAAGGAGGTTTGGATTATACTCAAGCTCACATATGTGGATTCAATGCTAAAATAATCATCGGAGGACTATTCATGAGTTAAGAAAATAGGATACATGATTAGTTTCAACAAATGAAGTAAACTCACTTAAAAACCATTGGCTCTAAAAGTGCCTATGTAGATGAGGAGGGTGAAAACATTCCTTAACTTCTTAATGAATGTTCATAGGGGATAGGAATTTAACTTCTATACAAATTCCATAAGTGATTATCCCCTTGAGTCTACTTCCTATGGGCAAAAGCTCAGAACCCCAATCTCTTCCTACTATACTAAATAAACATGAACCTAAGGGGTCCTCTGAGCATGCTAATGAGCTCAAAGTACATGAGAAATGGTTTTGGGCCCTTAAGTCATTGAAATACTCTTCTCCTTCCACCACTTGATCTATCTAAACTCTTCTTGTAAGGATATGCCCTTGAATGAGTTGGTTCATCCAATATGGATCCATTCTATTGAGAAAACACTTACAAATTCCTAATTTTCCTAGAAATATTCTTACTTTAGACCTAAAATGTATCTAAATGATGTTGTGGATGGAAAATATGGGGAAAGATAGAATTTTGACTTAGTGGCACAACCTAAGGATGTTAAAAGGTCATAATTGGCATGTGTGAGCCCAATTCAAAAGGAATAAGCATTGACTAAGGTAATTATAGATCTAATTTAGGTATGAAACCATCCCATGATGGTATAATTGGGATAAAGAGGTATTTTTGAGGTTTATGGTGTGATTTATTGGTCAACTGAGGCCAAAATAATGTCTTATTATGGTCAAAACCATTAACGAAGCTCAAATACATGGCTTTAAAAGAGGATCAATAATTAGACTACTAGGTTAATGCATAAGGAACACCTCAATGGTCAATAAAACCTTAATTATAACTAATAAAATTCTATACAATGATTCTTGAAATCTCAAAAATGGGCATACCTCTGATGATTATGTAAGACAAATGTGCCTTTAGGCCTTTGTCAAGTTGTCTCCTCTATCTTTGATTTCATCACTACATCTTTATAATGTTGATGACCCTTCAAGGTGGATAAGGGCCAACTAGTAAATTTTGACATCATGAAATTACATGAATCAAGCTTGATAGGAGATATAAAGACCTTCAAGGATTGTTAAGGCACATTTGAAACATGATTAGATAATGGACTAACTAGACATCCCTTTTAGCTCATAACATGACTAATAACTAGATGTCAAAGATGGATCATGACCCCAAGATATAAGTTTGATTAATTTATAGGATTAGGACTATAATTTTACCAATATTTTCTCCTAGGGTTTCTCAATACTCACTTCTAAGGTAATCCTTTTGTGCCAGTATCACCTTATTACTATTGGGGTTCTTATGTTATCTCCATTTACTATTTTTAGAGGTGATGTGGAAGATTATTCATTAGATGAGGATATCTCTAGCTCCTCAACTTCTTCAAGTGTAGTGGTTGTGCCACTTTGGAGGGCCTTTTTCACATCCTTGGTACTAGGCTCTTCTTCATGTAGGATATATGTCCCCACACTTTCTTCTTCTATCTCCTCCTCCATTTTGAGCACAAGAGTCACATATTTCTCCATCTTCACTAGAGTTATAGTAGGGAAAGTAATTGGTCCCTTATTCTTCTTCTTTTTATGCTTCTTCTTAGAGAGATTAGTCTTTAACACAAAGGTAATGCACTCATTTAGAGCTAGAGGTGTAACTTGTTTTCCAAATGCAATCTTAAATTTGATGTGCTCTATGATCTCTTTAAGTTTTACCCCTCACTTCTTTTGGAGTGTCTTCTCCTATAACTTCAGTCTAACCATGCCTTCCTTGCTAATGAAGAGGGTAAATCATCATCTTTTTTAGGATCTACATCCTTATTGCATGGATTCATTTCATTATACAAGTTGAAGATGCACCCATTTATAATTTATCTTTGGATGGGATAGAGATCCATCTTGACATAGTCATCCTCCTCAACATGCTATTTTCTTGATATATGTTCTTCACCAAGATCTCTAGCTATTATGCATTTAGAATCTTCCTTGGTACTACCATGAAATATTTGGTAAAAATAGCAAGGCAATTTGAGCCAACCAGATAGGTTCCCATCCATGAGCACAAAGCATAATAAATAGAAGTGTTGCATAATGGCAAAGGTTGTCATTCCTACTAGGTGTTGAGAGAGCTCATAAGGGATGTCCCATTAAATCCTAAAGGCCTTGATATATTTGTTTTACCACCCTTATACCCTTTTCTTATATGTATACAAACATTTGGGTGGGTATATGAAGTCTTGATACTTCATTACAAGGGAGTCATTGTGGGGTGAGAACACCCAAAAGTCATCATCATCTACATCTAGTAGAATAATATCCTTCATCACTATTAATATTAGTAAATACCTCCACCTTAAGGTCTCACATGATTTGTGGCACTCAAGCACATTATTCACAATCTCTCTAGTAATAAATTTGGATATGTTGAACTTTACCCCTTGTACCATGTGGTGGGCAATGCACAAGTAATTCTTGTTGATATTAAACCATCATCTACTATGGGATAACTTAGAGATCACCAGGTACACCACAACTCTTATGTTGGGGTCCTAAATATCCTTGATATGGAATGTGAACCTTGAGTTGTAGTATTCTAGGAGCTTTATGACCCTATTGACCTCTACATCATCCTCCATCATCTGGTAGATGTCTACCCCTATGCTTGGAAGCCCTATGATCCTATTGATGAGGTGTACTGATATCCTCATGCACTACCTTATGAAGTAAAACTTGTCGCTGTGTACATATGAGAGGAGGAATCATACCAATTCCTTTAGCTTTTTAAAGCTTGGCATCTTGAATAGTTAGGTTCAATTTGTGGTCACCAATTTATCTTAGATGGAGATTTTAAAGATTGTAGTTCCCACCTTTATCTTCTTTACTATGTCAACCATTCCATACTAGTTTAGTTATTTCACATTACTAGGCATCAAATGGTTGTACTCCTTCAATATATACATTTGTGTAAAGGATACCCACTTTTCCCCCACTAAGACCTTGGGGAAAATTCATCTCTATAAACAAGCTTTTTACTTGCTCTAAGGTCTATCATCATAATGCTAACACCTTCTACTACTTGTGCCTCTTGTTTCGTAGTGGTTTCTTCCATCACCATCCATTCTATTTTTCCCATTCTAAATTAGATACTATTAAAATGTGATTGGTTTATCTTTCTAAATCCCTTAATCATGTTTGGTGCTTATCCACAATCATGAGATCTATGACTATGTATTCATCTCTTGAACTTCATACACCATTAATGGTAGCCTCGATATTCTATAGAATTTTTACTAACCTGTTCTCTCTCAATTTTTCTCCACTTGCCTCCTTTCCAATTTGAATTAGAATACAATCTCTATCTTTGATCACCCATTCTCACTTGGTAGCTATGGATGTTCTAGTTTTCACTATGGTAGCATTTTTCTAGGTTGTGTGGCTTTGGCTCTGTTTTACTCTCTATGTCTAGTTTTAATACACACAAGTTTTGTAACATTTTAAAGTTTTTAGTTCACCTCTTTATACCTTAGTTTTATATACCTTATTAATGTCTAATGATTAATGTCATGGTGGTGCATGGATTTATTTAAATCTACTTAACCCATAGAATCCACAAAAACCCACCACTAAATTGTCATTTATTGCATATATTTGTGCCTCTACCATCATAACATTAAATATTCTTAATGACTTATTTGGTTAAGTGACAAGTGGTTCAAATGGTTAATTTTCATGGACTATTATGTGGGTACCATAAATCTTACCAATATTTTTCTTTCACTTAGTCACCTTGGCATGACCTTTGCCCTTATTATAGAAACCTGGGCATAATGCTTCACATGTGTATGATTATACCTCCTCCATTCCATCTCCTCTTCTTGTTACACTTCCTTTTAAGCATTCCTCTCTTTCTTAGTAAATTTATCTATGATTATATGTCTTTCTTTATCCTTCCTTACCCCATAAAAATTCTTTCATTGGTCCTCCAGTGCTTCATTCTTTCTTCTCAATTTCTTGTATATCAACATCTTGTGCACTTCACTTTCTCAACTTGTAATCACAACATTTTAAATATGGTAACTTCGCACACCCAAAAAATTAGATGTCTAGCCTCAAGTACTTAGACAACATCCATGTTTGACTCACCTAATTAGATTTATGCATGTAACACTAGAAGAGTTCTCTTATGGGCCTAAAATTTCCACACTTATTCACATAAACACAAATGAAATAAATATAAATAAATATTTATCTTACATAAAATTTTATTATGGTTAACACAAAGTAATCAACTTGTGATTGGGAAGTTAATATATAATGGTACAAGTGACATCTTACTAATTATAGGGTTTCAATCTATTGTCATTGAAATACCTAGGGAGTATTTCACTAGTCAATGTGTGTAGCTTGCATGTGTTAGTCTCTAATATATTATAGATAATATAAGGTCCCATCCACCTAATCTATAATTTTCCTAGGTTATTGAGGTACTTTAAGTCATATAATAATACTAGTACACCTTTGGTAAAAAACTTTGCACTTGATGTCTTTATCATGACATAGATTCTGGCATGCCTTTTATATTTTTTAGATCCATCTTGCTTGGGTGCATGTCTCATCCAAGTTCTCAAAGTCTTCCAATCATGTGATCAAAGACTCTTGGTTATCTAGTGGACCAATACATGTGATGTATAATGATGACACTAAAAATTACATGAGTAAAATGGCCTCAGTGCCAAACATTAATTAAAATGGTGCATCCTTGTTCAGGTGCTTTTACATAGTGTGATAGGCCCAAAATACTATTAGAACATAATCATCCTGATCTTTGTGACTAATGTTGCATATATTTTTGAGGCATGTGCCCAATATATTATTGAATGCCTTAGTGGTTACATTATCTTAGGGTTGATAAGGTGTTGTATTATAGTGCACCACCATATATTCAATCAACAAAAAATAATGGTTACATTGATAAAGTAAATGCCACAATCACTAGTCAAGCTAAGTAGGTATCCATACCAACTAATGATGTTCTCCCAGATAAACCTTATTATGGTGATAGCTATACAATTTTTGGTTAACATTGCCTTAGTCCACTTGGTGAAGTAATATGTGGTTGTTACAATGTATCATGCACTTGCACACCTCACAGTAGGAGTAATAATCCCAATAAATTTAATGGCCCATTTTTCAAATGACTCCTAGGAAAGGATGGGGATGAGAGGCATCTCATCTTGATGGTTTGTTTTTCTAGTGTGCTAGCAGATGTCACATGCTTTGGCACATTCTTTAGTATCTTAGAATAGATTTGGCCACCATAAGCCTAATTATAGTACTTTGTGCATCATCAAATCTCTAGTGTAATAGCCTATAGCAATCCCCTTGTACACCTCTTACAATACTAAGTCCCATTCATGCTTTAGGACACATCATTACAAGACCCCATCATAGCTCAACTTATATAGTTATTTACCAATGAGTTAAAATTGGGTAGTGTGAACTACAAGCTGATTCTTTTATTTAGTCATCATATTTTAGGGTGCATATCTAGATGTTAGAAATGTGGTAATCTTTACCAAGTCCTCAAGGATGTGTTAGACCCTATAAAGTTGTAAATAAAAAAAATTCATCTTCTATACATACTATTACGTCGCTAAAATTTATGTGATATTGATGCTCTAGGCCTAAGTTTTACTACAATAGGGAACTAGAATTATTTAAATAAAATGATCCACTAAAAAATGCACTCATAGAGAATGAGCATGTTCACCTAGTACCTAAGTACATCATGATCAATGAAGAAGATGAAGGGGGTCACTAATAAGTACTACCTAAACTTTTGTAAGGTGTAGACCATGGAAAGTGCCTCATGCTTGTGATCTAGGAATTTGACTCAAGAGAGGATGGTTAGTATGGTGTTAGTTCCAAAATGAAAATAAAATGAAAGAAACACATTAATAACATAACATCTCTAGGCCTAGACACTAGGGAGAGCTTAGTTAACAAAAACAAATGATAAACACAACTAAAAATTAAGGAATAAAACACAAGAATTCCTTCACCTTCCTTGGATGATCCAAATGCCTTTATATTAGTGGCTTGCTTGGTTTTGTGCTCATGATGTCATTGGCAATGGAAGCTTGGCTACCTCCATCTCTCTTTGGCACCTTTGGCTTATGGATTGGCTTGGCTTGAAATCAATTTTTCATGGTAACACTAGTTTCATGAAGCTTTTAGAACCAATCCTACATTATAACTTTGCATTCTCAAGTCTTAGAAATGATGTGGTAAGGCCTCCTATTTATAGATTTTTATAAATGTCTAAAATCAACCTGAACCATCCATCCTGAGATTGAGATGTGCAGTTAAGGATTAATTTAATTTTTGGAATTAAGTTTTTACTTATCCTCATCATGACATTGGAATAAGGGGAAATTAAGAGGTATGGAGGGCATCATGGAAGGCATTGATGAGGCATGGAGGGCATGAATCCTGATATTTATGGAATTTATGGCCTAGGGATGTCTTCCTAAGAAATGATGTCACTTGATGATCTAGATATTCAATATTAATTTTCAAAAATACTTGTATTCAACAAGTTTCCATGGAATTATTGATTAGGCCTTTATTTGGTTTAATTAGCTCTTAAGCATGATTAACTACTTTGTGCACAAATTACTCAAATTGATCAGAATGCCTTTTTATTAGTCTAAAATTTGACTATATTAGAATTAGAAAGAAAATATAGATGCATTGGATCTATATTCCCATTTATGATGTTACCAATAACAAATAATAAAGGCACGTGTCTTGTGTAAAATATTTGATAGTAAAGAGCAATCTAGAGCACCCAAGTGCAAAATTGGCATTTTGACTCAAAATAATCTAATCAAAGTTAGCTTACCCATAAATTGCATTACCCCATTTAGGGATACCCTAGCCAAAATAAGTACTTGAATATGTCAGTTTCACATCATTTAGTGTATTTTAGTGTTTTTAGGCCATATTGTGCATTTTGGGTGGAAATTAGTCAAAAGCCTAACTGGAGGTTATCGGTGGCCAAATTTAAGTGTCTATATTTTTCCCCTATTTAGGAAGGAGTTTTAAGCTATAAGAACAATAACATATTCTCAAATAATGAAAATTTTATGTATGCCTACAACTATAATGATGATAAAGTAACTGTATGATGCCCCCTCGAGGGTGTGGTTAGCATAAGTAGGTCAACAAATGGTCCCTCAAAAATAAAGAAGTGAACTAAGGGGACCAAAGAAAAGAAAGATGATGGGGTGAAAACATAATGATACTAAAAAAGTAGTCAAAATCATTGAGAATGCAAGTGGAATGGTGTACAATGGTTTTCCCAAAGGTGGTTATAAACATTATACCCTGATAGTGGTAACATGGTATGATAACACAATGATTTTCCCAAAGGTGGTTATAATCATTGAGAAGATGGAGCTACCCCAGTTAGGATAGATAAATAAGATAATAACATGCCCCTAAATGGGCAAAAAATGTAAAGTGGTGAAAACATAATGATTTTCCCAAAGATGGCTATAATCATTAAGAAATGTAGGTGGGATGGTCTACAATGATTTTCCCATAAGTAGTTATAATCATTGAGAAATACAGGTGGGATGGTGTGCAATGATTTACCCATAAGCTATTATAATCATGGGACCCCAATTATGGAAAACATGATAAAGTTGGTTGAGGATGATGACAACTTAACATAGAGGGTAATGATGGATTAGAACAACCTACTAGTAGGGAGATGCACATCCAAACTAATAAAGGTTGAAATTATTTCATGGTTAATTACTCTATTTGGGATATGATTGGGATTAAATCAAGATGTCAGTGCTGAAGAGATGATTTCATTGCTAAATAGACTTCTTAAAGCTAAGGTTTGTTATAGCACTTGTCGATAGGAATCATGGTATAACATCATGAGGACTTGGATAAAATATGTATAAGGACTAACTCCCATAATCCAATACTCAATAGAAAATAATGCACCAATAATATAAACCATGATAAAAAAGTAAACATATGAATATGGATGGATTTGAGTATAAGTGTGGGAAAGGAATCACCCAATGAACACACATAAACTAAATCAAGGCAATAGTGTTGAAAGTAAACAAATAGGCACACAAACAAAATATTAAAGAAATAAACAAAGAAACACTCAATAGAAACCATATGAACATTGTATCTAAAAAATAGGTGACAACATAAAAAAAACAAAATGGGGGAATAGAAGAAAAGAAAGGACGTGGCCGAGCTATCTCCATATACACTAGGAAAGTGGATGCTGCCTACATAGTTCCATGAATGTAATATCTAATAAAAAACTTCATGCTAAATGTAGTTCTCCCAAGGAATGGGAAGAATGTGATAACTAAAGAAAACAAATAGAATAGATGTAATAGAAGAATAAAAATGGTCTTGCTAAATGGTAAGTGCATAAGAGAAAAGGCCAAAAAGGATGGGGAAATTAAATGACAAGTGATGTATTTGTAACTTAGTAAGGGTTCCCAGAATCCTTAAGGCAAAGAATTGGTCAATGTTTTTATTCTTTTCTAATGATTTTTTAAATGTTTTTAGAATTTTTTGAAGCATCTCAACTCGATCAAGAATGATGAGACACTTAAATGGTTCAAGATCTCAAAATGGTGATAGATTTTCTTAGGTTACTCATAAAATAGTAAGAGCATGGCTTAGGTTGCTCATAAAATGATGAGATCATGGCTTAGGTTTCTCACAAAATGGTGAGAGAATTTAAACTAAGGTTTCTCACAAAATGGCAAGAGCATGGCTTATTTTGCTCACAAAATGGAAAGAGCATGGCTTAGGTTGCTCACAAAATGGTGACTAAGCTGACCTCAAAAAGTATCGAGTGCTACCTATATAGTCCCATAGTAGGACCTCAAGTCACTATGATTCTACCGTTACAGCAGAGGAATTTGACTAGTGTAGTAGTCAATTCAAACAAAAAATGCATAGTTGGTAAAAAAATATAGTATAACATATTAAGTGGTGAGTTGGTACATCAAGGTTTAATGTTGCCCCTATTTTACTTGTAGGTAGTTAAATTAGGACACAATGGTAATGGTACTAATTTTCCCAAAGGTGGTTATAATTAGTAGCAAGACCAGTGGTAATAAAGAAATAACAAATGAAGGATGTAACTACTGAAACTTCTATCACACTATCCCAAAATACAATCTCTATTTGAAGTACATGAACCAACTGATGAAAATAATTAGATACCTTGATGCTAAAAATGTGTAACAAATGGCAAAAACTAAGGTCGAATGGGATAGGTTTTAGAACACATTGGGCTGATAGGTCAGAAGCATAAAGTGGATATGGTGAAGAAGATGGATAAGGATGATATTTTTACAAAGAAGATTAGTGATAAAATGGCATAATTGAAATGGTCTATATAGACAATAAACCTTGGTGCTCAAGCATAGTACTGCTTAAGATGAATAATATTCATTAGGGTATGAAGTTCATCTCCATCTAGTGTGGCAAGCATGTATGCTCCTGATCCATAATTTATAGTAATGATGAAAGACCCTATCTAATTTGGTTTGAATTTCCCTTTATGCTTCTTTTCAACTATGGTATTCTTTTAGTTTTCTTTAAGAACAAGATCACCAAGTTCAAATTTTATATACTTAACACACTGATTATAATGGCCTTTGAATCAATTCTAATATGCTTGAATATTGTTGAGCATGACTATACATTTTTCATCAAGTAGGTCTAGCTCTTGTAGGTGGGCTACTTGATAGTCATGATCATCTAGGACATGCTTGAAATATATGCATAGTGAAGGTAACTCAACCTTAATAGGAAGGATAGATTCATTACCATAAACAAGTGAGTATGGAGTAGATCCTATGGGGGTATGATGATTGGTATGATATTCGTAAAGGGTAGGGAATATTTGCAAGTGCCAATCATGACTGACATCATTGACAATATTTTTGATAATATTGACAATGGTTTTGTTGGATGCCTCAACTTGGCCATTACCTTGAGGGTAATATGTTGTAGAAAAATGTTGTATGATGTTATATTTATTACATAGCTAGTCTACATCCTTGTTCTTGAATGATCCTCCATTATTAGATATAATTTCAAAGGGGATACTGTAGTGATAAATGAGATGGTTGAAAATGAATTTGGAAATTTGATTTCTAGTCATGTAAGTGAGGGGTATAGCTTCAACCCACTTAGTGAAATATTTGATGGTGACAAGGATATGTTTATGGCCATCATATAAAGTGGGTTTAATCTTCCCAATGAGGTCAAGTCCCCTTGTAGAAAATGGCCATGATGTCAACATTGGTTTCAAATTTTTTGCTGGGGCATGAATCAGATTAGCATGCCAATGACATTTGTCATACTTTTTTACATATATAATGGCCTCTACATCTATTATGGCCCGATAATAACTAGTACACAAGAGCTTTTTGGATAAGATTTCCCCACTATAATGAACTCCACATACTCCTTCATGAACTTCTCTTAATGATAGTGTAGACTCTACCGAATTTAAACAATGAAACAGAGTTCCATAAAAAATACAATGATAAAGGGTGGATCCAAGTAGAGTATAATGATTGGAATGATGAATGAAGGGTTTGGTTTATTTTGAGATAATCTAGGTGGTAAAACTTGGTCATGAAGGTATTTGTAAAGGTCTGAGTACTAGATAGAATTAAGACCAACAATATCACAAATCATGACAATGGTTGAAGGTTCATGAGATGGTGTTGACAAATTCTTGATGAGGAACTAATACTCTATAGATTTATCTATTTGTTGAATCAAAGAGCTAATAGTAGCCATGGCATCTACAATTTTTTTACTAGTCCTTGGTATGTTCTCAAACTAAATATTGGTAATTTATTACTTAAGAATGTTGACCATGGATTTATATGGAACTAGCTTGTCATCTTTAGTCTGAAAATGATATGTGACCTAATTAATGATTAACTAAGAATCACCATAAACTTGGAGATGAGATATGTTCCAATGCACTACTTATCAATGTCCTATGACAAGTGCTTCATAATCAGCTATGTTATTTGTATAAGAAACATTAATTTTAAATGATTTAGGGATTATATCCCCCTGTGGTGTAATAAACAATAGGCCTACCCCCAATTCATGTGTAGTAAATGAACCATCAAAATATAGCTTCTAGGGCCACTGCTTAAGGGGTGTGTTAATGATGGTCATGATGAATTCATCAAGAAATTGAAATGTGAGTGGTTTTGAGTTTATGAGAGGTGCTTCAACAAGTTGATCTATAAGAACTTGTCTTTTGATTGCTTTATAATTGACATACCCTATGTCAAACTCACTGAGAAGCATGATCCATTTATCCATTCTACCTTGCAAAACTATTTTATATAGTAGATACTTGAGTGAATCTACCTTTAAAATTACCATGGTCTTATTATTCAACATGTAATGGTGCAATTTCTAAGCTACAAAAACCATGGCTAGATAAGCTTTTTCAATAGGTGCATAATTATGTTCATATGTAACCAAGGTATATATTAGGTAGCATAAAATGTGCTCCTTTCTATTATCATCATTTTGAGCCAAGAGATCCCCTAGATCATGGTCAATAGCTGATAGGTATAACAAGAATGGATTTCCTAGCATAGGAGGTAATAAAACAAGTAGATTAACAAGAAAGTCTTTTGAGTTATTGAAAATCTATTTGGTAGTGATCATCCCAATGAAATGTGAATCCCTTCTTTAAAAGTTGTGTAAATGGATAACACTTATTTCCTAACTAAGAGATGAAGCATTGGATTGACTAGATCTTACCCTACAAACTACAGAGTTGCTTTAAATTAGTTGGTGGTGGCATCTTGGTTATAACATGGAATTTAGTCAAATTAACTTCAATACCTCTACAAGACATGATGAATCCAAGTAATTTTCCTAAACTTACACTGAACACACATTTATTTGAATTAAGTCTAAATTTATACTCCTGTAATCTTTCAAATATTTAATGTAGCACTGTTGGATAGTTGGCCCTGGTTTTGGATTTTCCTAATATGTCATTGACATAGTTTTCAATAATATCATGCATCATATCATGAACAATGATAGTCATGGCCCTATGATATGTATCTCTAGAATTCTTAAGACCAAATGGCATTACTTGATAACAAAATGTTCCTCATGGAGTGGTGAAAACTATTTTATGTTGGTCTTCTGGTGTTATTTTGATCTAGATGTATCCTAAAAAGCCATCCATGAGTGAAAGAATTTTATAACCAGTCATGGATTTGATGATCATGTCAATATTAGGTAAGGAAAAATCATCTTTAAGATAAGCTTTGTTGATGTCTCAACAAATAGTACAAATTTTAATACCTTCAATATTTTTACTAATAGGTACCACATTAGAGATCCATTCTAAGTAGTCAATGGATCAGATAATCCTACTTCTAAGAGTTTTTAAAACTCTTTATGTACCAATACAATAATGCAAAGATGCATCTTACATAGATTTTGTTTTACTAGTTTGGCATCAGGATTAACCACAAGGTGGTGTAGAACCAAGGTGAGGTCTAAACCTATCATGTCAAAATAGGCCCACATAAAGATATATACAAATTATCTCAATAAAACTATAAAGATGTCAAGTTCCTCCTCAGTGAGGGATTCTCTTAATTTTATCCATTTTAGGTTTAAAGGAGTCTTGATATTTACCTCTATTATATCTTCAACTAGAAGGGTCAAACCATCTTCTACGATAGTAGGCAATGACTTGAACTATTGAATTATGTTAGGGTCCTCCATTAGGACTTGCTCTTCAATTTCTCTTAGGCATAATAAATTTGAGTCCCCTAATGGGAGATCTATCCATGTGACAAAAATAGTTGTAATTTGTTAAAGAATTTGATCAAATACTTATTATTTCTTAAAGTTGAACTTGGATCCACATGTAAGTTCATCATTGGTGGTCTCCTAGTCTGAATTTGAAGAATATTGAACACCCCCATCTAGTGTCACCTAAAATAGGTTTTCACCACTCAATTGACCTTTATCTTTACTTTTTCCCTTGTTAGAAAGTACCTTAAAGAGGTTTTCACTTTGGGACCTCAAAGTTTTACTTATTTGTTTTTGGCTAAGGGTATTCACTTGCTCTCTAAAATAGGCTATAGGATCTAATGTGATTGAGAATCTTGATTTGTGATCTCCCAACAGAACATTGTTTCTAAGGCCTAAAAAGCCACAAAATGCCTCATCATTCTAGAACTCATCAATCAATAAACTGGATTGTTTTTGGTCCCAATCTATCAATTGGGGATAATATAATAGAAATAGATTGTGATGAATGGTTGGGGTAAGGGTATAAATGGAATTATTATCAAATAGGTTGGTTTCATCTAGGTCATCAAAGGTGTGACAATGATCAAACTCTACTTGACTATCGACATCATCATCACTAGTTATTGGTGATGGAGTTTGAATAAGATATGTGGGTTCACCCCCAGGTGGTTTAATTCCAAGTCCATAAGGTCTTTCATACTTAGTCATGGAAATTGGCTTGATGGTTCCTTGTTGATTCAGTCTGAGGCCTTTTCCTTCATAATTTTGATGCTCTATGATCCTATTAGGAATAGGATACTTTGCATTTTTATAACAATCAGCTTGGTTTTTTTTATATAACCATGATTCATCCCCTTTAACAGGGTCAAGTCCTAGGCTAGATGTTGGTACAAATGTGATAGGTCCCTTATCTTTGTTATTTTGTTGTCAATACATATGTGGGGTGACTTTAGGTCACCCAAAGGTTTTTATATTCTGAGGAAGATTGGTAATATGAAATGTATCATGGGTCACATACTCTCTAGGTCCTTTATCTAAAATGGTGAAATGATTAGAAGCTTTAGGAGGTGGTATATGGGAAAGGGAATCCAAGGTATTAGGATTGATGTAATTATCTAGTGAAGGATTAATAAGTATAGCCTTTTCTTTATCCTATTTGGAACTTAGATTCATGCCATACTAATAATTATAGCTTTGAAATTCAGACACGAGATGTTTGCAATGTTCATATGGGTGTAAATCTCTTCGAATTTTCACTTCTATCCTTGAGTGGGAAAACTTGATACATTGGTACAACATTAATGAGACTACATGAATCCCATATAACCAAGGCCTACCTTGAAGCATATTATATGATACTCAAGATCAAGCACATGGTAAAGTGTATCATGGGTCAAAGGCCCAATGATAAATGGTAAACTAATGGTGCCTTGTGATTATATTTTCTTATTATCATATTATTTGATAGTTATTGTTTTTGGCTGGAGATCTACCATTGTGTACCCAAGAAGCTTGATGAGCTTTAGAAACACTATGTTGAGGTTAGATCCATTGTCTATAAGGACACATTTCACTTTATACCACTTTATATAAACTTGTATGTATAATGGATTATTATGTAGTGGGATAAGAGAAGACATATCACTTTGGTTGAATATGAATTATTGGGATGGAGCTAGGTGTCTAACCATGCTTGGAATTTATCAAGGGATATGTCACTAGCAATAGTGGATTGGGTCAAAGACTCATTTAAGAATTTCTTATGGATTATTTACATTTGTAACAAATATAAAATATAAAATTTTGATGGTCTCTTCTATAATTGTTTCACAACATCAAACTTCTTATCTTGGTCAGTAGTGAATGGTTTATTCTAAGGCTAAATGGTTGGTTGAATGATAGGCAATGTGGTGGATGGTTGTGGGTTTGGGATAGTAATATTTGAATTTCAAGTTGTGATTTCACAATCAAGATTAAATATTATAAAATCATTGCTAACTAATGTTGGGAATGGTGTGGGACTAGATAAGACAAGTCTTGGTTGCTATTGCACTCACATGTGGTCATGTGGTAAGGACAAGTTGTTGATATAAAGTCCAAAAGAAGAAGTCCTAGTTTGATGGTTTGCATGTCTATATTTCCAATTCAAAAAAATATTATCCATCTAATTTGGCTTAATGTTATTGTTTAGTAATGGTCTAGGCTGATTAGTGCTTGGTCTAGGATTAATGGAGATGGTATTAATGCCACCCCTTGAAATATGACCTACAACTCTATTGTAATCATGTGAAACTGCATGGTAGGTTTATTGGTTGTTACCATTTTGAATTTAGTTTTTTCCCTTATTCTATCATTATGGATTTTACTAATTTTGTTGATTTTGTTGGTTTGGCCTTTAATTTTAATACTATTGATTTTGTTGATGCACTAGCCATTATTGTTGATGTTGCTAATTATTTTGTTGCTACTAATTATTATGTTAGGGAAAGGTGTTTTGATAAATCCCAAGAGTTTGATTGGAAGTGGAAGCACCATTATCCAATGTTATCTCCCCATTCTCTAACATATTCTCAATTAAATGCTTGATTTGGTCACATCTTCATAGATTATGCCCATTGACTTGATGATAGTCACAAAATTCATTTTCATGATACCAATTAGGATAAGGAATGCCTTATGGATAATGCTTTGGTATAGGACAAATAATCAGATTAGTGGTAGCAAGCTTGCAAAATATAGACTCAATAGGTTCTCCTAGGTCACAAAAGACACGATGTGCAGGCACGGTTCTCCTAAGAGGAGGGGTTTACAGTGGTAAAGGCTAATATATTTATTGTGCAAGTCTTGGTTGTTGTGCTTGTGGTATTGGTTAGAGAGGTTGTTGGGTAGGATTAAGCTAAAAAGGTAGTGCAGATGATTTTTTCACCATTTGTACATGATGGGATTTGGTTACTCCATTTCCCAAAACTTTCCTATTTCAGTTGAATTGCTTCAGTCTTTCTTGGTTATTATCCTTTGCTAGTTGTGATGCTAGTGCTTGAATGGGATGTTGGTCATTTCCCTAATTGGCACCTTGATTTTGATTAGTTAAATTGAGCTTGATAACTCCTTTATTGATGAGCACTCACTCAATCAACAAGCCTTTATGGATGATTTCTTTGAAAATATGTGCACATTGTAATTCTAAATGATAAGCGATCTCACTATGAAATTTTTTGGTAAACACAATAGCTAATTATTTATTTGGTAAACTATGAGTGAAATGGTTTTCATGGGCTCTCCATCACTATAAATAACTTGAAAAACTCTCACCAACATTTTTCTTTGCTTGTGTTAAGTCCACTAATGAAATCTCATGCTTGAGATTATAGGAAAAATGCTACACAAACTTATCAAAAAGATCATCAAAATATATTACTAAATTTTTAGTTAATTTTAAAAACGACTCCAAGGCTTGTCCAACCAAGCTTTTTAGAAACAATAGTAAAAAGTAAATGTCATTATATGCAAATGGTTGACATACAATAAAGAATTTGGTCAAATGAGATTTAGGGTCACCTTTCCATTTATATTTTTCAAATTTTTGTGGTTCATATCCTCGAGGAAATGGTATCTACAAATACTCCATGTTGAATGGGTAGGAACACATGTCATCCAATTTAAGCTTTTTAATCTACTTACTAGCTTAAATGGCAATAATTGTATCCTTCCTCTATTGTAACTCTTAAGATAGGAAACTAGAAGGAACATTGGTTTGAGGGAGAATATTGGTTTGGATAGATGGTTGGAAGGTCACTAGTGGTACACTTTGACCAGGGTATGATGGAGATACCTATTGGGGTACATCGGTCTGGTTGGGGAATGGACCAAGAATATGTATATGTGCATTAAGATGTATTTGAAATTGCCCATTTGGTTTTGTGATATTTTGGTTTGGGTTAGAGATAAAGGTTTGAATTAGAGTATTTTATGGTTAGGATGGAGGGAAATAACTATATTGTGCCTACTATGGTTGAAAATGGACATGTTGTCGACTAATCAAACCTTGTTGTTGAGTGGGAACTTGTGGACCAAGACTCTATCTCTAGATTTATGGCACATTTTGAACCAATGGTTGTCTAGTATATACTTGAGAAACATGGTAACCTGCTTATTTCATGAATCCCTATGAGGAAGTGAAAATAGGTTAAATATTCAACATTTGTTGCTAACTAATATTTGCACATTGTTGACTAGTCATTGCTTGGTTTTAGATTGGCATATTAGTATGCAATTGAAGAGGTATGTTTGTCATTACCTAGTGAGGTGGGACATTTGTTTCCCCTAATTGATGTGGTAATGTATTTGTCCTTTATTATTTTGATACACTAGATTCTATCTATTATTGTGGAATACTACTTGTTACTTGTTGAGGAGGAGTAGGGTTCATTACATTCTATCATTGAGCTATGACATTAGCCATTATTTGATTAACTAATATCATAGGTTGTACACTTAAATAAGTAGCTAGTTGAGGTTGAGGTGTAGTAACTCCTATTCCCTAGTATGATGATCTACTCATGGGATTAACTATAGGCACATTTTGTTGGCTAGTTGTTTGTGTATTATAACCACTTTGATTAGGATTGGACATTATTTGCACATTATCCACTACATTTGGATCATTATTATATATAGAGGCCAAAGCCACTTCTTCAATAATGGGCATATGCATCAAGTTATCTATCAAAGTGGTTTGTATGAATGGGTCAAAACTCAAATTATCTTATCTGGTTAACTCTATCAATACTCCTATTAAAGGAACTAGGTCAATAAGAGGCTTACTTACCATGTTCATCTAATTCAAATCATGTTCTAGATTCAAGTAGTTTTGATATGTTGTATACATTTGGTTAAAGTGATCTTCTATGATGTTTTTGCCTCGATTAGATATTTTAGGGTCCTGATATGTTGTTTGGACTAAAGCCATAGAATTGATAGAAGAAGCCCATTGATCATAAATGATATTGTGGGGCACTTTTATTAAACTTGGTAAATTTTCATGGGGGAATTCTATTGAAAACTTGGCCCCTATCTCTATGGCTCTAACCAAAATCTCATCTTTATTCTCTAACAAATGTCATTCAAACAAGAATGGATCATATGTAGAAGATGTATGTTGTGGTGTGGAGCTAAAAGCTTCAACTATTTGCAGACACTAGAAGGAAGGATGCTGAAGAACCAGAGCCACTGGCGTCGACAGTATGACCGACGTCAGTAAAGTGCAGTGGAGAAGGAGACCAGCGACGGTAGGAAGTCGGCTGATGTCAGCAGCACCAGACCAGCAGGGACCGGCGTCGATCACCTGTGTATTTTTGGAACTGCTATTGATGAATAGTCAGTTAGTTGAACCGAGTGTTTGCATGCTAAGGGGCTAATTTAAGTCATGGGCTATGTGTCTAATTTTAGTAGTTAGACTTCTATTTTTGTAAGCATGGGATCTTATTTATAGACCCATAAGGCATGTATTGTAAATTAATTCTAAGGCAAGTAAAAGCATTGAAGCAAGCAAGGTCAAGGAGATCTACAGGTGTAAGGTCAAGGAGATCAGTTGAAGCATTCAAGGAGGGATAGCAACTCAGGCTTTAGAGTTGTTGTGTTGAGCAAGAGAGAGAGGGAAGAAGGTTTTGAGGTGTGGCAAGCCTTTGAGGTGGAGGAAGAAGTGGCATCTTCCTTATTGTATTTTCTTCTAGTAGTATCTAATACAAAGAGTGTGTATTGTCTCTCAAATTCTTTGTTGTCTCATGTTTCTAGCTACTTTATCATTCTGGTATAATTCTGTGTTTAATTACATATAAGATAGTAATCAATTGTGCTCTAATTGGTAGAGCTACAGATCCCCTGACAATGTATTAGTTGAATATGACTATTAAAGAACTGACTCATCCACTATGGGTATTATATAGGTATTATGTGGTTTTCTTCTAGTCTTAAATTGAATAAGGTGGTGTGTTAACCAGATAGTTAGCCAATGGATCTTGGCTTTGTGCCCTCAATTGAGTATTATAAGAGGGATAAGAATCTATCTCATAAGAATTATTATCTACATAGGTGTCTTGCACCATTTATTCCTACACCACCACATTATAAATCCCTAGATTTTATGAGTCCACTATGAGTGTAGGATACATTTTGGTATCCATAGTCAATACTTTGTGATAAAAGTTCAAATAATTCTATAAACTCTAAAAAGGATAGAATATAAAATAGATGACATTCTAAATTAGTCTAGATTTGTCAAAAAGATCAAAAGGTTTATGCAAATATTTGTGAGGAAACAAGATAACATGAAGTATCTAACATTTCACTATTCACACAAAGTTAAGCAAGTAAATGGACCAAAAATCAAAATGCAAAACTCTAAGGTCAAAGTTTTTCAAATCAGTCTAATCTAGAAATTTAAAATTTGCTAGGTCTTTTGGCCAAATGTGGCATCAAAAGCTAGGCTCAGACAAGGCATGCACTAGGACTCTTAGCCAAATGACATCAAAATATAGAATTTGAAATAGATGAAAGTTTTAATCTAATGGATTTGAAACACTTCTAAGAAACACTAGGTATTTGATTCTTGGACATGAACTTGATCAACTAGGTATAAGGTATGAAACAAAAGGCACTTTATAAATAGTTTATTTTTTCATAAATAATGATATAAAACTTGGTTCTTTTGACAAATAATCTTAGACAAAAGTGAATGGTATAATTTTTCTAGATAAAAGATCATAAAAGTACACTTGGATTGGTCTAAAAATGTAGGAAGAAATTTGAACTCTATGCAAGAGGGTCTATGAAACAATATTGAAATGTTTTGGGTAGTGTAATGATGATATACTACCCAAAAGGTGTGATGAAAAAGTTTGTTTCAAAAACTCTCTAAGGAAAAGATATTTTTCCACAATTTTGACAACATAACTACTTTTCTTGATTCAAAATATTGTGGTGCATAGACTCAAAGTAAAAGTGTTTAGCACAAAATGGCTTAATTATATCAAGTAATGACAATGATTATGAGTCTTAAATGGCCTTCAACCCAAATTAGAAATTAAACATAAGTTCCCTCAAGTTTAGTGTAAATGGTGAACCCACTTAAGACATCAACCCTATGAACTTATAAAGGTGCAATTCTGAATTTAGATTTTAAGTGAAGGACATAAAACAACTTTGGTAAAGTTCTAGACTCAATTGGGTAGCATAAATACACCAAAGTAGATGATATGAATTTCAAGCTTTTGATGAACTTTGAACATGGAAAATTGATGATCTCACATAGGCAGCATAATGCCTCTTTGTTCAAAGGAAAATTTGGACTATGTGTTTGGTATGAATTATTTATTTACACCAAGTTTTGACTTCAAACAAGACTTTAATCTAGGACAAGACCAGCTAATTAATCGCTCTTAGATCCTAATTGACAAGGTTTCTTGGTATTGTTGGAATCCATCAATATACATCATTTGAGAGGTTTTAAAGTGTTGATCCAAAAGTAAATGTGCATTATATAGTAGGGTTTTTACACCCCCCTTCTCTCAAATTATATTACTATGGCATAGACTTTGAGGCACACCTTGTACCAACATTAATTCTATGGTAAGTGGGTATTTGTCTAATATCTAATAAGTTTACAAATGATCTAGGGGAATCAATTTCACAATGACTTTCACACCAAACAATGAAAACAAAAACCATGGATTTTGGGTCGATATCACTTGGCTTGTTTTAAAAAGGTCTAGTCCTTTTTGAAACCACTACATCCTATTGTTCACTTAGTGTAGTGCGATGTCCAAAGTGCCACTATGTCCCATGTGTAACTCTAATTAGGAGCCAAATAAATTCAATGTTAGGAGGTGAAACCTCAGGTCAAAGCTTCCCTAAAGAACTCACAGGAAGTGATGAAGTCCCCCTCACAAGCCAAGATTATATAAAAACAAAGAAAGCATGAAAGTAGAAAGACTTTAGGGTCATTTTCAAGGTCACCCAAACTTTGACGAGTTTTTTGGGAGTGATTTAGATGTATTTCTTTCTAAGCCTTGGTCCAAGTTACTTATAATAAGAATGGTGCTTTTGATTTCAAGAGTTCCTTAAAGGGGACAAATGGAAGAACATACACATAATATACCTCTTTTTTCCAGATAAAATTTAATCTAAACAACTAAGTAAATATAAAAAGCTTTGAAAAGGTGAGTTCATTTTTAATCCCAAATGGAAAATGAGGTTGTGTTCATTTTATCCCTTGGTCTTAGTTACAAACTTTGAAAAACATTCACCATAAACATCTAAATTCTTTTGTTAAACACCAAAACAAGGTTCGTAATTGTTTTTTTAGCTTGCAAAAGGTGATCTAAAACATGTTTTTAGAAAATGTCAAGCTTGGTACTATAGTAAAAATGTTATCATGTCATTTAGCCTTGAATCTCTTTTTAGTTTGAAACAATGAACTTTACCAAAAGAGCTCTCAGGTTTATGTTTTAAGAAAAAACACAGTGACCGATGTCATTTTATATAACCGATGATGGTTACATTTTTAACTGATGTTTGTTATCCAATCAACATCAGTTATACCAATGTTACTGATGGTAGGTATACAACTAATGTCAATTTTACTAATTGATGTTAGTTAAGATATGCAACTGATATCAATCTTACTTGTTGACATCAGTTATTGTGTAAAACCATGGCAAACTAAAATAGTAAAATAAAGTTAGAAAATTAATTTATAAGATTTTTAATGGTCTAAATGAATATTTTAAATCTTCAAAATGATCTTAATGTGTGTGATGCATCTAGTCCCACTGGGTATGCCATATGTGATCTAGGAATTTGACTCAAGAGAGAATGGTTAGTATGGTGTTAGTTCCAAAATGAAAGAAATAAACTAATAACATAACATCTCTAGGCCTAGACACTAGGGATAACTTAGTTAACAAAAATAAATGAAAAACACAACTAAAAAGTAAGGAATATAACACAATAATTCCTTCACCTTCCTTAGATGCTCCAAATGCCTTTGTAGTAGTGGCTTGCTCAGTTTTATGCTCATGAAGTCTTTGGCAATGGAAGCTTAGCTACCTCCATCTCTCCTTGGCACCTTTGGCTTGTGGCTTGGCATGGATTATAATCTATTTGGCATGGTAACACTAGTTTCATGAAGCTTTTATAACCAATCCTAAATTATAACTTTTCATTCTCAAGTCTTAGAAATGATGTGGTAAGGCCTCCTATTTATAGATTTTTATAAATGTCTATAATCAAACTGAACCATCCATCCTGAGATTAATATGAGTGGTTGAGAATTAATTAAATTTTTGGAATTATTTTCTTAATTATCTTCATCATGACATTAGAAGAAGGGAAATTAAGAGGCATGCATGGCATCATGGAAGGCATTGATGAGGCATGAAGGGCATGAATCTTGATATTTGTGGCATTTATGGCCTAGGGATGTCTTCCCATGAAATAAAGTCACTTGATGATATAGATATTCAATATTAATTTCAAAAAATAAGTATTCAACAAGGTTCCATGGAATTATTTATTAGGTCTTGATTTAGGTTAATTAGATCTTAAGCATGATTAAGCACTTTGTGCACAAATTAGAGAGATTGATCAGAATACCTTGTTATTAGTCCAAAATTTGATTGGACAATTGGGAGGTAATGTATTGGATTTGTATTCCCATTTAGGATGTTACCAAAAAAAAATGTTAAAGGCAGGTGTCTTGTGTAGAAGTGTTGATAGGAAAGAGCAATCTAGAGCACCTAGGTGCAAAATTGGCATTTTGACTCGAAATGATCTAATCAAATTTCAGTGGCCCATAAATTGCATTGCCCTATTTAGGGATACCTTGGCCAAAATCAGCACTTGAATATGTCAATTTCACATCATTTAGCATGTTTTAGTGTTTTTAAGCCAAATTATGCATTTTAGGTGGAAATTGGTCAAAATCTTGATTGGAAGTTATCAATGGCCAAATTTAGGTGTCTATAGTGCTCAATTGTGGTATGATTTTGCTTTGCTTTGGCTAGTTTTATGCTTATAAAAGAAATGGGATGGTCCATTTTTCCTTCACTTGTTTTTTCTAGAATGACACCAATCAAAGTGCCAAATACATTGACATGGATATGAAATATATTCATCTAGTTAGGAAATTGTAATATCGATTTACTTGTTAGTTTGACCTTTAAGGTCTCAGATGCATCTTCTAGCATTTTGCCCCAATAAAATGGGACATCCTTTCACAAGAGATCTTATAGTGGTACTAGAATCTTGGCACAGTTCCTTATGAAATTATGTAGTACCCATAATGTAAAATAAAAGGCATGAATATCTTTCTATGTTGATAGGGTTTGGATTTGAAGGATGATTGTGATCTTTGCTATATCAATGAGTAGACCATCCTTGTAGAAAATGTTCCCAAACAAAGTGCCAAATCAAATTACAAAGACAAAATTTTTTAGGTTTAAATAAATTAACAATTGCCTCCACATTTCAAACATAAGGCACAAGTTTTCATAATGGTAATTCACTAACCCATACACAATCTAGTCATTTAAGTATACTTGGAGGAATTTGTGAATGAATTCCTTGAAAGTGATGAGTACCACTTGGAAGAATATGAATAGCACATTCTTCAGTCCAAAGGGAATCATGTTGTATGAAAAATAACCCCATTCTATTTCAAAGGTAGTTTTGGGATTTTCCTCCTTCTCAATCTAAACTTAATGGTATTCTAATAACCCATTAGTAAGTGTGTATATCTCACAACCTATGATGCCACCCAAGACATCATTAGTGAATAGAGTTGGAAATGAGTCAGTCACATAGGAAACATTCAATAATGTATAGTCAACACAAATATAGATGAACCAATCCTTATTGATGTTAGTTTCCATGGGTATAACCACTTTATATTCTTGCATCGAGTATATTATGCCTATAGCTAGGATACCATCAATCTTTGTTTTAACCTTGGTGAAAATATTTGGGTTCATTTTATAAGGTCGCTTCTTCATAAGTCTTACACCATCAACTAACTTGATTCTCATATTCTTAGGGATGGATGTATGCCTTTCATATCTCTATAGTTCCAAGGGAATAATTCTTGGAGTTACTTCAAGAGATCAATAATACATGCTAGCTCTATTTCATACGAGTAGGTGCCTAGACTACTAATCTTTGGTTCCCATTTTGAGCTGATTTATACCTTTGTAGTTTTTAGTGGCATGTGTGTTAGGGTTCATTATTCTCTCAATGTGAATACTTAACTTATCTACTACCCTTAGTTGTTTCTATTATAATATGGGTAAGGTCTTATTCTGGGGTGTTATCCTCAACTTGGTGCACTAACTTTCTGTTTCCCTCCAAATTCTTTCAATTACATGCATTTTATGTTTCATCATCCTCATCACTAGTCATTATTAAGGTTTTCATCTTTAAATAAATTTAGGAGGACTAACACTTTTTCATTGAACATGTCTTTTAGGTTATCCTATGATATTAAAGTGTCCCCAAACACTGACCTTTGAACTACTTATAGTTGCTCAATTAATTTAAAGATTTGCAAAGAAAAGGAAAAGGTATGAAAAAACTGCTCCTTAATTAAATCTAAGATGGTTGTCTCATGGTACATCTCACTAATGATGTAACATGACCATGCCCAAGATTTTAAGGTCTTATAGAAGGTGTGAACCCATAGGTTCTTAAGGAATTTTCACTGTAGATATTCCAGGTTTCCTCACAAAGGTGTACATGTATTATTAGGTCAAATTCACCAAATTAGGCTGAGATATCCATGTCCTCATTACTCTTCCAAAATTTAGTGCAAATATATTCCTTTATATCTCACCAAGTTGTCAAGATAGGAATTTGTGCTACCCACCAATGAGCAACAATGCTCTTTAATGTATAAACTAGTGTACCCATTCTATCTACCTCTTTTAGGATGCATGATTTGAGGTCATGGACATAGTCTTATAATGGATTAATCCCTTTATATTTTTGGAGTATTGAAAGATTTCCATTACTAAGGTAAAATAATCTCTTTCCCTTCTTACAAGAGGCCCACCTTTTAGAAGCATGATCAATCTGGACCCATCCTATCTTTACTAGTTTTGGTTCCTTCATGCATACCAAGAGACATCTTCAACTAGTGGTATCATATGATTCTTTGACCCATTGATCATAGGAAAAATTTGTGGTGTCTAAGGTTGATTATCCATCTTCCCAAGAGAGGACTCCTTGATCATTTGGGTCTAGAGTCTCAACACCATGCAACATGATGTTATATATGTGCTTGATCTCACCCTTAATGTTCATGCTCTTGACATAAGGGGTCCTTGACCATTTGAAAGGGGTATAACTACCTTATCTTTTCTAATCTAAAATTTCATGTAGTGCTTCTTGAAGTGAATATCTAAATTATTTTCATAACACCATGGCCTTCCTAAAAGCATCAGGTAGTTTTCCTATTCTACTAGCTCAATCACTTCAAAGTTAGCACAAAATTTGGCACCCATGATATCTATAACTATACTTTTTAAAATTACAATCAGCTATACGTAGGTATTTTTTGCAATAAAAAGTACATGAGGGAAAGGCCTCAAGGCTAGCCTACCCATTTTATCCTAGGCATTCTTGGTCAAGATGTTAACTTCAATGCCTATGTCTATAAGTACCTTATAAAGAGACCATCCATCAATAGTGGAATCCATGAGGAGTTATTTGTCATACTCTACATTTTGTGTATGTCAAACTTCTCACACCCTCTCCATGCATGGTGTAGTGACCTCAACCTAATTTTTACCCACATGTTCCAAGAGTAAGTTCTTCAATAGAGGTAACATTCCCTCTATTTTTAGGAGGTGTAGTATCTCAGTTAATTCTTGTATCTCCACTTCATATCTATCTTGTTTCTTTCAAAAGGCAACAACCTACACTTCTAGGTTTTAAACTAATTAGATCTCCTCTTGTAATCATTGGTTGATACTCATAGCCTATTGTAATACATATTTTTGGTGCACTGAGTTTGGATATGTGTTTCTATTCAAAATTCACTTTTAGATCTAAGAGAAATAAGAAACTAAAGAAGTAATGGACAAGGCATGGGAAGTACCTGGACTAAAGATTGCGCACCGTAAATCCAGATGCTTGTGAGCACCCCTCTTTGGCTGTGGAGGAATGACACCTGCAAAAGAAGAAAACTTGGACAAAAAGGCGTTAGATAGATAGGCAGTGGGTTGCCAAGCAAGAGCTTGTTCCCAGAAGTGTAAAAACTTCCTCAAAGGGAGGTCAACCCACAGATAACAGACAGATAAGGACTAAGGAAATATAAGATGCCAGAATATAGAAGTGATAAACAGATTAGAAATGAAAGAAAATACCAATGATTACCTGAAAGGAGTAGTCAGGCTGATGACAGTCACCGAGGTCAGAAATGCTGCCGGCGTCGATTAAGAGGTCTGCCGACATCGGTTATCCTGTCGACGTCGGTTGGGGAAGTGACCGGCGTCGGTCGGGGTAATGGCCTGTGGTCGGGTCTGGGATGTGTTCTGGACTGTGGATAGGTTCGGGATGCTAAGAGGGTCGAGACAGAGTTTGGGGACGGGTCTGAATGGACTGTGGAGTGATCTTGCCCTGTACAGGGTCTTTGTTGGCAAAAGGGGGATGAGGGAGTTGTCTGGGATTGATATGAAGAGTGGGACAATGTGAGAAGAGGATAGACAGAGGACAGGACCTGAGAAGGCTTTTCAGCCTCTCAGGGGGAAGGATGGAGGGAATAGGAATAGGAAATGACTAAAAACTTAAAGAACAGAATCAAATAACAGAGTCTGCTTACCTTTTGCTTGCTGAATGAAGAGTTGAAGAAGCTGTTGTTGAAGCTGTTGTTGAAGCCATAGAGGATTTTGCAAGAAGAAAACTCTGAGGAAGAGCCTTTGCACCTGTTGCTGTTGTTGCACGAGGTCCAAATGGAAAAAAGATGAATGCCAAAACACCAAGAGAGATCTATTTGCGAGCTCAAGGGTCCAGGGGGGCTGTAACAGATGCAGAAAGGGGTAATGAAGGATGCCGACGCTGGCAGTTTTGCCGATGTCGGCCGAAGGGTCGCCGACGTCGGCGGTCGCAGAATGGGGACAGAGGCTAAAAATAGCCTCTACCCATTCTTGCACACCGCCGAGCGAGGGGGTGTGGGAAGAACGGTCACGAGGATGCCAAAATGGGCGTGGGGGGAAGATAATGAAGAGATTTGGCCTAATAAATGCTAGGGGGAAGGTGGAGGGATTCAAGGGAGGATCCAAGGTGGCAAGGGTAGGGTGGAAAGGGGGCCAAGGTCAAGGGTTAGGATAGGGGGCCAAGGTCAAGGGTTAGGATAGGGGTTTAAGGCCGAGGGGGGAGGACCAAGGTGCAGACACGTTTGTGGTGTCTACATTTGCCCCTTTTTGTCTTGTTGGTTGCCCTAGACGAACTACAAGACAAAAATAGGAGTTGGTTGCCCCAGAAAAGGGATGAGGTGTTCCCCCCTCAAAGCGATAGTCGAGAGACGGGAACCGAAGTTCGAGTGTCGATTTGATAGAGAAATGGATGAGAAAGATGAAAAGTGAGTGAAAATGCTGCAAAAGTCATGATTGCGCGTGTACCACGTCACGGGATGGTCAGGTCAAATTATCACATGTCAAGGGTCAAGGAGTGCCAAAATTGAAGTAATCGGGCCCCAGCATTTAGTCGTCTGCTGATCGGGTCACTCAATTTAAGCTAAAGCTCCAAATGGTCATCATGTTCTAGGTATCCAGGGCTCAGGAAGTGCTCCCAGAAACACGAAAAAGCCACAAGTAGTAGGGATCAACTGGCTCGTGATCCTATACTTGCGAAGGGTCAAAAATAGTCTGCAGACAATTCTGCTAACTAGCCGTGAGGTAGCACACACGCAAAAACAACCAAGGCAACATTGTCTTGGAAGTGGTCGAAGGTCGAAGGATGGTCATTGGTCAAGAGGATGGATGGACGAAAGGATGCGGCTGAGCTAACCCCAGAAGACCCCATGTCAACTGAGTGCTGCCTACATAGCCCCTGTCGTAAGGGCCTCAGGCCGATGTAGTTCTCCCTAAAAGGGGGGGAGAGTCAGAGGGATTGATTGGTCTTGGTCAAAGAAATGATTGGTCTTGGTCAAAGAGAATGATTGGTCTTGGTTAAAGTTGACGGAGTTGGTCGTGGTCAAGGTCAAGGTCGCAGAAGAGAAGGTTTGTTCATCAAAGAGATGAACAAACGGGGGTGGTCAAGATAACCTCAGAGGATGTGTTATCTGAGTGCTGCCTACATAGCCCTGGTCATAGGGCCTCAGACCAATGTAGTTCAGACAAATTGAGAAGATTGGTCGATGATGAGATTGGTCATGTGTTGAAATGACGAAGGTAAGATGATGCTATAGATGGTGTATTCTGTAGAATTGGTCGAGAGTCTTTCATCCCTAGCAAGTTTCCATAGTCACAATGGATGTATGCTAAGAATGAATAGAAGTCTATTTATGCTTCAGCAAGTATTGGTTTATGCTTAACATAAATTGGGTCTAGTCGGTAGTTTCCATGTGTACTGGTGTCCATAGAAACTATGTGAAATGGTCTAGGATGATGTCAGCTGAAAATGATGAAAATGGCTGGGTTTGAGATGAGTCGCCGATTGATGTGGTTAAATGTGACCAAAGTGAAGAGAAAAGATGAAAGGCAAATCGCTCTTTCATTGACAAGGACTAGAAAGGAAGCATAGATAGGGGTTGTTAGAACAAAGAGCCCCATTCATGCATTACGTCGTTGACCAGTGTTGAGTTAGAACGGTAATCGAATCACTTTGACATTAAAGTGAGCTCAAAGTCCCTTGAGCAGGTGAGAGGAAGAGGATAGGGTAACCCAGTCTAAGAGTAGGAATAACCTTGCCCCTTTTTATAGGAGACCCTGAGACAACTACAAGCCAAGTCCATGACTCATTTTTTTTTTTTTTTTTTTTTTTTTTTTGGGTGCAGGCTGATCGATGCGGGAAGCCTACATAGAGATGTTTTTTTGATGTAGTGGTCATGTTGTGAAGCTGATCAATGCGGGAAGCTTCTAAGAAAGGTGCTGTTTGTAGCAAGATTTAGTCATAGCCATCCTTTGGGGGAGTGGTCTATATTTTTGCTTAATGATGTTTGATAAGTTGGCCTAGCTGTCCTTCGAGGGATCAGTCTAGTAATACAGCAATGATAGTACAGCTGTCCTTCAAGGGAGTAGTCTGTCTTTTTGATTTTGACTTGATTTTGTGACCATGGATATGTTTTGACATCTTGATATATATATTTTTTTGATTTAGAGTCGTGGACAAGGTTGTAGAAGTTCAAGGATGCCCCTTTTATTAGGATAAAGCATCCATGCATCATAAAAGGGCCGTAGAGGACTTGTTAAAGGGAAATAGGGTTGAAAGGGATGAGGATTAAGAGGACAAGGATTGCTCAAGGGACGAGCTCAAGTTACATGTCAAGTAGACGAGTACTCGACTAGCAAAAGAATGGTCAAAGATGCAACACATTAAGAGGCTCAAGTTCTGGCCGTCCGTCGAGAGAAGACAGACGATAAGTCCCTGACCCATACTTGTGCGTGATGATAAAAGGTCCAAGCCAATTGGGGGCAAACTTGCCTCGTTTACTTCACTCCATATTGGTCACATGCTGATTCTCTTTGAGGACGAGGTCTCCGATGTTGAAGTCTCGTTCTCGTAGATTTTTGTCGTAGGCCTGCTTTATGCGACTTTGGTAGACATGGAGATGATTAAGGGTAGCAAGACGGCGCTCGTCGAGTAACTCAAGTTGAGCTAGGCGATCTTGATGAAATTCATCATTGGAGAGAATGTCATGCAAGGAGATGCGGAGAGACAGGATCTGTACTTCGAGAGGTAAGACAGCCTCTGTTTCGTACATGAGAGAGAAGGGAGTAGCACCCGTAGAGGTTCGGATGCTAGTGCGGTAGGCCCACAAAGCGAAGGGAATATGAATGTGCCAATCCCTTCCTGTATCATTGACCACCTTCATGAGAATTTTAGTGAGAATTTTGTTGGAAGCCTCTGCCTGCCCATTTGCTTGTGGGTAGTAAGGCGAGGAAAAGCTGAGTTTGATGCCAAATGAGTCGCATAGTTTTTGGACAGTCTTGTTTTTGAAGGACTTGCTGTTGTCGGTAATTTGTGAGGGACACCGAAACGATAGATAATGTGGCTGTTGATGAAGTCGGCAATTTTATTGGCTTTTGTGGAGACAAGAGGAATGGCTTCCACCCACTTGGTGAAATACTCAGTGGCAGTGATGATGGACTGATGACGAAGAGACGAGTGAGGGTTGATCTCACCGATGAGATCCAAGCCCCACTGAGAGAAAGGCCAAAAATCCTGAGCGACTTGTAAGGCGTGGCTGGGGAGATGAAGCAGGTTAGAGTGCTGCTGACACTTGATGCAACGTCGAACATAGTCGCTATAGTCTTGATGAAGGGTGGGCCAATAATAACCCAGGCGAAGGATGCGCTTGGCAACCGAGTTTCCACTGAAGTGTCCACCACAAATCCCGTCGTGGACTTGCTTTATGGCTTGAGGAGCTTCAGTGGAGGTTAGACAGCGAAGAAGGAGGCCGTCAAAGCCTCGTTTATAGAGAAGACCCCCTAGCATGGTATAGTGAGCTGTGCATTTGATGAAAGCTCACCGCGCATTGCTAGAGAGGTTGGGAGGAGTGACAGAAAGAGACAAGTAGTCCACAAGTTGCTTATACCAGTCATCTTGTGGGCTAGAATTGACAGTGTTGATATGGTCGATGTGAGGAGAGATGTATGAAGGCAAAGGTACATGATGCACTATGACAAAAAGGCGAGATGATGATGATGAAGACGAGATACGCGAAGCAAGAGAGGCCATGGTGTCGGCAAACTTGTTCGTAGAGCGTGAAATAGTCTGTAAGAGGTAATGGTCGAAAGATGCCAAAAGAAGGTCCACACGATTCCTATACCTCTGTAAAACTTCGTTTTTATAGAGATATGAACCGTTAACTTGATTAATGATGAGCTGCGAGTCACTGAAGATGTTGATAGACTTGATGTGGAGAGAAAGAGTAGTCTGAAGTCCCAAAATTAAGGCCTCGTATTCAGCCATATTATTGGTACAATCAAAGTCAAGCTTGAAAGATAGAGGCATGGGCTCCCCTTCGAGTGGGATGAGGATGACCCCCGCACCCCCGTCGAGTTGACATTTGGAGCCGTCAAAGAACATGGTCATTTGGTAGACGGTGTCATCGGTGGAAAGGGTAGCGATAGACTCGTCAGGGAACTCGCAGTGGGAAGGTTGGTTGTCGGGAAGAGGGGCATCTGCCAGTTGGTCAGCGATGGTTTGCCCCTTGATAGATTTCTACTGGATGAATTCGAGGTCAAACTCTGTAAGCAGCATGAGCCACCGAGCCATACGTTGATTCTGATATGGCTTGGAGTGCATGTACTTGAGAGGGTCAGTGTGAGTGACGATAAAGGTTTTGTGGTTGAGAAGATAGTGGCGGAGCTTGGTAGCGGAAAAGACTAATGCCAAATAGAGTTTCTCAGTATGAGTATACTGAGTTTCATAGTCGACCAGTGTTCGGCTGATGTAGTAAACCGCTTGCTCATGATGATGCTCGTCTCGGTGCGCGATCATGGCACCTAACGAATGGTTGGTAGCAGAAATATAAAGGTAGAGGGGTTGGTCATCCTTAGGTGGAATGAGGACTGGTGGGGAGACCAGATAGCCTTTGAGGGCTTCAAAAGCCTCTTGATAGTTCTTATCCCATTTAAAGGAGATGTCCTTCTTAAGGAGGTGATGGAAAGGTTGGCAGTGGTCTGAAAGTTGTCAGATGAAACGGCGAATGGACTGGAGCTTCCCTTGTAGACTTCGAAGCTGCTTGAGATTGGTCGGGGGTGGCATTTCGAGGATAGTGTGAATTTTAGTAGGATCTATCTCGATACCACGAAAAGAAACGATGAAGCCGAGAAGCTTGCCTGAGAGGACCCCAAAGACACACTTCTTGGGGTTGAGGCAGACATTATATTGAAGAAGGTGAGAGAAGATGATTGTGAGAATGGTCAAGTGGTCACGGTGAAGTTTGGACTTGCTGAGAAGGTCATCCACATAATCCTCCATGATCTTATGGAGGAGATCATGGAAAATGTAGGTCATGGTGAGCTGATAGGTGGCACCAGCATTTTTCAAGCTGAAAGGCATGACTCGATAGCAGAAAGTCCCCCATGGGGTGATAAAGGTAGTCTTGTGCTGATCTTCCGGTGTGATCAGGATTTGATTGTATCCTGAGAACCCGTCCATGAGAGATAGCATCTCGTGGCCGACCGTGAGATCAACAAGCTGGTCAATGTTAGGAAGAGGAAAGTCATCTTTGGGACAGGCTAGGTTAAGGTCGTGATAGTCCGTGCAGATCCGAATCCCCCCAGTTGCTTTAGTAACTAGGACGATGTTAGAGACCCACTGTGGATAATCAATGGGTTGGATGAAGGAGACAGAAAGAAGGCGTTGAAGCTCCTCTTTGACAAGGAGTGCAATGCGAGGATGCATCTTTCGAATCTTCTGCCTAACAGGCTTAGCCTCTAGTTTGGTGACAATGTTATGGGTAGCAATGGTGGGGTCGATGCCAGGCATGTCGCTGTAAGTCTAGGCAAAGGCCTTGCTATGGTTGGAAAGGAACTGGACATAGTCAAGCTGCTCCTGAGCGTCTAAAGATTGGCCAATCTTTAAGACGTGAGGAACATTGAAAGAAGAAGGGAGGTTGATGTCAATGGTGGATTCATTTAACATAACCTAGGTCTCGGAAGGGAGGAAATACTGGATGAAAGAGTCATCGGCACCCATGTAGGAAAGGATGGCGTCATCGTCAACGCAGTGGACAGTGTGAATGGTTGCCGACTCATCTTCTACCATGCTAGGAAAAATGAGAGGGAGAGACCTGGACACCCCATTGAGCTGATAGGTCAGGGGTTCCAGGCGGATGGTGTTTATGGAAAAAAAAACTAGGAGGGATGGAAACCACCGACTCTGTAGGTGACGAAGGAGAAATGGGCGAGTCTGGAGGAGATTGGTCGATAGTTGGCTCAGGACAAATGTCGGAAGGAGCCTGAGTGGGGTCATGATATCCTAGGCCATACCGTTTCTTGACATCGTGATCATTGAGCGGCTTGATGGGCTGATGGGAGCCCTGCTCATAACGTCCAAAACCAAAACCCTTCCATGCACACCTGTGAAGGTAAGTGTGTGCAAAGGCGGGGTTGCCAAGAAACAAGAAATCAGATGTGAAAGGTTGGGGTGAAGAAAGGGAATTGGCATTGGTAGGAGCTTGATTAAGCCCCCCATAGACAAAGTTGGTTTGGAAGTGAGGAGGACCATAAGGTACGACCGTCCCAATCTGATGGTCGTAATTGGGACTGAGGTGAAGGCGTCCATACTCTTGCGGAGTTTGGAACATGTCGAGGGTCAACAAGTGATATTCCCCAAGTGATAATCATTGGAAGATGTCTTCCATGGGGTCTTTGGTCGGCGCTTGAAGAGGAGGGGTGAGGGCAACCACCGATTGCGAACTGGTTGAAGCTTCCGCAGATGGAGGCGGTGCCAGAGTTGACGGTTTGATGGGAATGAGGACATCATTGGGACGATAGGTGGTGTTGCAAGTCTTGAAGGGTGAAGGGTCAGTGGGAATGGTATGGACTTGCCCGTCATGTTCAAACTTCACACAACGGTGCAAGGTGGAGGGAATACAGGCCATGGCACGGATCCAAGGTCGGCCTAGTAGAAGGTTGTATTGAAACTCTCCTTCGATGATATAGAAGAGCTCCGAGACTGTGCGTGGGCTAACGTGGATGTGAAGGATGACTGTGCCAATGGTCGTGGCAGTGGTGTCATTGAAAGAGCATAAGATCGCGTCAGTTTTGGAGACGCAATTCTTGGGAAGAGACAGCTGATCAAAGGTGTGAGTAGAGATTATGTTGATGCTAGCACCGCCGTCGATCATAACACATTTGATGCGTGTCTGATCGACATAGGCAGTGATGAAGAGGGCAACATCCTGATCTTCTGTGTTAGATGTGGGAATCTTAGAATCATTGAATGTGATGGAGTTGACAGGAGATAAAGAATGGACGAGGGCAGCGAGTGGTTGGGGGTCCTCGGGTTGGACCTCTGCTGCCTGCAAGGCTTGGATAAGGGCTTGATGGTGCTGAGGCGAGGTTTGGATAAGGTCATAAAGAGACATCTTCACAGGTGTCTGATGAAGCTACTTCAGCATGGAGTCTTGAATTGGCCCAGAAGAGGAAGACGAAGAAGTTTGGGATGCGCCAAGGATAGAAATTTTAGGCTTGGGCGCAAGAGGTGGCTTGACAAAGGGATAGGTCCAAGAAATGGTAGCTTTTTCTTTTGCCTTGTCCTTCTGCGACCTAGTGGTTATACGGATAGCATTGATTTCAAAAATGGGAGGTGAAAAAGGGGTCATATCTTACTGGTGAGATGTTGACGTGTTTGAAGAGGAAGGAGTCGGGGTCTAGTCAAGAGTGTCCTCAAGGAGAAGAGTGTCTTTCTCCATATGGCGGCGGATGACAGCCTTGAGGGCACAGCAAGTCTCGGTGTCATGTCCTGGTGTACGATGATATAAACAAATTTTCGTATCGTCGAACCAGGAGGGCTTGGACCCGAGAGGTTGGAAAGGCTTGATGGGCGGAAGGGTTATGTCATAAGTCTGGAGAAGTCGGCACAATATCAACGAGTATGATCCCAATAGAGGGTCCGTGTTATTTGATATGCGCGAGGTTGGTGACTTTTGCTTAGGCGAGGTTAGAAGAGGTTTCTGTACCACCTTATGGGTTGATGGCGCCGTGACAGATGGAGATGGCTCTGGCCTAGTGATTGAGAATGCCTTTTTAGGTGAGGGCCGACTGGAGATAGGCAGAGGAAGCAAAGGAGGCAATGAGTTTTGTTTGAAGGCCAGAGTGGGAAGAATGCTGGTCAAGGTCGAAAGATGAGGGCCCAAAATTGATGGCAATGGTGACGGAGAAGGAGGCGTTCGTTTCTGTGGTCTGGTAGTCCTCTTCGACTTGGTTGGGAGAGTACTGCTGGTCGAGGTCTGGCCTAGGTCCACCTTCACTTGTGGGTGAGTGAGGGTGGAGACAGGACGAACGCCAAATGACTTGATGGGTTTAGACGAGGTAGATGCAGGTTTTGATTTCAACGGGTTTGGTTGAGGTTTGAGAGTCTGGTCTTTGTCAAGAGTCTGACGAGATTTTGCCTTAGGAGGATTAGCAGCATGTGATGAGAGGGCACGGGTATGTTGAAGGGCTTTAAGACGCTCCCACAACACCTGAGGCGTCACTTTCCTTGGAGGGAGAAGCACGATTTTCTCCACTAACCGGGAAAATGGCTGAGAAGAAGATGTTGATGGTTGCGAGGTTGAAGACGAGATGGGTGTAGTGGTCTTAGACACCTGGTGTGGTGAAGTCATGACAGATTTAGATGAAGATGAAGGGGAGATAGGTTCTTCCCTAGGTGGAGAAGAATCTGAAAAGCGAGGCTCCCCGAGCGGGTAAAGGGTAGGGATGACGGTGCCCTCCACCTGCGGCTGAGGAGTAGGAAGGGTCGGGTCCTCCATAGGCAATAGAATGGAGGATGGTGAGACTTGTGGTGTAGGTAAAGCCAAGGTGTCCTATAAGATGAGAGAGGTTGGTGGAGAACTAGCCGGGGAGAGAGGTTGGTCTACATGTGACAGACTGATTGATGGACTAACCTCTTGAGGTTGATTGGGGACTAAAGGAGAGACCGTATTGACCGTTCGAATATTGTGTTCATGATTGTCGTCAATTAAGGTCTGGACGTTGTTTTGAGTTGGCGGATGATTGGGGAAAGGTTGTTTAAAGATGTCAATGGCCTGATTAGGGGGTGCATTTGGATTGTCTAAGATGAGGTCCCCCTTTTCAAGCATGTCTTAGATTATGTTCTTAAAGGTTTTGCAGTTTTCCGTGTCATGGCCCTTAACACGGTGGAAGCTGCATAAGTCATGCTCCCTATACCACGCAGGGATGGCGTGAGAGGGATCGAATTGTGGAGGAGGTCGAGCTTGAGGGAGATTGAGGGCCCCCTATTTGAGAAGCTTGTCCAGCACAGACGCATATGATTCTCTGAGAGGAGTATATCGCCGCTGCACGTATCTTTGCTGGAACTGGTGAGTAGCGCTCTGAGATGTAGATGGCTCAGGCTGATTGGTCAAAGAGGATGAAGGTCTGACAACCACGGCATTAGCTGAAGCCTTGGATTTAGAATTGGATGATGATGGCTTGGCAGAGGAAGAGTCATTGGTCTTAGAGCTGGGATTCTTGTTCCGCAACTTGACTTTATTCTCCTTGATGGCACGCAACTCAAGTTTGCGAGCCATCGTGAAGGCTTCGTCAAAAGTGCGAAAGGTTTGAACCCTCAGGGTGGAACAGATATGTCTGGCACAGGCTTGGGAAAAGAGTTCAATAAGCTCAGCCTGGGGTAAGGAAAAGGAGAGTTGATTGATAAGGCCTCTCCATCGAGCTACGAAGTCGGCTATGGACTCGTCCTCGAATTGCCAGATAGAATAGAGGTCTGTGATTGAGACCTTCTTGGTTATGTTGATGGAAAAGTGATCGAGGAAGAGTTGAGCCAATTGTGTGAATGAAAAGAGAGAATGGCTAGGAAGGGAGCTGTACCAGTCAAGTGTAGCACCTGAGAGAGACATAGGAAACGTGCGTAAGAGTAACGCATCGTCATGGCCAATGAGGTAGCAGGCATGTCTGAATGCCTGCAAGTGTTGTTGTGGGTCTTCCTTGTTTTGAAAGCGAGAAAACTTCGGAAACTCCCACTGGCTAGGATATGGTCTGATTGGGACAGAAGGATGAATGGGCTCGTTACAGATTTGCTCGTATGAAAGAGTGTTGCGTGAGCCGAAAATAGAGGTCTCAAGACTGGTCATCTTGTCCATCAGCATTTTGATGATGTCTGCCGACGGATTGATGGGTTGCGCGCCCCCTAAGTTGTAGGGTGCTTGGAAGAGGCTAGGGGAGGTATGCGACATAGTCGGTTGTACAATGTACAGATGACTAATCGCAGGGGCAGAGGTGGAGGCTAAAGGTGGTTGGGTGGAAGACATAACTGGGCCCATTGTCGCCACAAGAGGTTGAACTATGGTAACGGGGGCCAAGGGATAAGAAGCCACTCTGGTGTTGATAGGGGCCAGGGTAGGCGAAATAGAGACGATAAGGTTTTGAAAAGGAGTGGATAGCGGTTGAGGGGGTTGAGGTTGACAGGGGGCCAAAACCCCGGTGGAAGTGGGCCCAATGATAGAGGGAGAGGCCACACCTGGAGGATTGGTCAAAATTTGGTCAGTGGTCAAAGCGATGGCTTGAGTGTCTGAAGGTTGAACTATGGATGCTGTCGATATAGCCGTAGTTACGGCAAGGGAGGTTGGTATTCCGTAGATTGGGTTGCCCAAGGAGTCTCGTGTTCGGCTATGCGCGAGATAATGTTGCAAGGCCTTGACGTTGAGGTCCAAGAATCGCTCGAAGTCTTGGTCCCCTTCTTGGACAATGGGAGTCTGCGGCGGGGTTGGACGAGTGGGAGTTCTTTCGGTCTCCGAGTTGAACTCCATTGTAGGCTTGGTCACGAACGGGGTGGATGGAAGTGGTTGACGGCTAGCATGGTTGACAAGAGCTTTGGCTTGGCTACGAGTCAAAACCATGCAAAGCAAAGAAGGTTCAGGTCTCAGGAACTGTGTTGCTCAGTTTCAGAAAACCAGGATGGAGTCTTTGGCAGAGAAAGGACAGGTTTCAGGCTGCTGGTTTTGAAGAAAAAGGACAGTGACAGAGACCGATGTCAGTTTAAAAACTGATGTCGGTAATAAACGTGGCCGACGTCGATCAGATAATCGCTGCCGGTAACATATGAAGCTGACGTCGGTAGAAGAACCGATGCCGGTGACAGGGGAAGGCCGACGTCGGTGGAAGAACTGATGTCGGTGACTGTGTCTTCCAGAGAACCAAAAGGTTTGATGATTCTTGGAAAAACAAAGAAGAAAGTGTCCTCACACACTCAAACAATCAGATGAGAAGAGGAAAACAGAGAGAGACACACAAGCCTAAGCGATAAATCCTAGGAATTAACCTTAGAAATTGTGGCTTATGCCTTAGATGAATGTTTGGGGAGATTGGCTGAAAAATGGGTCCTAGAAGAAGGTAGTCTAAAGATGGTTTCAGGTGTTGTTTTAGGTTATCAAAAATCTGTGTTAGGGTCTGGTACGTGGCCTGGTGCTAAGGAGCAAGCTCCCCTCACTTCACGATTCCAGTGGTTAGCTAGTTTCGCTTAGCCAAGATATACCTCACCTAGAGTTTATCCTCTGCCAGAGAACGGAGTGGGCTTCCCCCTTGGTGATGAAATCCAAGTAGGTTCACTGGGACGGGTAAGGTATCCGCTGGGGGATGAAATCCCAGTCGGGCCTTGTCTCAAGTAAGTTTTATGTTCGTTTAGTGCATGTGGTTCGGTAGTGTAACATCAAGTGTCTACGGTTCATTCAATATGCGTCTAAGTTACTAGATGTGGACTAATGCAAGCACAAGCAGAAATGAAAGTGCAATATGTTTTAATGCCCAAGTCGAAATGTGATGTTGTGATGCAGACAAGTTTGAGAAAGGGTTGAGAGTATGATGTTTAGACTAGTCTAGAAATGCAAGGAAGAAAGATTCATTTTAGTCCTGCTTATAGTGTCATTCGAAATAGAAGAAAGAGACAAGAGAGAAGGAGCCTAAATGCACCTAAATGAATGAAAAGGAAAAGGAACCCAGGAGGAACCTAGGGTCCCACCGGGTGTGCCAGTATGTTTCTATTCAAAATTTGCTTTTAGATCTAAGAGAAATAAGAAACTAAAGAAGTAATGGACAAGGCATGGGAAGTACCTGGACTAAAGATTGCGCACCATAAATCTAGACGCTTGTGAGCACCCCTCTTTGGCTGTGGAGGAATGACACCTGCAAAAGAAGAAAACTTGGACAAAAAGGCGTTAGATAGATAGGCAGTGGGTTGCCAAGCAAGAGCTTGTTCCCGGAAGTGTAAAAACTTCCTCAAAGGGAGGTCAACCCACAGATAACAGACAGATAAGGACTAAGGAAATATAAGATGCCAGAATATAGAAGTGATAAACAGATTAGAAATGAAAGAAAATACCAATGATTACCTGAAAGGAGTAGTCAGGCTGATGACAGTCGCCGAGGTCGGAAATGCTACCGGCGTCGGTTAAGAGGTCTGTCGACGTTGGTTATCCTGTCGACGTCGGTTGGGGAAGTGACCGGCGTCGGTCGGGGTAATGGCCTGTGGTCAGGTCTGGGATGTGTTCTGGACTGTGGACAGGTCCGAGATGCTAAGAGGGTCGAGACAGAGTTTGGGGATGGGTCTGAATGGACTGTGGAGTGATCTTGCCCTGTACAGGGTCTTTATTGGCAAAAGGGGGATGAGGGAGTTGTCTGGGATTGATATGAAGAGTGGGACAATGTGAGAAGAGGATGGACAGAGGATAGGGCCTGAGAAGGCTTTTCAGCCTCTCAGGGGGAAGGATGGAGGGAATAGGAATAGGAAATGACTAAAAACTTAAAGAACAGAATCAAATAACAGAGTTTGCTTACCTTTTGCTTGCTGAATGAAGAGTTGAAGAAGCTGTTGTTGAAGCCACAGAGGATTCTGCAAGAAGAAAACTCTGAGGAAGAGCCTTTGCACCTATTTCTGTTGTTGCACGAGGTCCAAGCAAAAAAAAGACGAATGCCAAAACACCAAGAGAGATCTGTTTGCAAGCTCAAGGGTCTAGGGGGGTTGCAACGGATGCAGAAAGGGGTAATGAAGGATGCCAACGCCGGTAGTTTCGCCGACATCGGCTGAAGGGTCGCCGATGTCAGCGGTCGCAGAATGGGGACAGAGGCTAAAAATAGCCTCTGCCCATTCTTGCACGCCACCGAGCGAGGGGGTGTGGGAAGAACGGTCACGAGGATGCCAAAATGGGCATGGGGGGAAGATAATGAAGAGATTTGGCCTAATAAATGCTAGGGGGAAGGTGGAGGGATTCAAGGGAGGATCCAAGGTGGCAAGGGTAGGGTGGAAAGGGGGCCAAGGTCAAGGGTTAGGATAGGGGTTTAAGGCCAAGGGGGGAGGACCAAGGTGCAGACACGTTTGCGGTGTCTACAATATGATCCAAATTTGGGTTTAGGAAACATTATATGCTTTTTGAAACCCTTATCCTCATATTCTAAGTATAACTTAGTTATTGGCAAAGTTAGTGATTGAATGGTGAAACCATTATGAGTAGTTATTTACACCTTAACTATCTTTGTGTAGGTTATTTATACCTTCAAGGTCTATTTTTCTAATTTTATCTCATGCCTAATCATTCTTATATCCTTGTCTATGCCAAGCCTACCTTAGGTCAATATTTTATATAACTCAAGGCATTATTTGACCTTATGAGACCCCTTGACAATATCCACATGTAAGATGTTTAGGGAAGTCATTTTGTTAATTCTTTGTTAAGCCACACTTATAACATGAGCATGATGGGAACCTTCTACCACCATATCCTCCACCTCACCTTTTGGCACCTTACTACATTCTAAATCTTATATTTTGTTGATCTTAGCCTTCATTGATTTGTTTATCCTACTCTCTAACTACTGTAGTAGCCTATCATGCACCTCTCTCCATATTCTTGTACATTTCATCAATCACCTAGAAATCAATTATGGTATGGGTGTAGGCATCACAAAACTGATAATAGATGGTAGTATTAACTTGACTAGCATGTTTCAACAAAGGGTAGTTATAGACATCATGTGACTCTTGATATACTTTGTATCTTAGAATAAAAGTACACACATTTATTCATGGGTAGTTATTTCTATTATGTCATTACACTTTGCATTTGATGCACCATAGTCCACTTCAAGCATCATGTGATGATCTAGTGATAATTTTTAGAGTTGGAAATCCATATATGTAATTTATGCCTCCATAATTTGGCTGATCCCAATATTTGTACTTTTAACTACCTTGTCTCTAAGTATGGATTCAATAATTTCATGAGGATATGTAAAAGTCTTCATGGAAAGCTCTCTTTATAAAAACACTAATAACCCTCCAATGAGTCATTGTGCATGCTAGGAAGGGTGAATATCATATGGGAGCTTTCAGAGTCTTAAACCTTACATTACAAAGGCTCACACTTTTTGATATCCTTTGGGTAATATTTTTGAGCATGGTGATGCTCTATTATTCAAACTTTAGAATGCTAAATTCCTTCAAGAATGCCTCTTTCAGGGTATCATAATTGACCATGGCCTAGTTAGGGTCAATTTTTTAATACTAGGTATGGGCACAATCAAGTAGAGTTATCACAAATTGGGTAGCCTTACATTCCAATTGGGTTATACCCCACATGTACTATTATAGTTCACACTTCAACACATGCTCTATGATTTCTCCACACCATGATATTTTGGCAATTACATGGCCATTTCTTAATATATTTTCTATGGGGGGTAACTAGTATCTAAGTTACTTGTTCCCTAGAATCTATCTTGGTGGTGGTCCTTTGATGCCTCCATCCATTGGGTTGGGCACTGGTCCCATCATAATTATTGGAGTAGTTGATGTCGAAGTCATTATACTACTTGTCAAACCAATTCTTGCATGTTATTTCCCACTTTATGTTACTGATATCAATTGAGATTATATGCTTACACTCAAGCTATATTATGGTGAGATAGTGTCCAATAGTCTAGAGGTAGTTTCACTCACATCTTATTATGAAATAATCTATTTAATTAAAAATTTAAACTCTAAGTCTATAAAATGTTTAATATCTATGTCAATAATAACATAAATTATTTATTATAAAATCATTTTAAGTGGGGGATCTAGCATGTGAGCATGTGTCATTGGTTTAAAGGGGGTAGGCATTTCAAGTGTATCTTCAATCACCAAATCTTATAAGAACCCAGTGATTTATACACTTTTCAAGTGTTAAGCTCAATCTATCACTTCATTATATTTCTCATCCTCATGATATTGTATTTCAAGAGATCCTTCCCTATTCCCTTCCTACTCACTACAGGTTCTCTCCACACTTTCAGGTTCCATATTTTCCATTAGTATGTGGCATATCTTATTATAGGTCTATCTTTTAAGCTCTCAATTGTCAATATGGTCATCCTCTTCCATTATGTGTCACCTACACATCCCCTTCTCCCCCTTTGCATTGTTCATATGATAAAATAATTTAGCCTTCCATCCCTAATGTTTCAAAATTGTAATCCACCATTAGATTTTTAATCTTTGTGCTTAATTCCTTTACAAACATACCTCTAGGGTTATGAAAAAATGGGTACTCTACTTCCTTAGGGCATGAGTATGTTGATATAATGAACTCAAGTATATATCTATTTAGTGCTCCTTTCCACCATTTATCTACCGCTCTAGTCTAAGTGGCATCTAAAGTCTCAAGTCTTTTTAGGTGATCCTTTGTCCATTCATATCATTGTCCATAACTTCTTCTTTAATGGGTTGAATATGTATCCAACAACCATTACACATGCTCAGGTAGCTCACAAAAAAAGAATTTGAACAAGGAATCATATAGGTTATTTTGAACCCATTTTGTTGGATTTTGTCCTTTTCAAGTTGGATTCTTTAACACAAATCTATCTTCCATGTTTTGCAGCCATTGCTTGATGCTTTCAAGGGAGAGTTCATACATCATTCTATTACACCATTACAACAACAAAATTCAACATAGGTCCTAGTAATAGAACCAAAATGGTGTATAAAATGGAACTAAAGTTTGTTTTAGTCAATTCTTGGTTTCTCACAACTAGGTGGAAACATCGAATATATCCTTTACCCTCAACATTTTACACTCAGCTATGCTAACATCAATTCACATAAGGCATAGGCTTTATGCTCTCACCTAAAGTATAGTTGAGAAGAGATCAAGTCTTGTATTAGTTTAGTTGTTTTATGGTGAAAGATATCAAATATAAGACTTGGTATATCCAAATGGGGCTTAATTAGATTCATTGGTGTAAGCCCTTAATGGGCAAAGCCTAGTGGCCTATAGGTGAAAGCCTTTTGGTGGACTAGTCTTAGAGTCATATGGGTGCAAGATTTTATTAAACTAAGCCTAGAATCATATTGGTGTTTGAAGGGTCATAGGGTTATTCTCATTTTAATTACTCATTCTAATTTGAAACTTTTAGAAAGGATAAGAACACTTGTCGCATACTCTAGACTCAATACTCTCTATAAATTTATGATGATATCATCAGTTACTATAGGGATGCCATTAACATCATGAACCAAAATCATGCATGAACTTTACATAGAATAAATAAAATTAGACTACAATACTACATCCATTATACATAGTTCATTTATAAATATAATACATGCATAGACCAAATCCATCATGTTTTACTGCAACCATTCTTTGTTATTAATCAAAGTTCAAATACAGAGTATATAGTTCATATCATTCTAAATAGAGTATATGTTTATCTCATTTTATTTGATGATCTAGAGGATCACAAGTGAGCTTGGGAATATACATATGGATCATTCATAGTGTCTATGATAAGTCTAAGTCTAATGGTAGCTGGATGCATGCATACATAGTGAATTATAACTTTCTAGAGATTCACTACACTATTTTTGCATTTTTTGATCAACCAATTCAAGCTCTTTTTATATACTTTTAGAATATCTATAATAAGGTGAAATGCACATAGTTAGTACTGATATAGAGCCTTAGTGATCATTCCTATCAAATCCATCACCTTATAAAATTTACATTATAGTCTCCATGTATTACCAATACTAGAAGATGCCTTGAAGATTTGAAGTCCAGTTATCTACCTACCAATTAGCACAAGGTATGTATTAAAACTTCCAACTATCACCAATCATGCCAAAACATTATCATTAATCAAAATGATCACCTCAAAATAATGTGTATTTCATGCTGGCATAAATTTTGTACTTAATGAAATAAGGGACCCAATAGTGGTTGACTAAGTTGGTGTACTCATGCTTTGAATGGAGTCAACCAAGATTGAAGGAGCATTCACTAGACCATTTCATATGCCATAATCTCATTAAATAACATTATGCAGTCAAATCAATGCATGAAAAGAGTTGTGAAGTTGCTTGTAATAATTGATTATGTGAATAATGGCCATTATGGCTTCTTATCCACACTTCCATGCTATATTGTTTCTCCCTTTCCCTCTATTGTTCTATAAATTGAGGCTAAAATTCCATTATATTAATCCTTAGGCTAGGTATGAAGATTTTATGCCTAAATTGTACCTTGAAAACCTTCGATTGAATATAAGGACTAGTTCAGATTCTTTGTGTTACTTGAGTGTGTTTCATACTTGCTGATTTGAATAAGTGTTGAATCTTATATTCCTTTGCATATCCTTGTTCTCACCTAGTTTATAGGAGATTTCCTAAATAGGTCATATGGTGTGTGAAAGTGTTAGTGATTATGCTTAAAGTAGAGTCTAATTAGTAGTGTTATGAAAAAAGGCCTCCCATTCATCATCCTTAAGTTGTATCAGTTTAACATAGCCTCCATGTGAATTATTGATGCTTAGGAGTCTCTAAGAGAGAGTAATCTAATTACTAGTCCTATTCTTATTCACAAGTGTTGTTCAAGGGTCAGTTAGATTGGAAAAAACACATTGGTACATCACCTCCCTTAGCTTAGGTTTTGTTTTATGCATCTATTTATCCATTTTCATTAGTTAAGCTAGTAGATTAAGGAATTAACCCATAATTGGCACACCAGGGGATCTAGCCCCAAAACTATAGGTTCACCTCACCAACTAAGCCAACCACACCTAAATGGGATCCCATTGTATTAGCTAAATGAGGCAGGTCTAAAACATGACTATCTCAAGGGTGAAATCTAGGCTGATAACACTTTTTTTCACACTTTATGGGACCAAATTCAAGATACTAAGTTGGATCATACATTCTCATCATTTAGAAACCTCAAGGAGGTGCAAGCATTCTAGTAGCATATTAACACTCAATATCTGATGCCAAGATTCATCAAAAGCTATTCATGCAAGGGTAAGAACAACTATTATTGATAGTTTTCTTTTTCTTTATTTTCCTCATTACATCTAATGGCTAGATATGGAGAAGATATGGAGAAGATGTATGTTATACAATTCCTTATTAGTTATATGGTGCTCTTTACCAACCCCCTTAGTAGCTCAACCACATATCTCAATAGTATTATGAACCTTATCATCCTTCTTACTACCAATAAAATCACCCTTACCCTCATTATGAGCCTTATAAACCTCCTTATCATCCTTCCTATCAGAATTAATACCCTTCCTTCCCTCCCCAACCACACTTTCAAGTTACACCTAGTTTATCCGATGAGTTGAAGGAGTTAAAAATCATGAATCAAGTCATTGCTAGTGAGATATTAGCCTTGAAGGAGCAACAATATCAATGCAACCAATCTTATGATCCTCTACTTCCTTCTTCCCCATTTTAATATCCTTAGAACAGTAATCCCATGCCACACCTAAATAAAGAAGAGAGGAAGGTTGTAAAAGTCATGACAAGGTGAATCCAAAGATTTCAAAGCCCTTCACCTATTCCTCAAGCTCAAGTTGTCCATATATGTCTACGTATGAAAAGGGAGAAGGAAGTTGTGAGTACCAAGCCTAAGAAGTTCCCAATCTTTCAGAGTGTTTCTTTACCCCCTAAACTCACTCAAGAGTAACATATAATGTCTTATCTTCCAAATCCACCAATTGGACATTCTTGTCATCCCACCATCTCCCTATTTGAAGGAGGACCTATGGTTTGGAGAGAAAATAAAGAGAATCTAAATGAAGAGTAGTGTATGGAGTCTAGTTTAAGCGATATTTCAAGTTTTTAAAGCTCCCAATATGTCCTTCATACTTTAGTCATTCATGAGAATCAAGATACATCTAGTCTTGATAAAGCAATTGAGGAGTGGAAAAGGAAGATATAGTGCCTTCAATTGATTGTCTTTATCCATCTCCTTAAAAACATCATGATCAACCTAGTACTCTTAAAGATCCAAGTTGACAAAATCCAATTGCATTAAATTCATAATTGGAGCATTTAAATGTGAGAGGTAACTTGATAAATAAAATTGATGAGGTGGCATTCCTTCAAAATATTGATTATGTTACAACTACAAGTGGGTTCCAAGAACACCTTGAAAAGGATACTTCAAGCACCTATGATGAGGATATCACTATTGATACTCATAGTCATCCCAATAGATCAAATTTTAAGCCTCCAGTCATAATGGCATGACCTTGAGGTGGATGAAACACATGTAACTTCTCCTCTAGGAGACAGTAAAAGAAATAACCCTCATGAAACCATTATTCAATCTAATATCACTTTAACTGATTTGGATGATCATTGATATCAATTGTACCATGAATACTTATATGATATTGAATAACTCAACATGATGGATTTGAATAATGGAATATAAAAATAGGTTGAGATCTCAAGTGAAGGTAACACTAATGTTTTAAAACATTGAGAGGATAATTTAGATTAGTGAACTTCCATTCTCCATAGAGGATGAATGTGGTCAAGTTGTAATAGAACATGAGACTTGTCATGAACCTATTATAAAATTAGAGGCAATTAATTATCATGTTGCTCTATAAGGATATGATAAGAGTGGCATTTAGGTCCATGTATTTTTGATTTTTTATAAAGATTTTACCTTTTGGGAATGCCTAGATAATTTTTGTTCAAGTTTAGATGATACATCTCCACCTTATCAAGAGAATGTAAAAATTGCCAACTTGGCTAATGAGCATGGTGAAGAGCTCAAGAAGGGTTTTAAAGAGAACATTATGGTAGTTGGTCCTATTGAGTTTCAAGAGTAGATCCAAGGGCCTAATGAGATGAGGAAATCCTACTTGGACATGATCAAGGATATTGAAGATCTTAATAGGAAGTTACGTCAAGAAGAACAAGATGAATTTGTTGAGGAAGAATGCAAGGTTACTAGTGAGCCAATATGTCTTTGAAGATCATATTTAAGAGGTTAAGTTTCAAGGTCCACTAAGGTATGATGAATATGGTACCTTCTAAGATGAGAAAAAGATTGTTTTTAAGGATCCAATTAAAGCAAAGGTTGAGGTTATTACACCTATCAACCAATATGTAACCATCTTGGAGAACTCTCACATTACCAAAGATAAATAATAGCTTGAGGTGAAAATTGAAAATAAAGATGAATATGTTTACATTGGAGACATGTTTGATGTTTTAGATTCATCTAAGGTCAATACAAAGATAATAATGGTCAAGGAAGGAGTTAGTCAAATAAGAGAAAAACATGATCAAAAACTTGTACTTCAAATTGGATCATCTCATAGAGTGAAATATATAAGAAAATTCCCCTTTGACCCATGAGGATGAAGTCTTATTTAGGATATTTATTTATAATAGGTATTATTTCCTTAGTTTCCAATAAGTGTTTATCAGCACATGTGTGTTTGCTTCTAGCTTATGTGGGTGTTGTCTTTGTGTCTATGGTAAGGTTGTTGTAGTATTTAAAAGTTTTCAAGGTGATAGTTTTGTTTGTCAATATTAGGTAGAGTAGTCATCTCAAGTCATGTTTTCATGTGTGAGTCTTGTGCCAAAAATAATGAGATAGCTAGTTCTCTTGACCAATAGGCTGGTCAACCCCTAAGAGTCACCAAGAATGTTGATAATTTGGCCTCCTATGCCAAATATCAATGCCTATAGTTAAAAAAATTATAATAAGGCCCTCAAAGATTGTGTATGGATATATTATATCTTATAATGGTCCTTAAAATGGTCTTTTCAAGCCTCGGTTATCATTATTTAAGGTTGTTTTGATAAAATTAAGGTAAATGGCATTTTTGACCCTATGTTATCTAGTCACGTTATGTCATAGTCAAGTGGGTTGAAGAGTGTTAAGAGGTATAGGGGTGAATTTGAGTCACCTATAATGTGTTAAATTGATATTACTCCTCCCTAGTCTATACAAGTGCAAAGAGGGCAATAACCAAATTTTCTAATGTTTCATATCCTTTTGAAGATGTTTTCCTAATTAATTATAACATTTAAAAGGAAAATATGGTAAGAAATGATAGGTTTTCAATAGAAAGAAGAGGATGAAACCTCATATTACATCTTTATAAGCATATATATAATTTAGGGACACTTGGCATATCAAATCCATCATTTTTCAAGTAAAATAGATAGTTTTCATAGTAAAAAGAGAAGGTTTTTAGATAGTTCATACAAGTTTGTTAGACCAAGATCATGTTCAAACACATACATGGATTCATTTATGCCTCCCTAAACCATATCCATAATTTTTAGGTATTTTCAATCCAAAATAATTCAAAAACCAATCCCTTCTCCCCATCGCTCTCCTTGGTATCCTTAAATAGCCATTCAGGTTTCTATTTAGTATGGATAGAGAAGAGAGAATGAGGACCTAAGATTTTGGGTAGAGGAGGGGACATTAGTTTTTTTTCCATTTTATGAAATTAGTTCTAAATTTGGTTTCCTATCTTTTATGAACAATTAGTAAGGAGGTGAAGGAATCACTATGTTTTCTCCATCTAGGTAGGGTTTGGGTTTGCTTCAATTTTTACATTTCTGAGCATGATGAAAGAAGAATGACAAGTTGGGTGAATTCTCAGGGGTATATAAAAATATTATAAACCATCATAAAACCCTAATTTAAATGTTTTACCCTAATGATATAAGAAACCTTCTTTTAGAGTAATTTATAGGTTGATAATAATGAGGTTCTTGATACTTCAGGGTCTCAAATAGTTATAAAGTGATTAGTAAAGTCTCAAAATTATTCAAAACCTCTTTGAAGCTCTATAAAAATGGATTATCAGTGCCTGGATGGACCTAAAAACCCATATAATGGTGATCACCTATAGTTTCCACATGTAATCAAGCAATTTGAACAAATCGTGGAAACATAACCTTGTTCATGTTTGATGAATGTGTTGTCATTGCTCAGGTTATTTGAAGGAAGTGTAACACATTCGAATTGTGAATATTTGGAATTAAAATAATAAATAAGGTATACCATTATATGCATATGCCACTCTTACACATCATTTTTCATCCCACTTGATATGAATAAACATCCAAAGGATTAGGAACCTCATACTAGAATATGTCGTAGGTTAGGGGAAACAAAATTCTTGAGGTTTTGAGGTTTTCAACAGATTAATAAAATGGTTGGTGAAGAATTAACACTCCATTCACACTATTCCAATGTTATATTATATAATTTAATATCCTTTTAGTAAACACTAACCCTTGTAGATTAAAACATCATCACTAGACCTCTCTAAATGATACAAGTCTAAAGAATTGATCATCTAAAGGCATGCATTTGTACATTAGGAGGATAGAGGTATATAGATACTAGAGGAGGTATTTAATATAAGGATTATATTTTCAACTTACCTCACTAATCTTATGAGACTCTTGATGTGGATGAGAGTTTACTAAATAAGAAACCAACCCAAGGAGTCCATTTGAGGAATTTGCAGTCTTAAGACTAAGATCACATATAGGCTTATGGCATAGTTGAATAGGTTATTAAAGAGGTTTTAGGTTGCATGATATTTTGAAAAATGTTCATTTAAATTTTAATGATAACTTACCTCCATATAGTTTCACTAAAGAGACAAAAGACAACCTAAGGGTTAGAAGGTCCAACTAGGCCTAATAGGCCTAGATAGATAGTTATAGGTCTATGGGTGAATATGTGAAAATGTTAGGATTTTAATGAGTAAAACATATCATGGGGGAATTATATATATAAATGAATATGTCTATTTTCATACCTTCAATTCTTATATAGAGAGTTGTTATGGAGATGAAAATCACCTCTCATATATTTAAAACTACTAGAGAGTTGTTATGGAGATGAAACTCACCTCTCATATAGTAAGAAAATGAAGAATTGCCACTTACAGGCAAGGTCATGTAAAGGAGATGTGTTGGAAAATGCATAAAGAAGAAGTGAAGGTATTAAAAGAGACATATTAATTTATAATCAAAATTTAACAATGCATTCATTTGATGTTTTGGTCATTTGAGACAAGGAAGAGCCTAATGGCCTAATTAGGCCTATTAGGCCTAAACTAACATGCACATATCTACACATGGGAAATGAAGGGAATTTGCAAATTTGGAGAGTGTTTTGGAGACTATAATATTAAATATGGTTAGTTATAACATTATAGATAGTATCATGAAGTTTTGGGACTCAAATAGATAGAAAAAATCTTAATTTGTAGACCTTTAGGGTCAGACTAGCCTAATGACTCATGAAACCTAAGAATGAACTAATATGGTTGTAGAGGGTATATAGAGGATGGATGGTATGTATTAACATTTAAATAAGTCATGTGGTTTTTCATATATCCTTAGGAGGTGATGGAAGTCAAAACCAAACATATTTTACTTTTTGCATCCTTGTCCTCTCCCTCGATCTCATAGTTACAAGGTTTTGAGCTTGAGAGGCACTTTCTTCACATGGTAGCACCAAGGAGAATATGAATGGGATTATTATCTACTGGTGGAAGTTTAAATAGGTTTTATACTAATTATAATTGGATTTTTTTGAGATTTGACCCCTTAACTCTATGAATTATTCTTAAGAATCTAGATCTCTCTAAACCCTACCAAAACCCACCTAGTGATTTGATGAAATATTTTTTCCATAAAATTCATTAAAATTATATATTTGATCCTTTAAATGGTTTTAATGGTCCTATTAATTATCATAAAAACCTAAATGATCCACTAGTTATCACATGAAGAGTGTATGGTGTATGTATCAAGCCTATAGAGTACAATTTTGAAAGCTTCTCATGGAATTGGACTATGTGACACCTAAAGGTATGTGTTATAACCATTTTTGGACTTATTTAGACATGTTAAAATGTCTATGAATTTATCATGAGAGGTATTAAGGAAAAGTTATAGTCTTCAGACTAGTTCATTTGATGGTCATCTACAACCATACCTAAATGTCTAGTTAGCTGATTGTGTACATTTTGAAGGAGGAAGTAAGTGGCTTAAAAAAGCCAACATAAGTGATATAAGTGATATTAGTGGTATTTTACATACTCTCATAGGTGACCAAGTTATTAAATATCTCCCTTTGATGGAAAAACATAGTAACACTATCATTAGGTTTATTGGCCTAACACCCTTCTCAAAGCATTACTACTTGGAAACTAAAGTTAGAGGATAATAAAGGTTTTTATAGGACCTAAAACAAAAATGGAAATATATAGAAGATATTTAAATATGTTAAATAATCATTAGTTTGTAGAGGAGATCTCAAAATTGGCCATTTTGGCCTAAAATTATCTTAAGAGTGCACTGAATACAAAATAGTCACCCAAGGAGCACCTTCTTATGCATAAAACTATATAGATGATATTTATGGATTTATGAGCACATGATAAGGTTTATGGGTCTTGGATGCTATAATTTAGTGTCATTATTTCATAGTTTGAATATCTAACCTTTACAAACTATTATAAAGAATCTAAACCTCACTAAAAACCTAATAGAAGCCTAATGGGAAAGATCTTGATAAATTTGAACTCAAATGCATTGAATTGGTCTTGAAGAAAATTGAAACACATTTTTCACTCTAATAAGGTCATACTCATTGCATTGGTTTGTACAAACCACAATATGGATCCACTTAGAGCCTTATTTTTGCAAGTTTTAGTGATGAATCCAAGGTACATGGCTAGATGAATAATTTTAGACAAATAAAGAGGATGGTGTGAAGTATATTACACCATATTAGGCCACAAAATACTCTCAATTAATCCTAGAAATTATTTTAATGTTTTGGACTAAATATGTAGTCTAGAGGTACTAGTAAAAGGTCACCTAGTCATGTATATGAGAAGGAATTTCAAGTGTGCAATATTTAAAAGGAATAATTCATAGTGTAATATGATTTTTTTATACATAAAAACATGCTCACATACCCATTATTAAGGTTATATTAAATTCTCATGGCCATGCAAGCAACTAGTACTAAGTGATTAGGCTTAATTACCTAATAGGTCTATTTATTCAACTAAGGAAGATGCCTATTAACATAGAGGGATGATAAGGGAGTAAATTCAAGTTCATAAACATCCTTGTAACTTATTAATGGATGTTATCAATCACATTTAATGTCCATTATGGAGGATGGGTCAGTTTCTTAAACCTTATTAGCATGCAAAAGAGAGAGGTAGGCTACTTAATTCTTCATGGAAACTAATTAGACCATAATTACACCATTGTATATAAAAAGAGAGGAAGTGATTTAATAGGCTTGGGAACTCATTATTTTAATATATTCAACAAAGGCTAAAGGATCCTCTATTAGATAATTTCCTATGTCATACTCTCATTAAAGGCCATTATGCAATCAAGGCAATGCATGGGAGGAGTTGTGTGGCTAATTGTAACTATTGATTGAGTGAATGTTGGAAATTATGGCATCTTATATATACTTACATCCCATATTATTTCTCTCTTTCCCTCTATTATTCTATAATTGAGGTTAAAATGTCATTGTATGCATCCCTCAATTGGGTATGACCAAATTCTACCCAAATTATACACTGTAAACCTTTGAATGAATATAAGTATTGGTTTAGATTTTTTTGGTTAGATAAGTGTGTTTAATTCTTGTTTGTTTACATAATTTTTTAATATTATCTTCCTTTTTAGGTCTTTTTTCTCACCTAGTTGCTAAGAGAATGCCTAAATATGTCATATGCTCTATGAAAGTATTGGTGATTATGCTTAAAGTAGAGTCTGATTGGTAGTGTCATGAAATAATCCTACCGTTCACCATCCTCAAGTTTCATCCACTTAACATAGCCTTCATGTGAATTATTTATGTTTATTAGTCTCCAGGGGAGAGTAATCTAATCACTAGTCCTTGTCTTATTCACAAATGTTGTTGAAGGGTCAGTTAGAGTGGATAAAACATGTTGGTGAATCACCTCCCTTAGATTAGGTTTTGTTTTATGCATATATTTATCCCTTTTCATCAACAAGTTAGTATATTTAATAATTAATCCATAATTGATGCACCAAGGAAGCTATCCATAAAACTAGAGGTTCACCATACCAATTAGGCCACCCACACCTAGAGGTGATCCCATTATATCAATTGGATGAGTCAAGTTTGAAATACCACTACCTCAAGGGTGTAATTTAAATTTATAACACTAACTTTAGTCATATAAATGAAATAATACATATATTCCTAGGTTTCTACAATGATGGAAAGATCTACTTATCATAAGACATCATTATCTTCATCAACACTGAAGTGATGGCAAGGACAATTGGGATGCTAAAAAGAGGGAAGCCCTTTACACCATACAAGTCAAAATACCCTCTAGTTTAATAAGATGTTAGAGATACATACACCTTATGTTTAAGGGGCTTTCTATTTGAAGCCATCTAGGATGAGTAAGTGAGGATTTAGATAGAATGCATCACCCACATATTTTAGCAAATGACTAAGGATGTAAAAGAATATATTAAAGGTGTTATCAACATTGCATACCCATTAATTCTTATGGAAGAATAATTCAATTAGACATAATTATTAATTTTAGAGTTAATTATAACTATTGATAAAGTTTTGGCATATGCACACCAAACATTCTAATATCATTTTTTTATAATTCTACTATGTTTCACATAGTGTAAATCACTAGAGGGAGAGGTTCATCCTGATATAAACTACTATCTTGTGATACAATTATAGAACATCATTTGGACCAAATAAATATAATATTTCATGTACCAATCCAAGTGAAACCAATGGTGGATTAAAATCTTTGGGATGATATCCTTGCACCTAAGAATCCCATTAGATGTAATGCAATATATAGGACAACATACAATAGTGACCAAGTTATAGAAGGGTATTGCCATCAGGATGCATGAACTACCAAGGTCACATTTTCCTCATCTTTCATATTTTCTTGATATACAAATAATGAAGGTTGAAGTCACAAAGTATAAATAAGAGAAACACCACTACAATTGATATCAACACATGCATCAGTTACACCTTCATAGTCACCTTAGCCTGGATCATCACAAACACATAAAGGAAAGAGAAAATCTCTAGTATAAATAAATTTTCCTCCCCCATAGAGGATAAAAACATTAAGCACTTAGACCTAGATGGATGACCCATATGTTCCAAATATTATGGCTAGCTATGATTTATCAATTATGGGGATAGGAGAGAAATAATTATATCAAATCATGCATGAATACATGGTTGGAGATTTATATGAATTGAAAGAAGAAAAATGTTTTTTTTCTAATGAAAATTAGTGTGCATGGTACAAGTGTAAAACTAGGTACCTCCAAATTTATGTGTTGATATTCTAACCTATCCTACACCTATTATAGTTGATATAGTGGGACAAGAAGAAAAGCACACAAATATCTCAACCAAATTTTTTGAAGGAAATTAGCCTACAAGTCCCACTCAGCTAGAAATATTGACATCACTATAGTAACATCCCCTGAAAGCCTTAATCTATTAAATAATAATGCATAATAAGACACATCTATATTATACTATCAGACAACAAGGGATTTTAAAATTGAAGGAGTGTATACCACACAAGTTATATCAAATCAAAAACTAAAACAAGAGGCACAAAACCCTTTGGTAGAGACACCATAAACAATTAAGAAGAAATTGGCTACCCTTGGGAATAATAAGGCATATGTTTCTAAGGACATAGTGAAATAAGTATTATTCCATTCATTCAATGAGGAGAAAATCATATACACTAAGGATCCAAAGATATATCAACCAACTATTGAATACCAACATGGGAAGAAGCACATAAAGCCATAGAAAGAAGAGTGCATATGGACCAAAAGAGATAGAAGAAAGATGAGGCTCAACACTAGGAAGAATAATTGAATAAGTAGTTGATTCAAGAAAACTAGTAGGCCAAATAAGCTAAGGATAATAAATGGGATGATGACATAGAGGCTCTAAATAATAACTCTATGGAGGATGAACAAACATAGAAAGAGGAGGAGGCCATAGCTGGGAAGAAGAAGGAAGAGTATGAATAGAAGAAAAAATTAGAATAGGAAAAACAAAATAAGAAATAAGTAGATACTAAAACATAGAGGAAGACGGATGCTACTGAAAAGGAAGAAAAAAAGAATAAAGCACAATAAGAAGAGGCCATAAAGAAGAAGAGACATGATGAAGCTATAAGGAAGTAGAAAGATGAAGAAGTAATAGAGAAACATAAAAAATAAGAGGAATTAGAAGCCAAAAAATAATGGAGAGAAAAGGAAGAATAATAACAAGTATAAAAGGAGAAGGAGAAGGACACAAGTGAATAAGAGGTTGATGCAAAAAAATAAGAATAGCAAGTAAAACACAAGAAGAATTAAAAAGGTGAGGAGGATGAAGTAAAATAAGATGAGAAATAAAAATACCAAGAGAAAGAAATCATAGATAAGTAGGTAGAAACATAGATAGAGGCTCAAAGTGACCTTTAGTCTTTATCACCTTTGGGAGGAGTTTAGATCTAGTATGTTCCATCTATGTTATCAAGGCACAAAACTTTTTCCCTCCCAATCCACTAATGCCAAGAACAACTATAATGACATCAACATCAACTTTGACTAATGTTCCAGCCATGTAAGAAGAATCTTTGGATGTTTCTAGATTACTAAGATCAAATAAACTAGGAGTAACAATGTTTCATGAGTATATTATGCATAAGGCTATGTCTCTTGAACAAGAGGTAGACCAAGCCAAATATTATAACATAGAGATAATAAACTAGTTGAAATATGCTAATAAAATAATCATAGATAACTATCTAATTTTGGTTACTTGAGTCATTAGTGACCAAGTTATGTTAGATTAGTGTAGGTTAGAGACCCTCCTTACTTGTATTAATCAAGAGTGGTGTGCAGTGACAAAATTATTACATTTTTGATCTCAAGGGAAAACTATCAAAGTAGAGACACAAACCATTATGGAGAGGCTGGAGGAATACTAAACCCATGTGGATATCATTATGATGCAAATAAATCACATAGTCAAAATATTACTCAACTATAATCAATAATTGGACATAGCATGGAGAAATTATGGTGTATATTTTACTAAGGTAGCCATTATAGACACCTAAAATTGGCCACAATTGGCTTTCAACTGAAATTTAAATTGATTCCTACCAACCATCTCAAATTAAGTCTAGGGATCACTGAAGATACTAAATTTGCTTGCACATCATTCATCAAAGCTCAAAATTACATTGAGTCATCCCTAATTATGGTATTATATCATATGCAATAATAATCTCTCATATATTCATCTTTAATCACCTTGCAACATCACAACAATCAATTTGGCATATAGACCTATTAAGTGGGGCACTTGCACACTTAAATCAAACATTAGAAATGCTAAAAGTCTAATCATAATTAATTAACAAGATAAACTAGATTAAATGCCTAGTTGAATTAACCATTTGAAATTAATGAATATCTAAAAAAGGAAATTTGAAAATTTAAAATATCCTAGCCTTTCATCATCACCTTTATGAGTTGTCAAGCTCTTTGAAAATATCCTAAAATATCAAATTTTGAGAGCCATGCCTAGTAATTTCAAATCATGATTACTAGATAACTATTAACTCTAGTGAAGTTAGATTTGACTCACCTAAGTTTAGTTTGGATCCATTCCAAGCCTTAACTCCACCTTGACTCACCTAGGGTAAGAGTTAATATGTAAAGCTATAAATTCAAGGCCATACCTCCTCATTTCTAAGCTCTCATAATCCAAAGTTTTTTTGCTTAAACTAATACTATACTAACCTCCCTTCTTGAATTCCTATGATTAACATAATGGGACAACTGGTGGGATGCATGAGCATCACATACAAGCAAGGGCATTGATATGTAACTTTTAGTTTTTCTAATAAAGGCTTAAAAATCTCAAAACATTTAGTTTTAACTTTGTTTCTCACATATTTGTTTTTAATGACACATAATCTACATAGAGATCAATGTAGATTCTGCTAAGAATGGCATTGATTATACTAGAACTAATGTCAATCCTTATGTGTAGAATATAGCATGGAAGAAATGTGACTCATGAATATCCAATTGTGAATGATAAACAAGATTTTAGATTTTTCTCTTGAGTTTCTCTATTTTTTAGTCTCAGAGATCGATGTTGATCTACATAGGGATCAATGTTAGTCTACAAGGATCAACATAGGTCAATCCAAAGGGATTGATGTCGATCGACACAAATCAACTTCTATTTCCTACCAAACATAAAAGAATAGAATATGGATTTTTTCAAAAAACATTGTTAGCCAAATGAACTTAAAACTAGAGCCTGAATGTTGTTTGATATTGAGAGTAGCTACCATATAATTAGGCTATAGATTGGAAGATATTTTGATTTTCTCTTTGATTGTGTCTTCATCAAGTAGTGAAGATCTTTTGTGCTCAGCTATTGGTGCCTCAAATATGTTTTCACTAATGAATTTGTCTTGATTGTCTCATAGTAATTTCAAGAAGGTTTCACTAATGAACATTGGCTTTTGACTTTGATTGTCTTCTAGCACTTCCAAAAAAGTCTCCCTAGAAGATGTTGAGTTCTAATTTTGATTTCCCCCTAGCACCTTTGAAAATATCCCACTAGGAGAGTGTTCTTATGCTACATGAATGTTATCTTAGCCTCCTTCCTCTTCTTCAATTGATATGTCACCATGGATATAGTTCAATAAAGTGTGATTCTATTGGTCCCAATCGACACTTGTGGGAGATGGAATGTCAATAATATGTCTATTTTGGTTGATGGTAATGGCCTGTGGAATGATAATGGAATGGGTGTTGGTTACAAAATCCTCATAAAAGATACTAGGAGAACTTGTGTCAAAGCTAAAGTACTCATCATCAAAAATTGTAGAAGGATCATAAATGTATTCAAATTTATTTATGAGGCATACATAACCAAAGTTATAATATCCATGAAAATATTCTTCTTCTAAATCTAATTCTAACTTAAAGGAATCTAAATTTGATGTTGAGATCAATTTTGATTCTAATTCTGATGCTAAATCTAATGCTAGTTCAAGAATATAACTTGAATTTAACTTTGATTCTTCATATAATGGGTAATCTATTACAATGATGTCTTGTTAAATATTTGGTTTTAGATAAGTAACAACCTATAATGGCATGACGGGCTCCATAAAGACTGGTTTGTCAAAGTGAGACTCCTCTAGGATGGAAAAAAGGTCAAGAGATAACTCCTCAGAGATTAGCTTGTCAATAGTAGGCTCTTAAAAAATAGGCACATGTTTAAGGTAATGATTTTCCCAAAGTTAGTTATAATCATTAAGAAGTGACTCAGTAAAGACTAGATCATTAAAGTGAGACTCCTTAACAACTGGTATAGGATCAATAGGTAATTTATCATAGGCGAACTTATCATAAATGATTGATTTAATAGAAACATCTCAGATTGGTTGGTTATCTTGGCCTTGGTTTTTAATGAGTTGGAAAATACTAGTTCTAAACACATCTTGGTCTTTGAATGATTGGATTGGTTGAGGTTTAGTTGGGATTGGTATTGGATGAGGAATGGTCTATGGTTGGATAATGGTAGGGCATTGGGGAGCATGATTGAGCACATGAGCTAAAGGCCAAAGTCTTGAGATGATAATTATAGGGTGGTGTGAAGCATGATTTCTTGCACAAGCCAAAGAACTAGGTCTTGGAATGATGAAAGGGTGTTGTGGAGCTTGATTGCTTGTAGAAGCCAAAGGACTAGGTCTAAGAATGGTAATGGTATTCCTTAGATATTATGGATCTTGATGGCTTGTATAATCCAAAGGAAGGTTAAGGGCATTTGATGATTAGATAACAAAAGGACATTGTGAAACTTGATTCCTTACACAAGTAAAATCATCCAAGTATTCCTCATAAACCATATCATCCCAATCATGAGTTCGCTCCTAAGCTAGTTCTTGACTATGTTCCATGTACAAATTATTGAAAAGAGGGTATGAATTCATATCCCAAAAAACATTATCTTTAGTTGGGTCTTTAAAGTCCTCTTCACAAGCCTCTTCATACCAGTCAAGGTCTCAAGTAGGATCGTAAGTTTTTTGGTGACTTTTTTCTGATGAATGATTAATATAACGTAGATAGAAATCTCTCACAAACCATATTAGCATCATTGGGGTCTTGAAAAATGCCATAAAAGTCATTTTTTGTGGCCATTTTATCAGAAGTTGGATTGTAAGTAACTCCACCATAAGTGTAGTTAGACATATTTACATAAATGATGAAAAATCTAAAAACAAAAAGACTTAGAGTTCTACAAAATCTAAAAAACTATGTCCAAAGGAAAAATGGTTCAAACTTGGTCTAACATGGTTGAAAGAGTGGAGTTGTATCTCCAATATGGTCTAAAAGTGGAACTGTATCTCCAAAATGATTTTTACTAATACTTGGCATAAAATAGTCTAACATCAAATTTCTAATGTCAAATTTCATATGCATAAAAGTTCAAGTGTCTGAATAAAAACTGACATGTCAAAGGTCTAGGTCAAATTATTCCAAACAAGGTCTAAACTAGGAAAGGGAAAAGTTGAGTTGCTAGGTATTTTGTCCAAATGTGGAGTCAAAAGATAGGCTAAAAAAAGAAAGCATGTGCTAGGAATTTTGGCCAAATGACATCAAAATCTATACTTGAAAAAAAGGCTAATGTGATTTGATTTAATATAACAATTTTGAAAATAGCTTTGGCATAGACCCTGCACACAAGATTAAACATAAACATGTTCAGTGGGCATAAGGCATAAGACAAAAGGCTCTTTGAAAAATGCTATGTTATCCCAAATAAAGGCACAAAAAATGATGAGGATAGGAATTAAACAAACAAACCATCAATAGTTTTCAAATTTGGGTAATTGATTAACTAAAGTTATGCAACCCAAAGGAGAAAGATATATGTATCAACCACATGAATTGAGACCTAAAAATAAATCAATCAACATTTGGATCCAAAATTGATAAGGCTAATTAAAAAATCAATGATGAAAAATAGGATTGGACCAAACATGCTAGACAAGATTGGACAACACGATGGCACAAAACAGAGGTCTAAATGGTATACACAAAGTGGTTTGAAATAGATGGTTTTGATACAATGGTAAATAAGTCTTGAAGAAAATTGAGTAGCCTAATGGTGTAAGCATGCTCAAATGATGTGGTTAATGTTATGATTCAAAAGAATCAAAGGAAAAATGGTTTTAACATGATTTGGGCAGCCACTACCCTCTACAACTCAAATCACACACACACAAACAAATTTAGAAAAAATTTCAAGGCACACATGTGGTATAAAATGGCTAGCATACTGCATCTTTAGACAAAAGAGTGACGTATAGAAAAACTATTTTTGACATGGATTTATGAACAAACAAATAAATTTTAGTCTCAAAACATACCAAATGATAAAATAACCAAAATACACTAATTATAATCGTCCAAATCGTAACAAAGGTATGGAAAAATGGGGTTGAATAAACTATCAAGTTTTGAACATTCTAGGGAAATAAATTGTACAATTAATTTCACACCAAATAATGCAAAAGAAAAGCACATATTTTGGGTCTGTATCACTTGGCTTGTTATAAAAATGTCTAGTCCCTTTTGCAACCACTACATCCTACTATTCGCTTAGTGTAGTGAAATGTCCAAAGTGCTACTATGTCCCATGTGTAACTCCAAAGGAGTCAAATGAATTCAATGCTGGGAGGTAAAACCCCAAGTCAAAGCTTCCCTACATAGCTTGTGGGAGGTGATGAAGTCCCCCTTGTAAGCCAAGATGCATAAAAACAAAGAAAGCATGAAAATATAAATACTTTAGGGTCATTTTCAACATCACCCAAACTTTGATGAATTTTTGGGAAGTGTTTTAGTTAACTTTATTTCTAGGCCTTGGACTAGGCTACTTGTAATAGGAATGGCACTTTTGATTCCAAGGGTTCCCTATAGGGGACAAGTAGAAGAGAATACATGTGACATACCTCTTCTTTCCAGACAAGATTAATCTAAGCAACTATTGCAAGCAAATTTTGACATGTGTGTTCAATTTTAAACCCAAATAAAATGTTTGGTGATGTTCTTTTTGACCCCTTGGTCTTAGTTGCAAAATTTTAAAAACATTCACCAAAAACATCTAAAATTCCTTGTTAAGCACCAAAACAAAGTTATTCATCCAAATTTAAGCATGTCAAAGTGATTTAAACATGTTTTGAGAAAATTTCCCACTTGGTCCTGTAACAAAATTGTTAGCATGTCTTTTAGCTTTGAAGCTCTTTTGAGTTTGAAACAAGAAACTTTAGAAAAGTAGGCCTCAGGTCTATGTTTTTGGAAAAACATAGTGATCAATGTCGGTCAATATCATCGACATTGTTTACGGCCAACAAACATCTGATCGATGCCAGTTCTACTAAATGACAACTGTTAAGCCAAGTAATTGATGTTGGTATTTCTGGTGATGTCAGTTACTATGTAAAAACTATGGCAACCAAAAATGGCAAAAACAATGTTAGAAAACCAATTTTCAAGAGTTTTAAAATCTTAAATAAGTCTCTTAAGGTTGAAAATGGATCTCCTTTAGGTGTAGGATGCATCTAATCCCATTGGGTGTGCCATTATGTGATCTAGGAATTTGACTCAAGAGAGGATGGTTAGTATGGTGTTAGTTTTAAAATGAAAACAAAGTGAAATAAACACACTAATAACATAACATCTCTAGGCCTAGACACTAGGGAGAGCTTAATTAACAATAATGAATGAAACACACAACTAAAATGCAAAATAAAACTCTTTTACCTTCCTTGGATACTCCAAAATGCTTATTATGGTGGCTTGCTTAGCTTATGCTCATGAAGTCCTTAGAAATTGAAGCTTGACAACCTCAATCTCTCCTTGGCACCTTTGTCTTATGGCTTGGCTTGGCTTGGAATCAATTTGGCATTATAACACTAGTTTCTTGAAGCTTTTGGAACCAATCCTATATTATAACTTTGTACTAATTAAGCTTAGAAATGATGTTGTGAGGCCTCCTATTTATAGATTTTTGGATTTGATCACAATCAACCTCAATCATCCATCTCAATATTGAAATGTGTGGTTGAGTATTAATTCAATTTTGCAATTAAGTTTTTAATTATCCTCATCATGGCATTGGAATAAGGGGCAATTTAAGAGGCATGGAGGGTATCATAGAAGGCATTAATGAGGCATGGAGGGCATGAATCCTAATATTTGTGGAATTTATGGCCTAGGGATATCTTCCCAAGAAATGAGGTCACTTGATGATGAAGATATTCAATATTCATTTCTAAAAACAAATATTTAACAAGTTTCCATGGAATTTTTTATTAGGCCTTGATTTGGGTTAATTAGCTTTTAATCATGATTAGCACTTTGTGCACAAATTAATCAATTTGATCAAAATGCCCTATTATTGGCCCTAAATTTGACTAGATTAGAATTTTAAGTCCACATTAGATGCATTGGATGCGTATTCCCATTTAGGATGTTACCAATAACAAATAATAAAGGCACGAGTCTTGTACAAAAGATTTGATATGAAAGAGTAGTCCAAAGTACATAGGTGTAAATTTGACATTTTGACTCAAATTGAATTAATCAAAGTTAGTTGGAATATAAATTAAATTACCCTATTTAGCGATAGCCTAGCCAAAATTAGTATTTGAATATGTCAGTTTCACATCATTTAGTATGTTTTAGTGTTTTTAGGCCAAATTGTGCATTTTGGGTGGAAATTAGCCAAAAGCCTAGTTGGAGGTTATCAATGACCAGATTTAGGTGTCTACATGGGCTAGATTGATGGTCTATAGGCAAAAATTCTATTAGGGTAGCTCATTCTAGTCATAGGGAGGCAAGCTTATATTTGGTGGTTCTATTATTTCAAGGGCATAAATATTTGTCTTATTGGGCTTAGTGCCATTTGGCACTTTGATGGGTTAGGGGGATCACTTCAAATCAAAGATTTATGCTTAAGTTAGCACATTAGGCACAACTATCATTTTTTGTCATGAAGTATTTTCTATACTTAGAGTATTTCCACATAATATGCTAACATCATCATAAACTATAGAGATGCCATTAATGTTCTAAACTAGAACTTCATTTAAACACCACATTCATATATTAAACTAACCATTATACTTATTGTAAACATTTTTAAATTCAATGATGAGATGAAATACATTCAATCAAAAGACACCATGTATTATGGAAATAGATCTTTATTTACTTAATGTTTTAAATATAGAGTATAGTTCATATTGTGACAATAGAGTAAATGTTCATCTAAACTACTAAATGGCCTAGAAACTCATAGGCAAGATTGGGAGATATAATTGGATCCTCAAATTCATCTAGGTTAAAACTTGTGCTAATGGAATCTTTGATATAAAATCTAGAGCTAATTTTATATAGCTTCATTACTTCAATTTGCATCTCCTTACTCACTAGATCGAGATCAACTTTATAGAAGATAGGAACATCTTCATGCCAACATAGAGGGTGAACACTAGGTGTTGAGATAGAGCCTTGGTTGATCATTATATTGGATCCATCACCTTACACCCTTTATGTTGTGGTCATCACATGTAGTCACTGAATAAGATGCCCTAAAAAATTAGGTTCCAAGTAACTACCTAATAGCTACCACTAGGTCTGTGATGATTCCTTTAGCTGGGACAAAATATGCCAAAATAAAAATCATACCAAATGATTGTCTCACGATGAGATATCTACTAATTTTTCATGGATCCATACTTAGATGAATTAGGGTCCCAACATTACCCCATACAAAATTGTTATTCTTCCCTCAGACTAGTCTTTCAACACTCTTGGTGCATAGAACTCATGCACACTCTCCTTTAGTTTAGTGTTTATGTCCTCAAATACCTTGATAAAAAATCTTGAATTCCTTAATGGCACCATCTATCTCTATGGACGTAGCACTAAGCATGAGCACATCCATCTTATCTAATTCATTTTGAAAGTCCCCAATTTTTGCCTTAGCTTTTACTACTCATCTAGGATTTTTCCTTATAAGCCTTGCTTTGCAAGGCATGGAAGAGTGTTTTCAAGATTTGTTCCTAATATTTGATCTACATGCTCAAGGTATTAGCCTTCTCCATTATTTAGGTGCAATATGATCTACTTTTAGTGTATACCTATGCCATTAGCCCCTCCTTCTCCCCCTTATCTTATTTAAGGTGTACATCTATGACTAACTCCTTGTTGAAGAAGCTATAAAAGATGGTGTTGGTTGCATTTTAACCCTCTTAAAGTTATGAAAAGAGGTCTTCTACCTCTTCAATCTTTGCATCTAGCTCCTATTTTATCATAGTACATGGGTCCTCTTCTTATTTTGGTGCTAACTCTACCTTCAACTTTAGGAGTATTTGTTCCATTAACATGCATACCTTGTTAACATCCAAAATATTTGAAGTGTCAATGATGTCCAAGAGGGATGACTCAACTACCTCTACATGCTCAACTAGGTTCTATAATTTAAACTTCATAGCCTTTGTTTCCTCTTCTACATCTATCATGATCTTCTTCCATTTAGAGGATGTAATATTGATGATGATGTTCTTTCATGATACTTTAGATGCCATTCAGATGAGTGTATTTACCAACTTGACTAGGTTCATTACATAGGGGTTTATGAGAAGGGAATCACACCCTTCTTCCTATTTATGTACACCTAGTATGGAATTCTATGTCACCTTGAAATGAGGTTCATCCATATAACTATCAAAATCAAATGATATCTATTGGCATGTCCTATTCATGGTAGTTATAGGGGCATGTAATCAAACATGTAGTAATCTTTGTCAGTTCACCCCTTCTATGCATTTTCTCTTAGGCTTGTTTTTGTGCCTTCTTCCTCAATGATGGCTAGATCCATTTACTCTTTTCCCTCTTCATCAGTGCTAATTCTCTCTTTAGTGATTTACTCTAAGGTTCCTCTTTATTTCTCTATTAGGGGTTATTCCTTGGACTTGTCCACTTTTTATTCTTCCTTGACACTAGCTTTGACCTTCTATTTCTATTAGGTTTCTTAGAAGTTCTTCATTTTTTATTTCAAGGCACCAACACCACCTTCCTTATCTATAAGTTCCCCTTCACTACTTGGGCATGCCTATGGTGAACCTTTTATATTATTTCCTTTGTTGGTTCCATGCTTGTGGCAACCTCTTTCTTTTCCTTCTCTTTGTTGACCTTTTATTCTTAGGTATTCTTATTTATCTTAGCCTTCCTCTTATTAGATAACATTAAGGCCTTTTATTCCTTAGCCTCAAATCTATTAATATGATCCTATGTCATATAATCTACCTTCATGTCCTCTCTATTTTTTTAGTGCTAGCACTATCTCTATTTTTGCCTCACTATGGCCCATTTTCTTCTACAAGCTTCTCTTTTCCTCCTCAATTCATGGAGGTTGTGTGGAGGGATCTTTTGTTGAGGCACTTGTTAGATTTTTTACTTCTCCAAACATGGTAGTAGTACCAACTTAGAGGGCCTCTTAAAATTCCTTGGTGTTGGGCTCTTCTTTTTTTACTTCTTCCTGGATGATGTAAAATTTTATCCCTTGTTCTTCTTCCTCCTCTATCTCTTTACATGTCTATTGTGCTTCTATTTCCTCATGCACCTCTTGCACCTCCATCTATGCCAATTTTATTATGGGTATAGTAATGGGTACCTTGTAATTATTTTTATTCTCCCTTTTACTAAGTGAAGTAAGCCCTGGAATGAAGGCCATGCACTTTTTCTTTAGTGTAGAGGGAGTTATTTCATAGGTGAAGGTGATCTTCATCCTAGAGGCACTCTTGAATTCCTCTAGTGTTTCTCCCCACTTTTTCTAGGGATATTTTCTCTATGCTATTAGTACCAATTTTCCTTATTCATCGATCTAGAGGTAGAGATCATCATCTTTCTTGGGGTATGTGACCTTCTTTCTCAGCTTCATCTCATAATATAACATGTTGATGTGCCTAAGAATCACTTATTTCTAGAGGGGATGGATGTCAGTGTGATCTAAGTCATCCTCTTCATCTTTATTATCTTTCCCTCCTTGGTGCACATATTGGTATTGTAACCTACTTGTTTCCAAATCCATAGTTTTCACTAGGATATCCAATTAATATGCATTAAGAATTCTTTTGAGTGCATCCCTAAGGTATTTTGTTAAAAATATGTAAGGGATCTTCAACCAACCTATCTTGTTACTATCTGTGAGTGCTAAGTGCACTACATATAAGTGTTATATCATGTGAAAGATCATCATAACAAACACATTATGAGGGATCTCCTTGGGGATTCACCATTCCTCCCTGAGTGTTTAGATATATTGGGTGAACCACCCCATTACTTAGGTGTTGTACTTTTGGGAGAATGTTGGTGGGGGGTTATGTCAATATTTGGTAATTTATCATCAAGGGGTCCTTATGTACTAAGAAGACCCAAAGGTTTTACTCATCACCATCAAGCATGCCAATCTCCTCCATCACTATTAAAATCAACATCAACGCCCATCAGAAGGTCTTCCACACTATGTGACTTTCAAGCACATTCTTCACCATTTCTTATGCAATGAACTTTATGATGTTAAACTTAATCCTCTACACCATGTGGTAGGCAAGGTATAGGTAGGTCTTGGTGATGTTTATCCATCGATTGTTAGGATAATGTTTTGAATTCATAAGGCATGAAGCTACCCTTTTTATGGGGTCCTTGATGTATTTAATTGTAAATACAAACCCTTCTTTGTAGTACCCAAGGAGTTTCATGACCCTTTTAACTTTAACATCATCTACCATCATCTGATGGATGTTTGTACTGGATTTTGGGACCTAGTGATTCAATTAATAATGATTTTTGAAAACTATATGCTCCTCCCCAAAAAGTATAAATAATCCCCATAGATGCAAAAAAGGAGGAACTACATGAGTTCTTCTTACTTCCCAAAACATGGTAACTCATAAAGCTAAGTTGCACTGGTGGTTGAATTTTTTTGTCTAATGGAGACATCAAATAATGATGTTCCTACTTTAGTCTTGGTCCCTATATTAACCACCTAGTCTTAAATTAGATCTTACATATTTTTTATAGTATAGTGGTTTTACTCTTTTAGTTGATAGGTGTGCATGAAAGATGCCCAATTATCTCCTACCAAAACTTGCATGGGAAACTACATTTCCCAATATGACATCTTTGAAAGTGCCTCTAGATCATCCTTAACAATGCTAACTCCTTATATTGAGTACACTTTCTTCTTTACAGTGGGCATCTCTTCCATTATTCGTGCCCTCTTGGATTCTTTCTACACTTACATTATATCATAACTCGTGTTTTGTTTATTATTTTTGGGAAAACTAGGGTCTAGATCCTAAACAATAAAGGGTGTGGAATAAGGGGAAAAATCCAATCAAATATAGTGAAATATAGGTTTTGGAAAATTTAATCAAATTAATCATCATATGGTCTTCATTTTTTGATTGGATATGAGCACCAAAATATGACACTAGTGGCACTGGTGCTTTAATCCACTTCTATTTCTATTGTCCAAAAGATTTGAGCTTTATGGATTTTTTTCATTACATATGTGTGACCCTACTTGTGAAGTTTTGGAGGTTGGAAGTTAACATAGCTCACTATAGATCTATTTTCATCTCCAAACCCTATATCTATCTACACACATGCAAACAAAAAATGCATCAAAATAAAAATGGAGAAAAACTAGGTTAGGGGAAGAATGATCACATGATCTAGAATCTATGTTGTCTTGATTATTGCCTACATTAACCCTCAAGCTAGGGTCTCAGATTAAATTTAGTTATCATTTAGGGAATGTGCATAATCAACACACATGGTAGATTCAAGAATGAATTTCACCTAGGCATTTCCTTGATCAATCATGTAAGTGTATGTGTAATGTGAAGTGTTGAGCTATACTCTTGACTAATTTTTAATTATGTAATGTGATAAAGTAGTAAGTGCTAAATATAAAATGCCTTGTGTAGTCCTTTATATAGGAAACTCTTTATTCCAAATTTGAGAGCTTTATTTACATTTGGATGACATTGGGAAACTTAAGGATGAAACTAATAAAGGGTTTGGGACTTATTTAGTAAAGGAAATTGACTATTAGAGATCAAAATGACCTTAGATAGGAGCACCAAAAGTAGACATTAGTGACACCAACATTGTAGTCTAATTGTAGCACTCTTATCCTACAAGCTAGGGACCTAAGGAGATGGAAATATCATAGAAAACCTAACCTGGCTAAGGTGGAATGAATATTTAAAAGACTTGGGATGACTGTGAATAGGAAAAATGTGATTCAAGCATGAAGTAAGACCAAGATTACTAAAACAAAAGACATAGCTAAATGTGAACAAAGCTCATATTCTCTAGTCAGAGTCTCCTATGAAAAGATTATGAAAAGACATGATATGTGTGGTTGCTTGAACAATTTAGGGTTTATAAATTCCCCCCATTTTATTCTAGTGATGCAATGAAATGAAGTACTAGAGTAAAAGAAATAAAATAAAATGTGTACCTAAACCTACCTATGTGTAGATGAATGTGCTACAAAAAGGTCCAACTCACTTCCTAGCTAGAGAAGTGGATGGAGAGATAAATAGTTCTTGGAGAAAGAAATAATCCCTAAAATGGATGCCCCCTGTATTGAACCTAGAAGTGAAATATGTATAACATGGAGAAGGGGGTAATGCTTCCCCCTGTGCTAAATCTGACTAGAATGAGAAATTATCAGAGGCCCAAACCTAATGTCTACCCTCTATCCCACATAAAATCATATAATCTAGAATGTGTGTATAGAATCAATATACTATGAAGAGTAAAATCTATCATACCCCTACTCTAAATATCTAAACTAGAACTAAGAAATGTTCAAAGGCCCAAAAATAATTTTTGTCCTTTATCCTACATAAACTCATGTAGTCTAGGTCTGGGTAATGCTATGGACCAACTATTTTAGATGAATATGTAGTCTAACTTCATGACAACTTGGGTAAAGTTATGTGTAATTTAAAATTTTGGTTAATGTATAAGGAGAGAATGGTATGTCTTTCCATTCAATCTGTATAATTCTAGATGATGAAGAACATGATCATTTGTGTCATGCCCCAAATTTGGTATGTGAGTGATGAATATGTATAGTCTATAAATATGTATAACCACATGTAAAATTACATATCATGCCATGCCCCATGTGCAAAACTAGAGATCAAAACATTGTGCTCTACACTGTGCCTATAATTTGCTATCTAGTCCTGTAGTTGTGTCATGTTGTATGAAGTTATTATGTGTGAGACATGTAGTATGTACATGCCCCCAAATCTGGTATATGAGTCTAAATTTGTATCAAAGTCACTATGAATCCATATAATCTAAACTACTATATCTAAATAATCTATGTATCTATAAACTAAAGGTATGTCCCTATGAATGTCCTAAGTAATGCTAAATGACCCATGTATTTTAAATCATTGTATATCTAGACTAATCTAAGATAAATATGATAATCTGACGACTAGATGTGTAAGAATCATGGTTTATCTATAAACAAGTGTATCCCTTTGAATATCATGAGTAATACTAAATGACCCATGTATTTTGAATCATAATATATCTTGATTGATATGAGCTGAATCTGATAATCTAACTACTAGAGGTGTATGAAATGTGGTGTATCCACCTATAAGAGTGGATAGACATATTGGGTAAGTGTAGGAATAGGAGTAGTAGGAATGATTCCCCCATTTTGGGGAGAGGGATGAGATTTGTGATAGAAGAGGTTGAGCCAAATATGATGACTAGTGGTGTAAGTAAAAATAAGGTTGTCTTATTGTGAGGAGATTGAAAGTTTGATTGATTAGGCTGATTTGTTTGAAATTTGAATGAGATTTTGATTGGTTAAGACCAAGTTGTATGTCTAGATATAAAATAGGTATAAAGATGTGTGTGCCATAGTAGGTAGATTATGTAGTAAGAGATAAAGTCTTATGTGATGTCAAAGGTATCATTGTCATGACTCTATGGATTAAAATAGTTTTCAAAATAGAGTTACGATGTTCTAGTTATGGGAAAAATAGTATTTTGATTTATATGAGAAATTTGTTTGATATAGGAAATTAGATCAATTCTCGATTTATTTGTGCATTGACTAGGTTAAGATTTGGAGCTCTAGAGTATGATATATGTCAAGGATATTAGCACCTATCATGACTCATTTTAAGTAGTTGGTAGCCCAAGTGAAGGCTAGTGGTGATGTTACCATGGTAAGTAACCTTAATTCTTTATTTTTGCTTGTTTGGAGGCCCATTTTTATTTGTTTTTGAGCTATTTTAAGTAGCCTAGAAATTTTTTGACTAGTTCCAACACTCCTATCCTTCCTCCAACACTATTTTGTAGGCTCTAGAACTATTGTCTAGGTTGTAGTATTCTTGTCTAGTGTTGCTATCTTGTACCCAGTGTTGTTGTCCTTGAGACTAGATTTTTTAAGCTACTGCTTTGTTTAGTTATTATCATTTTTTCTTGGTTGTTGATTTAGCATGGTTGACTAACATATATGTTTTTTTCTAGTGTTTTTATAGGGTGAGGTATAAATGAGGGAGTTATATGGAGGCCAAGTGATGGAGATACTAAGATTGTTAGCTTTGTTAGTTGATGAGAGAGCTATGATGGGTAATGTAGGGTTGGATCATGTGTGTGACCTAGGTACTATGCAGTGGGATAGGTATCTGATTACCACCTTATGTGAGATGTGGAATACAAACACATGTACTTTTTGGCTTCTTAATGAAGAAATTATGATTAATATAGATCATGTGTACCATATTTTTCATTTACTGATTAGTGGATGGTGTGTGACTTTGTAGGATGATATGGGTATTGATGTTATTGATTGTGCATCCTCATATTTTGATAGTGTGGCCTTAGTCATACATTAGAGAGGTAATGATAATGATGTATTATTATTAGTTATTATGCAATCGAGTGTTCTACATATATAGAAGTGGTTGACTATGTTATTGGCTTCATTTATTATTATGGATGGGAGTGGGGTGTTAATTGCATATAAGATGCATAGGATAATACAAAGTATATAGGTGTATGACACTATGTTCTCATGGGGTAGGACTATACTTGCTCACTTATACAAGGATCTTAACAGGTTTACTAATGAGGAATTCAATGGTGGTGTGAGTGTGGCTATTTTATTGCATTATTAGGCTTATGAGCATATAATGGTTATGCAGTCAATAAGATTACTGAGGGAAAGGTGGTAACCTCCATAACCATTTATAAAGTGGTGGATGAGTACATTTGATATTTGGTTTCCTAGGATAGATCATTATAGTCAAATTTTAGATAGATTGGTGGCTCATGATATCATATGGAGGCCTTGTAGGGGATTCCCTAGGTGGCCGAAGGATGGAGTGAAATTATGGTATATGAGGGCTAGTTGTTGGTTATATGATGAATGGGATAGAGTGTATGAGAACTTTTGATATGCACACGTGACTAGATAGTTTAGGGTACCATAAGATGTGTCCCCAAAAACATGGGTGTGGGTGAGGAGTAGACAGGCACCAATGAGGGTAAGAGCTCATAAGAGGCTTAATGAGGTTGAGTTAGCACCATTACCTTTAGATATATGGGATATGGCTATAGATATTCTTGATGTAGATGATGTTGGATGTATAGAGGCATATACCACATGGTGTATGAGACATAAGTAGGCTCCATTATATCTTGTTGATGGAGGGGATGCTCCTAAGTATGAGGATCCTACATTGATCTAGAGTATGAGAAGTAATGATTATATTTGACTTGTGCATAAATTTTTGGTTGTTTTATCTTGTTTTGAAAATGTATTTCTAATTTATTGTTGTAATTTTATATGTAGGTGGAGTGGGAGGTGCTCATGATGAAGCACCTGCTGGGGGAGGAGGTGGAGATGATGAGTATTGGGAGACTATCATTGAGTCTACACTCTATGAGCTTATATGACATGTACCTGATGATGATATGGAGGAGGGTTTAATAAATAAAGTGATAGTTATAGGTAGTGTTTATGTTCATTTTTTTGATAGGGATGCTATATCTATAGCTACATATGTTAGGGTAGTATGAGAGAGAGAGATGAGCTAGATAATCATAGGATGCCTCCACCTAATTATGGACTGATGAGTACATGGATCTTTAGAGGTGGTATATAGACTTGTGTAAGGAGTATGGGAAGTTACTAGAGCTAGATAGTCATCACAAGAGGCATTTTTGAGCTTGAGGAGGTGCAGGGCCATCGAGTACTAGGTTGGATTATGGGACTAGTATTGGAGGAGAGAGTGAGACTAAGCATGAGATCATGATGCCCATTCATTATTGATTATATCTTGTTATGATGTATATGTTTTAAAAACTTCATTATAAATATATGGATACTAGGTTGATTTTGATTCACGCATATTATGTTATGGATTATGGAATAGATTAGTATTGCAATTTATTGATTTAAAAATAGTTGATCTGGTATTGATGTTGAAGGTTGTATATGTTTCATAAAATGATACTTTGGATATGATATTTTATTATTCACATATGTTGATAAGTGTTAATTTTAGGTTTGATTTGTAATCGTATGTGAGCAAAACATTTGTTGGTTTTATAATTGGTAAATTATTTGGATAAACTGAGTTAGTTTAATGTTGGTAAAAATATGATTTGGTAAGATTTAGATTTTGATAGACTGGTTTTAGCTATAGATAGTTATTGGGAATTAAGAATGTTAGTTTTTAGTATATGGGGATGTAAGATAGCACACTATGTATATTACTTCCCCAAGAGTGGCTCAAGAATACAAATGCTCGCTAGACCTTTGGATCCATCATTGCCCTTCTAAGTGAAGCTATGAATTGATGCTGGTATAAATATGTGTCATATTACTCTATGTTATATCATTATCTAAACCTTGATGGCCAACTAAACAAGTTCCCATACTACTCATGTTATTATGAATATGCTCTGTATCTAATACTATATATTGTATATTAACTATAGATGTACATGGAGATTTTATAAAATGTAACTTTATTAGACATGCCATGGAAATTGTGTGTTGTGAAGAAGGCTCATCTATCTATAATCATATAACCTATGGCCTATATTGTGATTTGTATGATTGAGTAATAGATTGAGATGGAGTTGAAACCTATGATGGGGGCTTATTTAATATCAATTTTAGTGGGTTAATACATGAAATTAGTCCCTAAAAAGCTAGTCAAAGTGAATATCTCTCTAGAGTAGTACTCTGTGATGTGGGTTGATTTAATCTTAACCATAGTGGACTGATACATGAGATAGGACCTAGAAAATATGGCCATGTTGAATATTTCTCTTGAATGGTACTATGTTGGGGTGCTTGTGACTCTACTAGATATGTATATGGAACTATACTATGTACTCCTCAAACTACAATGTTATATGTAGGTTGTTCTCTTTGGACTAGTTTCCAAACCTTTTGAATAGGTGGAATAGGATATCTCCTATGAGGCTCTGTCTTAGACCCACATTACTCTCATGATGAGTGGCTGATGATTCCTCTAAAGGAATGTCCTAGGATGACTTAGTCATGGATGAATGAGGTCTAAGGTTTTATAATGAAGGAGATCTCAATTCCCCCTATGTGAACGCTATGATTCCATTATCAACACATATATTAATGAAATCTCTAAGTCCATAATAATCATCATCTCTATATCCATGGATATGATGATAGTTACAAAAGGGATGATGTGATTTTTTTATAGGAGATGTGGATCTCGTTGATGAGTATAAGGCAATGTGATTAACCTCATATCTAATAATGATGATAATATGACAAATGGGCTATCCTAATTTGAATAAAATTGTAGTGGTGCCTTGATGTTGTTTTCTATATTACATATTGTGGGTTGTGATTTAGAAATTAACTTTGTTGTTAACTAGTTTCTTTTTTGGTTGTGGTCTTCTATATTGTTTAGGACATGGTAGATGCTAGATTCTAGGAGATATATGTACTACTATGAAATCTAGAAAGATATGATCAATTATATTTTCCTTAATCAATCCCAATTTATTTTCCAAAGATAGAATTGTATAGCATAAAATCTTGAAAGAAAACTCTATTTGATATAGTGGATACTCAAGGAGAGGTTGATGAAGCCCCTTAATAAAGATATGTTGAATCTCTAAATCTACTAGTTTGTATATCAATCTTAGCATGTGAGTCTTGAATTATAAGATATACTCACTAATTGGCTCTAAAGTATTCTGATATAATGTGGCAAGTTTCTCATATGTAACACAAGGACCCATGTTTGCTATGTAATAGCTGAGAAATGCCTCCTTTAAGTCATCATATGTGTGCAAGGAGATGATAGGGAGTAGATGAAAGAACCAATTCTATGTTTCCCCCACTAATGTCTACTAGAATAACTTTATTAAAATCAGAGGACTTGCATGAGATGGAAAATCCTTTTGAAAGGCTTGAAGGTATATGAATGGATCTCTAGTTCCATAAAAGTGAGGAAATGGTGGTATCTAGAAATTCTTAGGCAATGAAGATTTTATTAATGTATTTAGAAGGTGATTACCATGTAAATCATTGGCATCCATCCAAGACTTATAAGCATTTTTTTCCAAGGTAAATAGATGTATTTGGTGTTGTAATTTACCAATTGCATGCATCAAATAGATAATCTCTTAGGATGGTACATTAGTATCTTGAAGTGGCTCATTTAGTCATTGAATTTGATTGTTAATTTTAGCCATGGTAATGTTACATTTAGTTATTGGATCATAAAAAGGGGGTGTGCTCATTATAACATAGAGAGTAATGGTAACTTGGACCTTACTAGAGGGATGTGGGCTACCATTCTATTTAGGTGAAGGGTGATAAATGGGTTATACTATAGTGAATGGTAGCTTGGGAGGTTAATTTGTATCTTTATGTTTTTATGAATCACATTCTAATTGAGTAAAAGATGTGATATTATCATTAGCATGTGAATTATTTGAAATAGAATCATTCATAGAAGTATAAACAATATTTGGTAATGCATTATGTTTGAAAGGAGAAATGAGACAAGATTTAGAGGCATGAGATGCATTTTCTTCTTCACTATTGTTCCATGCATTATCATAATTGCAATATTGTTCATAATCACTCTCATTTTCATATTCATTAGCATGTTCACTATCATACTAATTATCACTTCCATCATTTCTAGGGAGAGGTGTAAGAGAAGAATTGAATTAATTTTCTAATATGCAATAAATTATCATGTGAATGTGGAAGATTATGTGCATCTATATTATCCATAAAAGGAGTGTATGAATTATTTTTATTTGAAACAGTATATGAATTATTTTTATTTGAAACATGAGAAGTAAGAGTAACAAAGTTATCATTTAGATATTATTTTGATAAATTAGATTTGAGAGCATGAGATGCATTATTTGAACTATGCATTGGTAGTTTGATTTTATTTTGTTTATATCATTGTATTTTGAACACACACACACACACACACACACACACACATAGAGAGAGAGAGAGAGAGAGAGAGAGAGAGAGAGAGAGAGAGAGAGAGAGAGAGAGAGAGAGAGAGAGAGAGAGAGAGAGAGAGAGAGAGAGAGAGAGAGAGAGAGAGAGAGAGTGGGGGGGGGGGGGGGCTCACATGGAATTAAATTATCACCAATAAGAGATTTAATTGGAAGTACATTACTAATTTGTTCATTTAGTGCATTGTGCATATGAGAATGAGGTGAAAAGTATATTTCCCATTTATTAAAATTATTTTCTTTAAAAGAAGGAATAAAAGAGATAGGTTTGAGAGAAGAAGATGCATCTATTTTTTCTTCACTATCACTTTCACATGTATCATAATATTACTCATTACAACAATAGTAATTATATTCATTGTGAATGAAATCATTTTCCACATTTTTAGCTAATATACAATTTTAAAAATCTGTCCATTCATTATCATAATTATGAGAAAAATTTAGAAATTGATCTATGGGATGAGAAGGAAGAAGTGACTTAGTGGCCATTTTATTTCTTTTAAAAAAAGAGAATATGTAAAAGTACTATTAAGTAAATAAATGAAAAAATAACTACTAACATAGAGATTTTGAAAATAGTTTTGACAATCAAAACAATTTGCAAAAAGTTCAAAATATTTTTCTAAAAATTTCAAGGAAGGCTTGGGGTTGGAGGACCTATTTGGAAATCTAGGGTTTTTGGTTTGGTTTTTAGAATTTTTAAAAATTATGGCAATAATTTAAATTCTAAAAATAATTTTGAATAGGATAAATGAATAAAAATTTATACAAAAGTCAAAAATTTGAAATTTAATTTTTGTACCAAATAACTACTAATATTGAGATTTTGAAAATATTTTAGACACTCTAAACAATTTGCAAAAATTCCAGAATATTTTTATAAAAATTGTAAGGGAGGTAGGCTTAGGGTTTGAGGACCTAGTTTGGAAATCTAGGGTTTTTGGTTAGGGTTTTAAATTTTTTGAAAATTATGAAAATAATTAAAATTATATTAAATATAATAAATTCACAAAAAATTATACAAAAATCATAAATTTGAAATTAAATTTGTGCACAAAATTTGAAGGAAAAACCCTAAGGGTACTTAGGGTTTTAGATTTGTTCAAAATAAGCTAGGTTCACCAAATGTTTATTATTTTTGAGAAAACTAGGGTCTAGACCCTAAAAAATAAAGGGTCTATAATAAGGGGAAAAATCCAATCAAATATAGTGAAATATAGGTTTTATATAATTTAATAAAATTAATTGCATAGGGAGAGAGATAAACTTATCTATAAAATTAGACTAAATGAATGATTGAAGAACTAGAAATTATGGTCCAGGACTAGGACACTATCAAAAATTAGGATATAGTCTTCTTTTTTTGATTGGATAGGAGTGTTGAAATAATAAACTAGTGTCACTATCACTGTAGTCCACTCCTACTACTATTGTCTAGGTAATATGAGCTTTTTGTGTTTTGTTCACTATGTTTATGTGACCCTACCTGTGAAATTTTGGAGGTTAGAAGTAAATAGATTTCACTATATATCCATTTACATATCCAAACCTTATATCTATCTACACACATGAAACAAAAAATGCATCAAAATAAAAAGGGAGAAAAACTAGGTTAAGGGAAGAATGATCACACAATCTAAAACCCCTGCTTTCTTAATTATTGCTTACATTTACTCTCAATATAGAGTCTCAGATAAAATTTAGTTATCCCTTAAGGAAAATGCATAATTAATGCACATAATACATGTAAGAATGCCTTTTACATAGGTCCTTCCTTAATCAAGCATGAAATTCTATGTGTAATGTGAAATTATGAGCTATACTCTTGACTAGTTTTTAATTATGTAATATGCCAAAGTAGTAAGTTCTAGATATAAAATGCCTTGTGTAGTCATTTATATAGGACTTTATTTGAATTTGTACAACATTTTTAAACTTAAGGATGAATCTAAGAAAGGGGATGGGACTTATTAAGTGAAGGAAACTGACCATTGGATCTCAAAATGACCTTCAATAAGAGCACTAAAAGTAGACACTAGTGACATTGGCACTATAGTCTAATTCTAATGTTACTATCCTACAGGTTAGGTACCTAGGGGGATGGAAAGAGAATATAAAACATGACTTGGCTGAGGTAGAATGACTATTTGAAAGGCTTAGGATGACTAGGAATAGGCAAAAAGGTGATTTGAGCATGAAACAAGATCAAGATTACTAAAATGAAAGACATGGCTAAATGTGAACAAACCTCATATTCTCTAATCAGATTATCCTATGAAAAGACTATTAAAATACATGATACGTGTGGTTTCTTGGATAATTAAATGTATATACACATTTGTTCCTCATCTTGAACTAACTAGTGTTGAAGCATGGTCTATTTACTTTGTCAAAGCCTATAATTTTTATTGGTGCTCCTCATAGACATGATATCTATGACTGTGAATTCAACTCTCAAGACTTGATTATAATTAATGGTGGTATCCCTTATTCATTAACCTTTCAAATACCTTGTTCTCACACAATTCATGCCTCACACTTTTATATGATAATCTCAAAGGGAACACAATTCCTTTTTCTATTCAATCATTCACTTTTGTCATTTGTGAGTGCTCAATATTCCACTATGGTAGCATCTATTTACTTTGTCTCTAGTTTGGCTTTGGTTCTATGCTCTACATTTTGGGTGTAAATTAAACTAAGGTTTGTAACCTAAACTAGTTGGTCTTTCACTACTTTATACCCTTAATTCATCTACCTTCTTATTTGTAGGTGAGTAATGGCATCATAGTACCTAAATTTATTGGAATTTTCTAAAACCCATAAAATTCATGAAAATATGATGCCATGTACACATTAAATGTGTATATTTATGCCTCCAACATCACCTCAATAAATTATCCTAATGGTATTTTTGGTGAAGTGATGTGTAGTTCAAATGGTCACTTCTTGCCTTACTTTGGGTGGAAGTCAGCTTGTCCTGATGATCTTTCTCCTATGTTTTGTTCACTCAGTGTGACCTTCACCTTCCTTATGGAAACCTAGGCACAATGCCTCACATGCACATGATTTAGCCTCCATGGTTCCATATTATTTTCTTTCTATTCTTTCATTTTAATCATGTTTTCCTATCTTGGTCAATTTCTATGTGCTTTAATCTCTTTGCCTTGACCTATCCTACCCCATACACATCGTTTGCATTAGTCCTCTATCACTTCACTCTCTTATAATTATCTATTGTTTATGATCATAATGTGCATCTTCTTTCTACCTATTGTACATTTGCATCTTGTGCACCTCTCTTTGTTAATTAGTACTCATATTTTCAAAATTTGGTGAGTTTCATGCACCCATAAACTTAAGTGTTTGGCCTCAGGTACTTTAGCAAGAATCTATGCTCAAATAACCTTACTAGATTCATGTTTAGAAGTAAAATAATAGTTTTTTTGTGGACTTGATAGTGTTTCTTATTCTCTATAAGAACAATAATCACAAAAGACAAGGAAATGCTTAGCTTATACTAAACATCATTTGGGTTAGCATAACACAACCAATTTGTGACTAGGAAGTCAGTGTCTGATGGTGTAAGTGCCATATTATTACATATATGGCTTCATTCTATTACCTTTAAAATTCTTAGGGAACATATCACCTGACAACATGCACAACTTACATATGCCTATTTCCAACATGTTATGGATAATGTATAGACCCATCCACCTAATTTGTATCTTTCCCAGGTGCTTAAGGTAATTGGAGTCATAGATCAAGACCAATTATCCTTTAGTTAGTACCTTGCACTTAATATTCTTGTCATGCCATAAATTTTAGCATGCTTTCTCTATGTAATGGCTCCACCTTACTTGGGCATGTACTTCATCAAAGCATTCCAAGTCTTTCAGCTTCACACTCAATGACTCTTGGTCATCTAAATAACTATTACATGTAATACACAATGATGACACCATGAATTCCATTAGTAGAATTGCCTCTATACTAAATAATAGTTAAAATGGTGTATCCTTATTCAAGTTCTTTTAGGTTGTGCAATATGGCCATATTATTAATGATACTTGATCCTCTCAGTATTTGAAACCAAAATTGTATATCTTCATGAGGAACATTTCTAGTATCTTGTTGAATGCCTCAATGGTTCCATTCACTTATGGATGATAAGGGGTGGTCTTATGCTGTTCCACCATGTATTCTATTAGTAGGATCTACATAGTTTCATTGATGAAGTGTGTGCCTCTATCTCTAGTCAAAATAACTGGGCACCCATAGTGACCTATAATCTTCTCCCATAAGAACCCTATATCTATGGTGGCTATGTAGATTTTGGTTGGTGCTACCTTGACCCATTTGGTGAAATAGTTTATGGCTACTAGAATATATCTTGTGCCTATGCATCTTACTGTGGGAGTAATTGGCCCAATAAAATTAGTGACCCATTTTTAAATGGTTATTGGGTAGGAATGGGGATGAGGAGAATTGCATCCTAGTGGTTGGATTTTCTTATGCATTGGCATAAGTCACATGCCTTGGCATAATATTTTGCATCCTAAAATGGACTTGGACACCACAAACCTGATTAAAATATCTTGTATACCATTACAAATCTATAAAAATGGTCTACTACTGTTCCTTCATGCAACTCACATAAAATGGTGTCCATTTCATGTTCTAATACACATTAATGTAGGAATTCATCTTGGCCTAGTTTGTATAGTTCCTCATTGATAAGCTAAAAAAGGGGGGGTACAAATATTTCTTCTCTTTGGTCATCATTATCTATGGCACAAATCCATATGTTAAAAAAGTGGATATCTCCACCATGTCCTCAAGGGCATGCTAGACTTTGTATATTTGTACATCTAGCATGTCATCATTAATAGGCACTATTGCATCATCAGAGTTGATGTGGGACAAATGGTCTGGGCTCGAGTTTTATTTTACAAGTTTAACAACTATTTAGAATTGGAATTCCTAAAACAAAACTATCTACCTACAAATGTGCCCATGGAGAAAATTCTTATTCATGAGGTACTTAAGCACTTCATGGTCTATGAATAATACTAATAGTGTCACAAACAAGTATTGCTTGAATTTTTACAGGGCATAGATCATGTCTATTGTTTCATGCTCATTTTTTTTATAGTTCTACTTTTCTTGGGTCAATTTTCTACTTTCAAAGGATATGAGGTGATCCATTTTACCTTCATATGGTTGTGTAAGAATGACACCAATTACAGATCTAGATGCATCAACATGGATGTGGAATGGGTTCATCTAGTTAAGGAATTGTAGAATAGGCACTCTAGCCAACTTGAGTTTTAGAGTTTCAAAGGCATCCTATTATGTTGAACCCCAATATAATGGGCCATCCTTATTTAAGAGATCCTCTAATAGTGCCAAAATATTTGCATAGATCCTTATGAAATTTTTATAATATACACAATGGCCAATAAAGGCATGAATGTCTCTCTATGTGGAAGGAGTCTAAATTTGAATGATTATTACAATCTTCATAGGATTAATGAGTAGATCATCTTTGAAGATGATGTACCCAAGAAAGATACCAAAAGGTGTTGTGAATATTCATTTCTTTAGGTTCAAGGATATTTTTAATTATTGGCACCTATCAAACATGTTTCAAAAGTTTTCATAATGGCCTTCCATAAGCCCATACACAGTCCAATCAAGGTACACCTAGAAAAACTTATGAATAAAATTCTTAAATGTAGTGATGATCACTCTGGAGAATATTTCTAGTACATTCTTGAGCCCAAAGGGCATCACATTATAGGTAAAATAACCCCATTCTATTACAAAGTTTATTTTAGTCATGTCTTCTTCAATTTGGACTTAATGGTATCCTAAGAAACCATTAGTAAAAGTATAGATTTTGCAGTCTAAAATACCATCTGAGACTTCATCAATGAATGGATTTAGGAAGGGATCAATGATGTAGGTGGTTTTTAGTAATCAGTAATAAAAACAAATGTGGATGTGCCCATCCTTATTAAGTATAATAACCATGGGGCTCACCCATTCTAAATCTTTCACCATGTAGATCATTCTTACAACTAGCATACCATCAATCTCCATTTTGACCTTAGCATGGAGATTGGGGTTCATCCTAGAGGGGTGCTTTATGATAGGTCATGTGCCATCCACTAGCTTTATGCTTATCTTTCTAAGGGATGGGTGAGTTTCCTTCATGTCTAGATAATTTTATGGGAATAAATCTTGAAACTCCTTTAGGATACCCATAATTTGTGTTATCTCTGTGTCGGATCAATATGTGCCCAAAGTGGCCACATTTGGTTCTCCCTCTAAGGTGATGTCTACTTAAGTGGTTTTGAGCAACATGCAGTAAGGATCATCTATCTCCTGATGTGTGTCCTCAACCTACCTACTCCTTTCATTTATTTCAATGTGGAGATGAGTAATTCCTTCCTCATTAGGGGTGCTATCATCCACTTGGTGCATGAGCTTCCTCTTTCCTATCAATGATGTCTAATTATGTCCTTTCTAGATATCCATATCTTCATCACTTAAGTCACTATTGAGTGAACATTCCTCTAATGAATTTAGGAGTGCTAATCCTTTATCCTTATCTTTTAGGCATTCTTATAAGACTATAATATCCTCAAACACTACCCTTCCAATTACTTGTAGTGACTCAATCAAATCTAGATTATGTGAGGAAAAGGAGAAGGTGTGCATAAACTTCTCCTTTAATATGCCCAAAATGACTATCTTGAGGTGAATTTTGTTGACCACATATCAAGATCACACCTATATCTTTAAGGTTTTTTAGAAGGAAAACACCTAAAATTTCCTTGGGGATTTTTCACCATAGTCAATCCATGTTTCTTCACATAAGAGTATGTGTGATATTAGGTCTAAATTTCTAGAGTATGGAGAGATGTCTAAGTCTTCATTATTTTATTTTTTTGAATTTTTTATAGATGTCTACTTTTATATCTTGCTAAGTTAGAAATTTAGGCCTCTGCATTACCCACCAATGAGTGACAGTGCTTCTAAAAGTATACACCAGTGTTCTTATCCTATTTACCTCATTAGGGATGCACAACTTTAGATCATGGATGTATTATTCCATATGATTTCTCCCCTCATATCTCAAGATAATGACAAGTTTACCCTTACTCAATAAAAATGATCTCTTCCCCTTATTTTTGTCATAAGAGACCTATATCTTTGAAGTTTGATTAATCTAGATGCATCTATTCCTCATAGGTTTTGGTGCCTTTGTGCTCACTAAGAGGCACCTCTAAACAATCATCTCATAAGTTTCTTCAACTCATCAATTAAAAGCAATGTCAGTGGTTTTCAAGGCTGACTATCCATACTCCCAAGAAAGTACTCTTTGGTCATTAGGGTTGAGAGTCCCAATACCTTACACTGTGACATTGTAGATATGGTTGATCTCATCTTCTAGATCAACACTTTCTACATAGGGGATCCTTGGTCACTTGAGATGGGTATCACTACCTTCTCCTTTCCATTTTCAAAGGTCATATAAAACTTATTGAAGTGCATATTAGCATTGTTCATATAGCACCATGGCCTTCCTAGGAATGTTGTATAATTATCTTGGTTAGGAAACTTGATTAACTCAAAATTGGTACAAAAATAAATGCCCATGATATCTACAATGGCACTTTTTATAATTTCTATTGGTTACATCTTAGATTTGTTGGCCATGAAAAGTGTGTAAGGAGAAGGCCTCAAGGTTGGTCTACCCATCTTCTCCCATGCATTCATTATCAAGACATTAACCTCAACACCTATGTCAATAAGGACCTCATATACAAATGATCCATCAATAGTGGAATTCACTAGGAGTTTTTTATTGTACTCCACATTCTAGGTATGTCTAACTTCTTATGCCCTTTCCATGCATGGTGTAGTAATTCAAATTGGATTTTACCCTACACAATATAAAATCAAATTATTTAATAAGGGTAACATCCCTTGTATTTATAAGAGGTGAAATATCTTCATTAGTTATTGCACCTCAATGTCTTAACCATATTGATTCTTATGAGATACAGTATCTTGTGCCTTTAGGTCTTGTGCTAGTTGGAGCTCTCCTTATAGGTCATGAATCACACTCATAACCTACTTTAATACATATTTTTGGTGTGAGAGGTATAGGTAAGGCATAATTTTGGCTTTAATCCATGTTATATGCTTAGTGCAGCTTGGTTCACCATATTCTAGATGTAACTCTAGTACTGGGAAAACTAGCAGCTGAGTGGTGAATCCACTATGAGTAGTTTTTTATAGTTTGATTAGATTCATATATGTTGATTGTGCCTTTGGAGTCCACTTATCCATTTTAAGATTACACCTAATCATTCATACACCCTTATCTATGCCAGGCCTACCTTAAGTGAATTTTTTATACAAGTCATGGCATTCCCTAACCTAATGTGTTCTTTGACAATACCCACATGTTTGATGTGTCAGGTAGTCATGTTGATAGTGCTAGATAAAACTATAATTATAACATGATCATGGTGGGAATATTCCTCTACCACATCCTCCACCTCACCCTCTAGTGCCTCTTTACATTTTAATGGCCATAGCCTTCATTTCTTTGATTATCTTGCCCCTCGATTGTTTTAGTGGCCTACCATGAGCCTCTTTCCATGTTCTTATACATTTCATCAATCATTTGATAGTCAGATATGGTATGAATGTAATCATCACATAACTAACTATAAATTATTATGTTAACTTCATTAGGATATTGATATAAAGGGTAATTGTGAACATCATGCACCTCATGACAAACCTCATAGCTTTGAAGCAATGTGCACACATTCCTTTGAGGGTAGTTGTTCTTGTTATGGCCTTCCATTTAATAATCAGTTCATCATAACCCACTTTGATCATCCTATAATAAACTAGCAATAAGTTTCTAGATTTGATTAGCCATGGATGCAATCAGCACCTCCATGAGTGGGATGATTCTAGTGTTGATACTTCTAACTACCTCGACTCTAAGCATGGATTCAAAAACTTCATGAGGGTATATGAATGTCATCATTTAAATCACTCTTATTAATGGTACTAACAATCCCCCAATAAACCATTTCACATATTAGGAGGGGTAAATATCATATGAAAGCTTAAAAAGAAGATTTTTGAATCTGACATTATATAGGTGCATGCTCTTTGATACTCCTTGGTTAATTTCTTTCAGTGTGGGGATGTTTTGTTGTTTAAACTCAGGTATATCAAATTATTTCAAGAATGCTTCCTTCAAAGTTTCATAATCAACCATATCCTAATTATGATTAAATTTCTTATACCAAATATGGGTGTGATCAAGTAGAGTTGTTACAAAATGGGTTACCTTACACTCAAATTGGGTTATACCTCAAGTGTACCATTGTAGTTCACATTTTAGCACATGATATATGGAATTATATATGTCATGATACTATAAATATTTCATGGCCATATCATAATAAATTTGATATTAAGGGGTACTAGCATCTGAGGTGCTTGCCCCCTAGTACTTGCCTTAGTGATGGTCATCCAATGCCTCTAACCACTAGGTTAGGCATTGGTCCTATTGTTATTTTTGGCATGATCTTGTTAGCATTGATCATGATGAAAGCATTGTACTAATAACTTATGGAATCAAGCCACTTCTTATGGGTTATTACCCAGTCTACATAACTAACATTGGCTAAACCAAAATGATTACACTTATGTTCTATGTTGTTAAGATAGATCCCAAATGTCTAGAAGTATCCTCACTTAATCCTTTGCAAGGAATAACTTGTTAAATCACAAAATTATAAACCAAGTCTTCAAAATTATAAATTTTTGTGTGGATAATATGATCATTATGGTTCATCTTTAATGGTCAAATTATGTAGGAACCTAACACATTATTAACCCATCAATAGTTGAGCTTGATCTATGGCTTCATTATTCCTCTCCTCACATTGCTATAATTCAAGAGATTCTTCCCCATGCCCTTCCTAATTATTATAGGTTCTGTCATCACTTCTAATTTTAAGATCCTTAATTAGCATGTACCTTTTCTTATTATAAGTCTATCACCTGAGCTCTCAAGTGTGAATCTACTCATCCCCTTCTTCCTTGTCATGCTTATCATACGCAAAAGTACTTTATCATTCCATTTTTATGGTTTCAAATCCATAATCCACCATCTATTTATTAATCTCTATGCTGAATTATTTCAAAAATGTGCTTTTAGGATTGCACAAGAATTGATACTCTACTTCTTTAGCGTAGGCGTATGTCAACACTACAAACTCAATTACGTAACTATTTAGTTATCCTTTCCACCATTTATCTATAGCTCTAGTCCAAGTGATATCAAGGTCCTCAATATTTTCTATGTTCTCCTTCATCCCCTTGAGGTGTTGTCCAAATTTTCTTTTTTTGTGGGTCGCATAAGCATCCAACCATCGATATACATTCTTAGGTAGTTCACAAAAGAAAACCTCATACAAAGCATCATATAGGTTGTTCTAGACCCACTTCCTTGACTTATATTATTTATAGGATAGATGACTTAGTGAAAAGTTATCTTCCATCTATTATAGCTAGTGTTCAATGTTCTTGAGATAGAGTCAGAGAATTATTTTATTGTGCCATTACAACAATAAAATTCAAAATGGGTCCTGACAATAGAACTAAAATGTTGTAGTTAAAGTGGGGTTATCAATTCATTTAATTTGTTATGAGCTTATATAGTTGACCAAGTTATCTCTAGACTTGTTACAAATAGGTGTAAATATAGACTAATCTTATAGTGCTCAACATTTATCACTTGACTACACTGGCATCAATTCACATAAGGTACAAGCCTTATACTCTCACATGAAGTGAAATAAAGAAATAACCAGGGCACAGTTGGGCTAGTTGTGCTTTGAAACAACTCATTATTCACAAGACTTGGTCATTACAATAATGGTATTGGCAAGTTCATTGGTAAAAACCATCTCTAGGCTAGGCTAATGGTCTATAGGTACAAAGCCTATTAGGGGAGCTCATTCTAGTCATAGGAGTGCAAGATTATATTTGGTGGTTCTATTATCTTAAGGGCATAAATATTTGTCTTATTAGGCTTAGTGCCATGCAACACTTTGATGGGTTAGGGGGATTTATTTAAATCAAAGGTTTATGATTAAGTTAGTGCCTTATGCATAGATATCATTACTTAACATGGGGTCTTTTCTATATTTAGAGTATTTCCACATAATATGATAACATCGTCATAAACTATAGATATGCCATTAATTCTTTGAATGAGAACTTTTTTTCAACACCACATTCATATATTAAACTAACTACCTACGAATTGGCCCTAGGTCTACAATGATTCCTCTAGCTAGTGAAAAAGGTGCCAAAACAAAAATCATACCAAATGATTTCCTCACACTAAGATATCTACTAAGTTAGTGTATATCTATACTTAGATGAATTAGGGGCCCAATATGTCACATTTAAAACTCTTGGGAGAAGAAAGGGGCCTAAAAACCCTACTTTTCATGTGCTTTTATTTTTGGATTAACATTTAAAATACTCCCAAGAAAAAGTATATTGATGAAATTTTATATTATTATGCAACCTTATTAGTATTAGGATTTAGGACATTAAAATTATGTTTTTATGTCATTTTTATCCTTTTCTTTATTGGTTTTGAGTCTAAACTATCTATTTTTGTTTATCTTATGCCACGTCAAAATGAGTTTTATTTATACATCACTCCTTTGTTTGAGGAGGAGTTACGCCACCCATTTGACATCATACCTTTGCCTTAGTCTTTTGACAAATATTGTTTAGGTGTGTCATTTGATTGAAAAGGGTGCATTTACATTGCCCAATTTATTTCAAATATTGTGCCTTGGAATCTTGAAACTAAACCATTGATCATATCTTTAGAGCATGATAACATCGTTATGCTTATCAAATAATTTCATAAACTAATTTTCCTTATTCTAATTTGAAAACCAAGACACATATGCCTTTTGGGATTTATGCCTAGTGTCGTTATGCCATTCAATTTTCTCTATCTTGTTGTTTGTTTAAAGAAGCCTAGTTTTTTAAGCTGAGTTTTTAATTTACCTTGACAAGTTCAAATCAAAACATTGATTGATTTTTGCCTATGATTTCTATAATTTTGGCCTTGACATCAATCTTACTCTTTTGGGTTGCGTAAATTATATTAATTATTTATCCAATTTAAAAACTATTATTTGTGCTCGTATAACTTATCTTCCATATGCCTAGAGTTTCATGCCTTATGCCAATATACCAAGTTCATGTCTAAATCCAAATGCCTAGTTTATGCCAAAGTATTTCAAATTTATTAGATCAAATATCATACCTTATTTTTTTAAAGTATAGATTTTGTGCTTTTTCCAAAAGACCTAGCACATGAATATTTTGAGCCTAGATTTTGTGCCTTGTTTTGATAAAAAATTGAGCAACTTTTGTTTTCTTAGATTAGGCTTGTTTGGAACACTTTGGACTTAAGTTTTTCATGTTAGTTTTTATTTAGCCACTTGACCATTTGTTTAAGACATTAGACATTAGACATATGACATTAGACTATTTCATACCAAGTTTTAGAATAAACCATTTTGGAGATATAACTCCACCCCTAGACCAATTAAGACTCTATTTGGACCATTTGTCCTTTGGACATTATTTTTAAGAGTTTATATAACTCTAGGCCTTTTTATGAAATGTTCACCATTGATTTGGATATATATTGTTAAAATTATAATGAATCCATGTATAAATCAGGGTATGATAACATGTTCTCATATAATGACTTTGTTCAAGACCCCTAGGATGATGTTGTTTATGAAATGAATTTGTATCCTCCTTACAATATTAATCTATGGAAAAAATCTAATACTCTCAAGAGCAACATGTGGTGATACCTTATTTGGGATGGTTAATGTATGATGTTCACCATCTAACCATTCATGGTACCTGATCCCCCATCTATATTATTAACCCTCCTTCAAATTACATAAGCCACCAAGATCCATAATGCCTAAGGATTACCATACCAAGACCTCATCCTTTGGCTTGTGCAAGAAACCAAGATCCATAATGTCATACCATTACCATTCTAGTACCTCATCCTTTAGCTTATGATAGGAAATAAGCTTAATAATGCCCTACCATTACCATTATAAGGCCTTATCCTTTTCATTGTGTGTTTAACTAAGCTTTGTAATGACCTACCATTACCATTCTAGGCCCTTCCAAGTATAGTAGCTCATTCTCTCAACAAAGTTATGTACTTACAACTAGATGAGTCATATTTATTGTCATAAGAGAAGAAACAACCTTTGATAAACCTATAATTATCCAATAATTGACCATTATTAATACATTTCCAACTATTCCCCATTTTATAAAACCCATGATAATCATCTAGCCTCAATCGACCCAATCAGTACCTCTCCAACTAAGCTAATCATTTGAAGACCAAGATATATTCAAAACTAGTATTTTACAATTGAATGTAAACCAAGGCTAAGAAAACTAACTAATCCATTATTTTTTTGTTTAAATACATATTTGTGATTAGTTAACCTATGATGAATCACCTTTTAATCTTTTACCCATTGTCTAGGATTCTCACTCTGATAAGTCAGTCTTTGCTAAGACACTTCTTGATGATTATAACCTCCTTAAGGAAAATCATTATCTAGACCATTGTCTTATTTCTAAAGAGCCTCTGTTGACAATCAAATCTCTATGGAGTTATCTCTTGACATTTTTATCTCATGGAGGCGTCTCACTTTGATAAACTAGTCTTTATGGAGCCCACTTTGCCATCATAGGTTGTTACTTGTCCCATACCAAACACTCAACAAAACATCAATGTAAAAACATCCACACCAGATGAAGAATCAACATTAAATTTAGGTTATATTATTTAATTGAAATCAAATTTAGCATCAAAATTATAATTAAGATCAGTCTCAACATTAGATTTAGAGTCCCTTGGATCAAATTTAGCTTCAAAATCAGAATACATTTGTGGTTGTTATAATATTGATTTTACATGCCTTAAAGATTAATTTGAATACATTTATGATCCTTCCATGGTTTTTAAGGATGAGAACTTCAGCTTCAACACAATTTTTCCTAGTATATTCTATGAGGATTGTGTTGCCTCTCCCCATTCCATTACCATTCCACATACCATTAACACTAGCCAACCTAGCCATTATATTGACACTCCACTTCCCAAAAATGTTGATAGGGATTGATAGAATCACACTTTGTTTAACTACATCCATGGTGACATATCAATTTTATAAATCAAGGGACCAAAACCACATTCATACAAAAGAAGAACAATTTCCTAGTGAAACCCTTTAATAGGTGCTAGAGGATAATCAAAGTCTAAACTTAGTATCTTCTAGTGAAACCTTTTTGGAGGCACTAGAAGACAATCAAAGTGAAAATTACATGTCACTTATTGAAACCTTCTTGATATCACTATTGGATAATAAAGATAACTTAATTGGTGAAAAACTCCTTGAGGCACCAATAGCTGATCATAATAATTATTCACTAATTGATGAAGGAATTATCAAAGAAAAAATAAATATAGATTTCAATATATAACATAATCATATGTAATCTACTCTCAGGCCCAAACAATAAAAAAAATTGGTGGTCCTATTGAGAGCATATTCTTAAGTCTTCGGCTTGCCACATCCAAAGTTATGTTGAATCTAGAATAAACAACATTGTGTGTGCCTAAAAAAACTTATCTTCATTTATTTCAAAACCATTATACATTCCATTTTCATCCACCTTTACATTACCAAATCAGACCTAAAAACCATTATTTATTTGTATTTACCATCCTTGGATGTAGTTTCCTTTGTAGAGGCTACAAAGATACCTTATCTCAAAATTTGAAGGAAATAAAATCAATGACCAATGAAGAACACAACAACATTCTTAGAGACCAAATTTGCATTAGGTTATTGACATAGTAACTATTTAGAAGAGGCATAGGCTATAAATATACATGATTTATTATTCTAGTTGTATCATACATTGAACAGGACTTGCATCTCCACATCAATAGGAAGAATAGAAATAATTATCTTACCAATGACATTTACTTGGCCAAAAATATTTACCTTGCCAAAAAACATACCTTTGCATTACCATTTACCTTATCGTTATCATTTTTCATTCCTCTTGTCATTCTTATTTCCATAATTTCATACCCTACCATTTACCTTGCCTTATCACTTGGGTAAATACTATTACCATTATATCCAATTTCCACATCATCATATGCTTTGTGTCATATCATATACTATTTAACCACACTATCCCTACTATTGACCAAGCCTATTTTTAGCTACCCTGCCTAACCCTTTTTATCTTAGTTCATTTGGTTATTCCCACACATTTCATGAGGGGATTGTAATCTAGTTTTAGTATTTTTAAAATTATGTGTTTAAATTATAGTCTATGAAATTAGTGTGATAGTGGATCTGGCAAGTTATCTTTCATTTACTTTTAACTGGTACAACTAATTATAATCACCCATGGGCAAATCAATGTTCTACCTTGTGTTACTAATTATAACCACCTATAGGAAAATTAGTATCACTGACCTAAGTTTTTTTCCCTAATTATAACTACCTATGGGTAAATTAGGAACAAAACCTTTTACCATGTATTATCACATCACCTTGCCATTACTATTATCATTTTCCTTACCATTTGCCTTCATTTTAGAACTTGCTATGACCTAGTCAATTTTCACTACCTTTTATGTGGGTGGAACTACTACAACTTGAGATTTTAATGGGACTACATAGGTAGTTCTTGATTCACTTTGAGGTCAGCTCACTCCCCCTTTTCCATATGCTCTCTCCATTTCATGAGCAACCTAAGCCAATACTCTCACCATTCAGAGAGTGGTATCTTGTCAATCTTTAATGAGTTATGATACCCCAACAATTCTAAAAAGTTTCAAACATTTCAAAATCCAAAAATATTTGTCTTATTAAAACCTGGTCAAATAATCTCTATCTACCCTAACAAGGCAAATCTACTATTGGTTCTCATCCATTAGACTACCAATAGGGGTGTGACCTTTCCCTTTACATGTATCCTTACATGGGGGCACCAACCATTTATCATTCCATTAAGCCTTCACATGTAGGTATTGACCTAGTTAACAACAAGATACTTTATGTTGCTTTTTATTGCAAGTTTCTCTATGTGTTTGTTTGCTTAGTTATTTATTTGTCTATTTTCCTATTTATTTGGTTTCTTTGTTGTACCCTAACTAAGTATTTATATGTTCATTAGGTGATTCCTTGTTAAATATTACTAAGTCCATCTGTATTCATACATCAATATTATCATCATGGTTTTTATCATTAGTATGTTGTTTTCAATTATTTATTGGATCAGGAGTCAATCCTTATGCATATTTTAGCCAAGTTATCATGGTGTTTCATATCATGGTTCCTACCATCATTTGCTACAACAAAAATTAGCTTTGGAAATCTTACAAGCAATGGATCTATAGAATTTTCTCCTTAGAAACCTTGGAAAATCCTCCCACCCTTGATCAAATCAATTAATTGGTCATTTTTGTTGTATCAATGCTAATAAGGATGATCATCTCCACATTGGTAGGTACAACTAAATCATTCACATTGATCAATTCTTTATTCTTCTAATAATCTCTTTCATCACTTTGTGCATCCTTGTATGCCTATTTTTTTGTGGCTTATTTAGTCATTAAACCATCGTGTCCACATTTGCACTTACTCATCTTTAGTCTGTATGATAGATTATATCCTTGAGTTATGCTTTCCAATTTTCCCTACTGTGGCATAATAAAATATCATTTTTTAATCTAGGTCATCTTAATGATTATAACTAACTATGGGAAAATCAGTATTTTGACTCATCTACCCTAACTGGGGCATATGCCTATGTCATTATTTGTAACTACCTTTGGGTAACTCAGTGTCTAAACCTTTGTTACTAATTACAATCTCCTTTGGGTAAATCAATACTTATTTTTAAATCAATGTATGTAAGCATTTTATTGATTGGATTAGTCTCACCCATGGGTTAATTTCATTCTTATTTTATCCTATCCATTCCACTAATTATAACCACCTATGGGAAAATAAGTCTCTTCCACCATTTTATCTTTTTGGTCCCATCATTTCCTTCTTTTGAGGGACCAATCACCAACCCCTTTTGCCAATCACTCCCTCAAGGGGGAATCTATAGTTCATCCATTTCCATTGAAGTCATAGGAATACATGACATTTTAATTCTTTGATAAGATATTGCTATGCTTATAGGTTGTGATGCTTTCCCAAATAGGGGCAAATTGCAGACACCTAAAACTGGCCACAACTTTCTTTTGACTGGACTTCAGACTATTTCCTACCAACCATTGTAAATGAAGCATAGGAATTATTAAATATCATAAATTTTCTTATACATCATTCATCAAATCTTATAATCACATTGATTCATCCCTAATTGGGGTATTCTATCGTATGTAACAATAATTTATCATGGATTCATCTTTAATCAACTTGCAATATCAAAATAATAAATTTAGCCTATAAACCTATTAAGTGGGGAAATTTAACACTTAAATCAAATATTGGAAATGTTAAAAGGCTAATTAAAATTAATTAACAATCTAAACTAGATTAAATTCCTAGTTGAATTATCCATTTGAAATTAATGAATATATAGAAAACAAAATTCAAAAATTCAAAATATCCTATCATTTCATCATTGCTTTTATGATTTTTCAAGCTCTTTGAAAATATCCTAAAATATCTAATTTTGAAATCCATTCCTAGTAATTACAAATCATGATTACGTGACAAATATTAACTCTAGTGGAGTTAGATTTGACTCACCTAGGTTTAGTTTGAACCCATTCTAATCCTTAACTCTACCTTGACTTGCCTAGGGTAAGAGTTAATTCATAAATATATAATTATAAGTCCATACCTCTTTATTTCTAAGCTCTCATAATCCAAAGTTATAATGTTAATTTTGAGAGAGACAAGATTATCAGTAGTGTTATAATGCCAAAATATTAAGCCAAACCACATCAAAGCCATGTTTCCAAGGAGAGAAGGAGTCACACAAGCTTCATTGAAAATTACTTCTTGATGCACAAGCTGAGAAAGCCACTCAATAAAGCATTTGGAGCTCCCAAAGAAGGTAATATAGTTATTGTCTTTTATGTTTTTATTGTGCTTTTATTTATATTTTATTACTAAGCTCTCTTTAGTATCTAAGCTAGGAGTGTAAGCGTTAGTGTGTTTATTTGAAATTGTATTGCTTAAACTAATAATATAATAACCTCCCTTATTATATTCTTATGATCACAACTGATATAAAATAAATAAAGATAATTCACATGGATAATATGATTGAATGGATGTTACACTCCAAACATCCATAAGGCAAGAGATGTTAAGGTGAACTTGTAGGATTGGTAAGGTTGGGTCATAAGGAATGCATTTTTAGGAGTTTAAGATAAATGATACATAGATAAATTAAAGGCACTAAGATAAGATTTGTAGACAAGGTTTGAAAATTCCAAAGCTTTCATGATCATCACGGATGATGTCAACATCAAATAGTTGATGGCTACTTAATCCCCACTTTGCACATTGATATGACTGGTCTAAAAGCACATACTAGATTGAAATGCATAAAATATAGATCTATCTCATTCATAAAATTCAATTACACCAATAATCTATAGTATAGAATTCACTCTTATAACTAAATTACAACCATAGATTGCACAATGTAAAGTTGTGTAAAGGCAACATATAATTTATTTATAAACTTCACTAATTCCTCTTCCATATTCTAATTATTTATTTCATAGTACTAAATTTTGATGTATGTTTCTCAAAAAAATTATTTGGGATGATTTAACATGATAATTAGGCCAATTTGGTTGAAATATTATAAAGGGTGGACACGTGGTTAACGTAGTCTATTAAAAACCTGTAAAGGGTAGTAGACTAGTATGCTACATAATTAAAAACTTTTAAGGGTAGATAATTAGTGTGTAAGAAATCAAAACTAAAAAATGGTTCCTTGAGTGAATAATGTGACTCATTTTGAGCCTACCCAATTTTAGATAGCTATTACAGGTGTACCAAGTGTAAAGTCTCCTCTGACATTGTCTTAGGATGAGATAACCTTTTTAAAATATAGAATAGTGTTGGTACGAGAATATGATTGTAAAATCATAGATTATATGTATGTGCTACATGTGTTAAATGTACTCATATTATATTTTATATATTATACTTTGTCTTGTATCTCATTTTTTGAATTATTAATGAGCCAAAATATGAAGAGTCTTTTCTTGGATCCAAGTTTGTTTAAAAGTTAAAGAATCAAAGGCTTGTAAAATTTTATATATATTATGTGATTATAAAAATGAGCTACAAAGTATCAAGAGATTAATATATAGATTTGGTTATGGTTACATAAACATTTTCTTTATTTTGTTCCTTTTGTGTAGAGTCTTGTGAATATTTAGGATTTCTTTCCATTCTATTTTATTCAATTTCCCTATTTCTATTTATAATTTTTGTTATGTCTTTAATCTATATGAATTTATAGGATAAAATGAATATTGATGTTTTATTTGTTCTTGTTTTCTAATACTAACTTGAATTGGTCTACAATCTATGAGCTTTATCACGTGACTATCTTTATCTTACCATGTTCTGATGAAATATATAGAATGCTTGATAAAACTACAATATCTATACTTTTTATTAATATCCTATCTCAATTTAATAGATTTGAGTTTAAAACATTATTAAGGCATACTGTATATCTAATATTCACCCTTGTGCCCTATCATTTATATATCCTTAACCCTATCTACCCAAGTAGGATTCCTTAATCAAAATTAGGGTTAAGCAACTCCATGACTTTAGTTATCTAACTAACTCTCTTTTCACCTATGGCCTTGTTCAACAATAACTCCTTCACACTTGAGTGTAAAACCATCATCTGTATTTTTTGTTAGATAGCATTTGCCTAAATTTTCTAAGTTCTCTTATGATAATAATTACTTATTTTTACACAAAACCATACCTCATCTCATAATATTTAAGTGCTTATTTGAAAATTGTAATGGGCTACTCCATTAGATCACTATTCTCCTACACTAGTATGCTTGATATACTTTCATTACCCACAAAATCATAGAGAATAAATTCCTTGTCATAATAGGGGTTCATGAGTGTAGCGGCTTGAGAAATTAATATATTAATTGATTCAAAGTTATACTTACCTTATCTTGACTAGCTAAAGGTGGCATTCTTCTTGATCATAGAAGTGAGAGGATTAACCAAAGTATCAAAGTTTGGATTGAACCTTCTTACAAATTTGATCTTACCTAAGAATATTTGGATACCCTTATTATAAATTAAAAGTGAAAGATCCAAGATTGTGTCCACCCTTTCCACAAAAATTTCAATGCCTTATTTGGAAACAACATGCCCTAATAAATAGCTTTCATGGATAACAAACACATATTTATTTGGGTTCAAGGACACCCCAAACCCTCTACACCTATCAAATACTTACCTCATGTGATCCAAGTGATCATCTCCATGATTAGATAAAATAATTATATCATCTAAATATCCAAGAGCTTATCATTTATGAGGCCCCTAAATTCCATATCCATGGCCATTTGTAAGGTTGCACTGATGTTGGTCAACCCAAAAGGCATCTTATTTTAAGCAAAGGTACCACATTTGGTGGTAAAAGATATATTGTATTGATTTGATTCTTTCACAAATATTTAGTTATATCCTAAATATCCATTCAAGATTGAAAACATTTCATCCCTTACTATTGTTTGAAGTATATACTCCATCAGTGGAAGGGGGTAATGATATTTAAGGTATGCTTTATTCAAGTCCCTAAAATCCACACATAGCCTAATCTCCCCACTTTTCTTTCTAATTGGTACTAGGTTGGCCACATAAGGGGAGCGCTTAATGGGGAATATAATATTAAATTTTATGATGTTGTTTAGTTCTTTTCTCATCAAAGGTTAAATCTTGGGGTTTGTTGGTCTAAGAATTTGCCTAACTAGTTTTGTATTAGGGTCTAACAATGGTGTGTTGGGATAATTTTGGATAAAAAACTATAAGGTCTTGGTAAATCCAAGTAAATATATCATCATATCTCCTAAAAATACCAATAAAATATTATTTTATATATTGAGTGCATACCTTACAATCCTTTAAAATTTTACCATTGGAGATGTCTACTTGTTCATAATTCTCATTCTTTATTATCATGTTCCTTCTCTCATCTTTGAGATGATCAACTAAATTAAAAATGCTTTATAAAGTGACCAAACCCTTATAAAAATTGATACCTTTTATCTAAATGATATGATCCTCACATTGAAGCCTATGATGGATTTTAGTTGAGAAATTTTCCTCTTCTTATATTAATTTTATGATTTTTTCATCATTCTCCAATATTTGCCAGCTAATAGTGTTATCAAGAACTACAGTTCTAACCACTAGATTGACAAGTTATTCTTAATCCTTCAAGACATTATGGGAAAGGTTATACTTAGACCCCATAGTATCAAGCCTATCAACATCAATATTTTTTTTCTTGGTGTAACTTAAATTTTGAAGGTTTCAAATCCTTTGATGAGATTCAACACTCTATGATTGTATTCCTTAAACAAGCTATTCTTGATTCCATTTTGGATTATAACCTAATTTACAACTAGCTCACTATCACAAAAAAATTTAATCATTTTTATTCCTATTTTCTATGCCAAATAGAGACCTTGGATTAATGCCTCATATTAAGATACATTTTTTGTATAGTTGAATTATATCTTATATTAAAAAGTACTCCTTTTGAGAAGAGATCAACACAATACCTAGACCAACACTATTTATATTCCTTGAAAAATTAAAAAATAGTTTTCATGTACCTATAGGATCCTCTTGTGACCACATAATATTTGGTATAATGGAGTATTCCTCAAGGATGTAATAGGTAACATTCTTGTATCCTCTACATGATCATATGGATTAATACCATAGTTATAATTTTCCCACTCATCAAGTAAGATATTTGGAACCTCATCCAAATGTGTGGTGGTATTATGAAGGAAATCAGTCTCCTCTTAATCATACATGGTGAAATTCATGGGGGTTGGATTAGGGGAATATGGCCCAATGTGGTATCTCTAAATGGGCTCAACTTTGATAGTTAATTTGGTACAATAACTAGTCCTAAACAATATGTATAACAAATCTAATGATAAATACCCACCAATCTTTCTAGTAAAGTCCATATAAAGTCATAGAGTAAAGTAAGGAGGGAGGTCTATGACTAAAACATCTTGGGATATGGAGAGTCTTGGATAATCAAGTATGGTAATATTTAAATTCTTAATGATGTCAACTATTTTAACAACTTTAACATCTAACTAAATAACTCCTATTGTGATTGGAGTGTACTCTAAACTAGTAGGTTATCAATATTTTTAGGCATAACTCAGCTACTTACACAAAAATTAATCATATAATTATGTACAATGTGTTTACCAATAAACAAGGAGATGTATAATGGAGTTGGTTTGATGATATAGCTACCATATCTATCTTTTAGTTAGCATAAGTGAGTAGGAACATTTTATATACATTCTTTTCTTTCATGACCAAGGTGGATTAAGTCATGTTTTAATAATTCTATTTTGTTAAGGATGGAGAGAACCTCACACATAGTGAAATTTATATTTATTCTCTTCATTTGCTCAAATATATTGAAGTTAATTTATCTTAATTTTGGATGGAAATTTGGAACATCATCATCCTCTCTTGGATGTTCACTGATTTGAGGTTAAGTTTCATTTTGAATAGTTGATTTAATTGTTATTTAGGTGTCCCAACAACTAATTTTTCCTCAGTAACTTAATGAGGGGCTTGGAAAGTAGGAACTTGACCAAATGAGGAAGATTGATCTCCCTCCATTACCCTAGTGTTAAACCTTTTGTTGTAAATAAATAGAGTATTTAATTTTCTTGAGACCTCATTATGATTCATGGAACACAAATATCTCTCTTTCCAATTAATAAGAGTGGACTCACCTTGCACTTGTGTTTGTTCATGCACTTATTATCCTTATGAAATTGGTTCACTTGATTGCCCTTCAGAAAGTGAGACACTTTGGACCATTAGGGTTTGATTGAACACCCAATTTAGATAGGTGGTTTATTTATGAGGCTATTTTCATGGATAACAACACTCATAATCTTGAACTAGATTATTTGGCATGCATGCAATGGATTTTGAAGTAATGGAAGCATTAGGATTTTGACTATTAAAATGTTTAGAATGTGTTATTTGGCCTTGAGTTTGTGTATCTATTTGATAAGGCTACCTATTAGGATAATTGAAATGCTAATATGGTTGACTAAAATGTTGATATGGTTTGATATTCTAAGACTGATATTGTCTTTTCAAGGCCACTAATTGATTCCCAAAGATTTATAACAATGTTTTAACTTCATGTAGCTCATCAGGAGGGGAAACAAATGTAATTTTATAGTTTTTTAATACACTAATTAGTTCTAAAGTAGAATGAATAGGTGAAGTATTAGGACATAAGGGAATCAGAGGTCTAGAGGAAATATTTATTTCTTGATTTAATCTATTTTAAACCCTTTTATCAATGTCATATGTAGTTGGTAATAAAGTACCTACCATTGATTTAATCATGATATTAATTTCACTTTTAAAATCCTCAAGTAGTATAATAATAGAGTATTTGGTGTAGGCTTCACCAAGGGTGCGATTCTATACCAAGTTTATTGGAACCTAAAATTTAAGTCCACCATGTTTCACAAGGAACTCTCTTGATGGTAGTGAAATGTTCCATGAGATAAATATGATCACTCTTGTATTCAAATTGTTGGCAAAGTCTCTCCCATAAATCATCCAGTTATTAATAGTGATAGGTTTCAACCCTCTATACCATTGTAAATCCTTTTCTTTCAAGGATGTAGCAATAAATTTGATGGAAACATTATCTTGAGTGATATCATGGATTTAATAAATGTTGACAATGTATTGTATGTGCTCTATTGGAGTGATAAAATTTTCACTAGTGAAATAAGGTATGATTTTGAGAGCTAAAACTAGGATGTCATCTTATTGTTGAATATCTGAAGGACTGCCTCCATCAAGTCAACAAATAATTGATTTTTTTGGGCTACCATATAAAAGATAGGGTCTAGCCTTTCTTTTAGTCTAGGAAATATACAAAAAGGAGGTGTTTATTGAGCTCTTGGAGAAGTCTATCTAAAAATTCTTCCTCTTATTTTATGAGACCTTGATAGTTTATTTATTTTTCCTCTAAGAGATAATGACAATTCAACAAATTGAAAACTAGTACCTTTTGTAGAAGCCCTCATTTCCTTTGGCATGAAAATGAAGGATTGATTTGAGACTATAAATGTATGGAGTCACCATGAACCTCTAAAGTGTATTCAATTCTTAAAATTAAGGAATATCACCAAGTCCTTAGCTAAATTATTTAATCTAATGTAATGTTTTCCCACCATACATGGCAAACACTATTATCACTTGGATTTTTCACCAGTTTGATCAATCAACTAATCCAATGAAATAATGGTATCATCCATAAGGTTTGAGACCTTGGATCTTTTTGATGAACCTCAAAATAAGGTTGTATTTCTTACTAAACTATGTGTACCTAATTTAATATTAGTTGCAGGACTAAAACAACATTGAAGAAGACCTATCTACAGTTATAACTATGATTCTTGGTCATGGAAAAGGGAAGAAGGTAAATTTAAAATACAAAAAAATGTGATGTACAAATATTATATATCTCCTCCACTCACCTAGAATAACACAATATAACCTATAAGGACTGATAATTCTCATACACAATATTCAAGTTAATTTTTTCTTGCATAAGTGTTTTGTATAGAGATAAGAAACTTTAAATAGAATTAGGATGAATCACAATCAACCTTTTAAAAGGATAAAATGGTGATTTTACATAGATAATTCATACATAAGTCTATTAATATGCAATATAAAACCTATAAAAGATGATTTTCTTGTATACAGGGGAAGGGAATTGGATAACAATTCAAGATAAAACAATTTTCTACATGTAAATATCACTAGTTCATGGAATACACACAATATAAAAGTACTTAAAGAAGGTAAATTCAATATTTATTTATTTAAATGCATTAATACAACATTACAAGACTCAAAATGAGTATATTTTTGTCATACCCAAGAGGAAAGATCATGAAAAAGTCATTTTTAGTCTTAGATATAATAAATAGAGATGAGAGAGAGGAGGAAAATGATAAGGAAAACTCATAAATTTTGTTGTTACTCCATAAATCTAGCCCAGACAAGAAAAGAGATAAGGAAAATAGAAGTATTAAGTATCTTCCAACACATTAGGATTGCTCTATAAAGATATCTCAAAAAATTTGCCATATTAGTGGGAGAGAAAACCATATTCTTTACTATTTTTTACTTTGGGAGGACTTTACATGGTGGATATGCATCTTCAAAACTACTACAATCTTGGAAAACTCCTATCTTAACAATATTAACTCACCTATCTCCACCTCCTATGCATGCATGTTATAGAGAATCTCTCCCAAGTTTGATTTGCATCCTTACTTGCCATGTTTGATGAATGTTTGAATTGAAAATATATATTCTACACATATTTAGAGCCTTGGGTTGATTTTCCATGATTTCCACTCCATGGAGGTAGTTTCACATTTATAGGTACAATTTTCAATGCATCTATACCTCCCTCATGTTATTTAAGACCACTTACTTCACCCATAGTAATGTTAGACAAGTTATATAATCATGGATGGTCTAAAATTTTCCTTAAAGTTCATGTGAGGGTCTCTAGGGGAGGTTGAGAAGTTGGTAATCTTAATCTTTACCCATGATAACTATTTGAGAAACTAAGAAACATACTTTTTCATGTTTGAAGGATCCATCTTATACCCTAGAAACATATAATCAACCCATTACAATTCTAAAAACCCCTTAAAAATTGTTACAAGTCTATGAGTTAGGTGTTGAGGACATAGACCTGTAAGTAGGTATGAGATTATAATCGTAAGTTCATCTCACCTTGTCTAAGCTACCTACATGTCTTATAGGTGTTTTTTCATGAAATTTGGTCACTCTAGAACTCCTAAACTCTACCTTTTTTCTCATATAATCATGACTGGAAGAACTACAATCTAAGCAAAATGGTATGGATACCCTCTTTAAGACCTCACAAATATTTCTCAAACTAACTTTGAGATCTATTGGTGTTTGTTTAAAATTGGGGAGGGTTATAGAGGTTAAAATGGTAAGTTACCTCCCTATTTTAAAGCTTTTGGATACCTAAATATTTAAATAATGACCTTAAATCATGCCTTAAATGCTCAAACTCTTAGTAATTCTTGAAATCAAGCAAACTACTATTTACAATACTTTGTCAAGCTTACAACTTGTAGAGAATCTAGATGATGAATATCTTTGCTATTTACATTAGAACCCTACATGATTACTTTATCCTTGAAATAATTATTTAAACCTCCATAGAAACCTATCCTATAACTTTATAAGAGATTCTTAAGACCATAAAACATGATATAGGCTTATGGATAAGTGTCTAGAGCTTGGTATTTACCCTTATGTTCATGAAAACTAATAGAGGTCCATTTTAATATTTTAAAAAGGTCTAGAGACTTGTATAAATTTTCTTGAGAAGCCTTGAAATTCTCATCATGTCTTGAAAATTGCTCAATAAACCTACCAATAACTTCACAGTCCTTCATTTGACTACTTGAGATGGAGTTTTCAATATGCTTATAGGCTTGTAGATGAAAGTATTTAGGTTTAAAAAACCTTGTTCTCTCTTGAATCCTCAATAAATCCTTCTATAAACTATAGGCCTACATGAAGAAATTTGTGGATGTATGTTTTTTTTTCTTTAAAACCTCACTTATAAGCTTACAACATTATAATCTTACAAAATCTACCTATAAATTTTATGCTAGGGTATTTTGAGGGGATACTTGAGAGATCCTACTCACTTTTTAACAAACCTAAAAAAATTTCATACTAGAGATATTGTCCTCATATTTTTCAAGCTTATAGGTGCATGTTTGAATGGTGTTAAGGCCATGCCAAACTACCATCATGTGTTCTCTTCCAAGGAATTGATTAAAACCCCTAAATCTTGATCTTTGGGCCTTCTAAGAATCCTTGAGAACATTATTTCATCTTGATCAATCAAGAAATCTCCCCTAAAGTCTAAAACTCCTCAAATTGTATATCTCTCAAGACCCTAAGTCTTTATTTCCTTGCCCTATAGGTTTGTGTGAATATTTTGTCACAATTGAGGGAATATTTAAAATCTTTGATCATATTTAGGAACCCTATTACCTTCATTAGTATACCTATAGATGCTAAAGAAAGTCATATAGTCCTTCACATATCTTCTTTAGTGTAAAACACCCTATAAATGTGACACTAACAAGGAGAAAACCTTACTCTTGGACCTCACATACATTAAACCAACATGTGATATTCTTAGAACTATCTAGATCAACATGAATATCCTTTAACATGTTTGAAACCTCCCTACTTGGTTTACACACCTATAGATTAGTTCGTAACAACTTGAGAACCTTGAAAACTACTTATTACCATTGATACTTATTTAAAACATGCTATAATACCTCCATGATTAACTAATACCTTCATTAGATCCTTAGAAAGGGAATGAAATTTGTTTTTATGCTCCATAAACTTGAAAACCATTAAAAAATTGAAAACATAGTCTTAGGGTTTTAGAGAAGATATATCTTGTCTACACTCTTTTTGTGGAATGATATGTTTTTTCCTCCTCCATTGATTTGATCATTATTATAATAATCCTTAAAACCCTATAAACATCCTCCAGATTTTTTTTTAAACCATGCACCTAGAGAATGTATCTAGGAGGTGGCTATTTCTTCAAACAGACCCTATAAACACAATCTTATCTTGATTTTAAAGCTAAAAAACTAGTTTGTGCCTCTGGAAGGCTCTCAAGTACTCTTGAATGGTTCATTTGAATCATTTAAACCTTTATTTTATGTTTCATATCTTTTAAAAGAGCCTAAAATCACACTCTTTTTAATGGAAAACCTTGCTTGCTACATCACATATTGGTTTTAGGCTTATTTTCAAAGTGAGCTTCCTCTTGAAAACTTTTAAGCATGTATAAACCTAAATTGGGTCTTAGATAATACCTCATCATCTATGTTCCTTGATTTTAACATGGTCTTGTAGACCTATTGAAAACCTTAAAACCTATCCTCTTTTATGGAGATCTTTGATCATTGTTTTGACAACTTTCCTTTATCCTTGGATATTGAACATGGCCCCGCAAATTTTTTAGACCTATAAACCCATCTTGATGATTTTTAAGTTTTAAAACCATGTGAATTATTTGAATAATATATTAGGTGAAGGTAACAATCTATTCATGGTCTGATGTGAGATTTTCCATGTTGAGAGAATTGAAGAAGTACGCTAAGAGGTAGGAATGGAGGGAAAACCACTAAGTCAAATGCATTCTTGACAATATATATGGACTTGAAATATTGTAAAGAGTTTTCAAATATCAATGTGTCTTTTTGAAACCTTATAGAATGTTTGACTCCTCTAAAATGACTTTAATGAGTGACTTAAGACACTTCTTTCTTTATTTCACATTTAAAAGTAATTGAAGAGGTATCTACAAGGTTAATAAGATCCTAATGATTGAATATTATGACTTTTAATAATACTTTATAATAAGGGGTAGTTTTAATGCTTTCATTATAATAATAGGACTTGAAAAAATTTATAAGACCTCATACAACACTTTTGATACAATTTTACATTGAAAATCACCCCAAAAGGTTTGTTATAGGATTAATGCCAACTTCTATTCTTAAACAATGATTGTTAGAGCTCATCCAATTGTTAAATCCTAATTTTACTCTAGACTCATTAATCTATTAATTACTAGATTCTACGGTTAATGATTAGTTAACTTAATGTGTTAGGTGGATGAATTAGTAATATGTTGATTATGGAAAGTTATTTATTAATTATGATCATGATATTTATCTTGTTTTTAATTTTTCATATTCTATTATGGTACATTATGATTGTGGTTATTTAATTATTTAGTTACAACAATTTATTATGATTATTTCATGATGTGGTATAACTATTACTAATTTTATTGAGGTGGCTATAGGATGGATTCTACCCTCCTAACTATGATTGATGGAGGGTATCATCAAATAGGATAGAGTATATGGAAATGAGTGGAGAATGAGAGAAATAAAATATAACCCTTACACACATCACTTACATTAAAAGTTTGTTTGTTAATTTTTAGTTGGTTAATATTGATTATTTATAGCATGTATCATAGTATTGATGTGTTTCCTTATTTTTCAATGATTGATTATCATTCATCCATATTAATTTAGTCTTTATTGAAGTATGCTTGCATATTCTAACATTTTGGTTGGTTATAAATCACATATTTAGTTATCATAACTTAATTATTTATGTCCTTTGATGATCTTGATAGAATTAAAATTCAAATATATAATATGAGTTGTAAAAATATCTTATTGGATGCTTATATGATTGTTTATTATGTTATCTTGGCACTAAATGAAACTTGTATGCAAAGGGAAGTGTAACTGATCTATAAATCAATCATAACTCAGAGAAGATAAATCTTACTTACACTTTTGATTGTTGATATATTAGATATTTAGGGTCATGACCAATACGGATGCATTAGACCTAGACAAGGGATATCTTACTATAATAAATTCAGTAGGGAGGGTTCCATAGCCTCTAATCAAGCAAAACTATACAATAACCCTAACTAGGTCCTATGTTTTCATATTCACTAAGATAATAACAAGTAAATTAAAGTCTAATCTAGTTCTCACCAAATCTTGTGGCATAAAATGGCGTTATTAAACATACATAAGAGTATCTTATTTTAGTTATATATAGATAGGACCCTAATGCATGGAGAGAAAATTATATTCAAAATCCATTACTTAGGCTACTTCTATCTACTAAAGAGAGGAGAAAAATTATAGATACTTACCTTGAATATGAACCCATTGAGACTCAATCTCTCCCGTGGCCAAAGATGCTTCATAGGAGGTTGTTATGGTTTTTAAGGATCACTAAAAAAGGCCAAAGCATCCAATACTTCTCCATAAGATAAGATTTTTCTCCAAGTATAAACCCTAAGATAAGACTCCTCAAGTAGAATGGTAGAAGATAAAATTGTAGAGAAGCACAAATGAATAATTAAATCTTGTTGTCTCTCTGAGAATGGTGAAATGAATATGTTTATATAGCTAGATCTAACCCTAGTCCTTTTTGAAAGTTTAGTTGATAGAGTTAGCCCAATCGACTTTGTATCATTATTGACAAAAAAAATTAGGTCTTGGTCTATGTCAGCCAAGGGCTGACCTAGACCCTAAATGAGTTTTGTTAATTATATTATAGGTTCAATGGGTTTGATAGTGTATCATAAACTGATAAAAAATATTTGAAAGGCTAATGAAGTCATAAAATTACTAGAGGATGGTGGAAAATATGAGACAAAGTTTAGGAAAATATTTTTAGGAGATGGTTGTGTAGATATCAAGTAGTATTATAGGGATAAAAATCCTATGAACCACCAATGGTCTACCCATCCCTTTCTCAGTGCACCCCTTAAGGTGTGAACTTATTAATATTAAGACTTGATGGGTTCTTGCAAGATAGAAAGCATCAGTAATTGATAAATTTTGAAAATATTATGTGTATTCATATGCCCCACTCATGTGTCCCTCACGTGCAATAATGGATGGTGCTTCGATAAAATAAGATAGAAAAACATAATGCTAAGGTTAAAAAAATAAATTTATATCATTTTAAAGCATAAAATAACAAAATTTAAATGAATGAAATGGTAAATAGCAAAAAAGTTAAATGTATGTGTACCTTTACTTACCTTTATCACTAGATGGTTATCTATTATGTTTATAGTTTTTATCATGGAGGGTGTAGAGACTAGTTTTGACAAACCCAAGGATATAAAACTAAAGAGCAAAAAAAAAATGCAGGAAAGACAAGATAACTGATGATATGTAGATGAGACATAATTATAAATTTTTCAAGATGGGGTGACTAGTACTATGTTAGACTAAATGACCAATTCACAATTTAGAGTAAATTAGGTAACCAAAAATCCAAGGCTACTAAATATTGAAAAACTCAAACAAGTAAACCTTAAGTAAGAAAGGCAAACTCACCAAGTCAAACTAAGGATACATGTTAAAAATGGTAATCAAACATCAATGTGAAAAAAGTAATGATCCTTAATTAACTAAAGATGGGCAGTTAAAATAGTTTAACAACATTGATGAGGGAGAAGTAACAATCCTTACTCAATCATCAATATAAAAAAAAATTCATAAAATGGAAAACAACATTCGTGAGTGAGAAGTAACAAGACAACCTCACTCAAAAATGGAAAAATAATGTGAAATTAAAAATGTACTTAGGTGTCCAAAAAAGAGTATTATAACAATGGAAAATGGTAAAATAAAATAAGGCACATCTAGAGTTATAGAGCCATGGTATAAAAATAATAATTCATAGTCTCTCAAACATATTGTTTTGTTCTAAAGATAGATAAAAGTGAAACAAAATAGTGTTAACATGTTTCTAAGATGTGAAGAAGAGTGAATATATAAGATGGAAAACACATTTATAATCACACTTGCCTACCAATGTCAAAATGAAATGGGTTTAGGGGAGAATTAAGGAAAAACCAAGGTAGAGGAACTATTTATCAAAATCAAGACACTCAAATAAGGTTTGTCAAAATACGAGGACTTTCAATATTAAGGACTCTGAAGAACTTCTCCTAGCCATACAAATCTTAGATCAACAAATGAAGTATTTAAATCATCCTATGAAGGTTATATGCATAAAAATTAAAATGGACCTACCTTTCCACAACATGTTTCCTATTCTTCAGGACCCCTTATAGAGCTATCAGTCTACTATAAAAATTGGTTAATTATGTGAGAAAGCAAGTAGCACCATATATTTTTTTGAATTATCCTATTCCAATCTACTAGCCTACCACACCTAAATGAACCTTGGCTCTATCATGAGGCCAACTGTGGATTTTGAGCTTCAATTAAAGATAGGATATGTTCTTTGAATCACATCTTTTGGTGTGATTTTAACTTTTAAAATTCATATTTTTCCTTTTGTTACAAATGATTTAGATTTTAATTTTGTTTGATGGATTTTTCTATTCCTCCTTCATACAAATTTAGAAAACCAAACATGGGTGATAAATATGAATTTAATTTGAATACTTTGGATCTAGTTTCTAAGAAATATAACTTAGAGAGTATGATGTATAATAGTCACATTAATACAAGTTAAATAAAAGTGTTATCTTAAATTTTACCTTGTTTTATCCAATTTGGAGTGAAGGGAAAAGAAATCAAGATGAATGAGACATGAAACAATTTGAATTACTTCAAATCACAAAAAATGTGAAAAAGGTGAAAAAGGTATATGATGATATTAAAAGTGTGATGCCTTGTCATAAGAATGAGGAAAGTGTAGGAAAACATGCTAACATAGTTTTTTGAGAAAATTTCATCTAAAAAAAAAGTAAAATGTAAAGTTAAGAACAAGGAATCAAAAACTTATAACCATTGCTAAACATTCTAGAAAAAGAACATTGCAACTATTAAAGATGGTGATTTTATGAGGAAAGCTTGGTCCTATCCAAGGTATTACACTAAAACTCATAAAAGAGGAACCCAAGAGGGTACACAAAGCATAAGTAAAATAAAGTGATAAAGATGGTATTTTTGAGGAATGCCAAGTCCTACCCAAGGTCTTACACTTCAAATAACAAAAGAGAAACCCAAGAGGGTGCCAAAATAATTGGAAAAATAATGAAATAATGAGGATAAAATAAAAATCATGAGGAAGATCAGGGCCTATCTATGGTTTTACAATGCAACTCATTAGAAAAGGGGAATGAAAGGACTAAAAATAAGGACTAAGGTTTGTGAAAAGAGAGACTACTAAAACGGGTGAGACATATGTAAGTATCTTAAAAAAAGTGTTAGAAGGATAACATATATAAATCATGATAAGAAGTGAAGGATTTAGGCAAAATACTTCTTTAATAATTATGCATTGGTGGGTTATTTGAAAATATGGCCTTCATTAATTTGAAGGCAATAGGTTCTTCGGACAAGGATGTCTTTGAATAAATAAGGGCCCACCATTTTTAGCATATTTACATTATTTATCATGTATGTATTCTATCTTTAAGACAAAATCACCAATATTCATATTATGAACTTTAACTCTTTTGTTATGTTATTTTGTAATGCAAGCCTTGTTTTGGCAATTGTGTTGTAGAGAAAAAAGACAATGTTCATCAAGAATATCAAAAGCATGAAGGTAAGATTCATGTAATTATTCATCAGGTATGGTACTATGAAGAGAGATACAAAGAGAGGGAAGCTTAACTTCTAATGGGAGGACTTATTTAGAACCATAAACTAGCAAAAATGGTGTTGGCCCAGTAATAGTGCGCATGCTGATGTGATAGGCCCAAAGAGTGGGATATAGATGAATATGTCAATCCATGTAGGTTTCATGGATTGTATTTTGGAGAATTATATTAATAATTTTTTTTGTGGCCTCACCTTGGCCATTACATTAGGGATGATAATGTCTAGAAAATTTTTGATTAATTTTGAGTTTGGCACATAGTTGTTTGACATCTTTATTTTCTAAATTACCATCATTATCTAAAATGAGATTATGAGGAATGCCAAAGTAGAAAATGATTTTATTGAGGATTAATTTGGAAATCATGGTACTTATGACATTGATTAGGGGCATAGCCTTGACCCATTTGGAAAAATACTCAATGGTTTTGATAATAAAGACATGCCCATCCTAAGATCTAGGTAATTGTCCTATGAGATATAATCGCCACATAGAGAAAGGCCAAGGAGAATCCATGTTTTTAAGCTCAACACAAGGTGAATGGATTAGATCATCATGAAGTTGACAAAGATTATATGTTTTAGCAAATTTGATGGCATCCTTTTCAAGAGTGTGCCAAAAGTATTCCATATATAAACATTTATGGCATGTATCATGTTTGCTACAATGGCCACCACAAACTACCCCATGTGCTTGTTTAAGGAAAGAAGGAAATTATTCTTGTGATAATAAAGGATTTTATATTGAAAGACATAATTGAAATCTTTTTTGTGAATTCAATTTTTTTCATAAGAATCAATGTTTAGAGGATAGGTTTGGTGTTCAATAAATTGAATGATGTTTTTATACCATGGGATTTTTTGAATGGTGATAGCCTCAATGTGGTAGATGAGTGAATATTGTGGTTGAATGGAATATGGGTAATTTTTTATTTGGATAATAAAATTGAAATCAGTAAGAACTTGGTTTGCATGAAAAAGAGATGTTGAAGAAGCAAGTGAATTAGAAATAAAATTTTGATCTTGAGGGATAGGCTCAATGGTAAAAGAAGCAAAGTCTTTGGAAACGGTAGTGGCTATTTGATGATAAGAAATTATATTATTATTTTACATTGATAATCACCATGAACCTAGTGGAAAATGAGTTAGGAGTCACCCAAAGCATGTAGATATGTGATATATAAATCAAGGGTTGCTCTCATACATGTGATTAAGACTTCATATTACACCATGTTGTTATTGATATTTAATGTAAGGAAAAACACCAAAGGGATAATTTTAAAAATAATATTAATGACGATACAACCTACTCCATCTCCTTGAAGGCATTTGGCACCATCAAAAATGAACGGTCCAAGTAACTTCAAGTAAATCGATAGTAATTTTAGGAAATTTTTTGATAACTACTTTTGGTTTCATAGTATCAGGGAATATAGAGTAATATTCAATATGACTTGATTCAATATTAGTATTGAAGTTATATAAGAAATCTTTAAGATATATATCCTAGTTAAGACCTTCAATATAGAGAATATTGTGATCAGGAAGACTATGTTGAAGGTGGTGGGTAGCTGGTATAGGAGCTATTTCAAGTTGATAAATAATGATTTGTCCTTTAATATATTTTTGTGTAATAATTTAGATATCAAATTACATGAGAAGGACCATCCACTTGTCAAGTATATCTCTAAGAAGAAATGATTTGGAGAAGAAATGATTGAGTGGATTAGAATGAATGATAATGTAAGTGGTTTAATAAAGCATATAATGTTAGATATTTTTTGAGATAAAATATATAGTGATGAAACCATTTTATACTTTTGTATAACATTTCTCATAGTCAATGAGGTTATGAATGATGTAATAGATGGCATATTCCCTTTCAATATCATCATGTTGGGCAAGCATTTCATCAACTGATATAGGTGTGGAATAAAAATATAAGATTAACATATGATTATTATAAGGTGGATGAAGAGTAGGTGGGTGAATCAAATATTCTCTCATATTTTCAAATACTTTTTGACAAGGATTCATCCATTCTAGGACATTACCTTTCTTGAAAAGAGAATTAACATAATATATATGGTAATCCATTTCAAGGATGAACTATTTAATTTCCCCAAGTTTACCAAGGTAAGTGAGAATATCCAAAGTGGAATGATGGATGGTCATGTTAACAATATCATGGATCTTAGTAGGATCGACATCAATGCCATGAAGAGAAACTAAGAATCCCAATATTTTTCTAGATGTGACACCAAAAACACACTTGTAGGGATTTACCCTAAATTTATATTTGAGGCAATAAAAAATGGTAGAAAGGTCAAAGAGATGAGACTTATAACTTTAAGATTTGGAATTGAGGTCATCCACATAGGTTTTTACAATATTCTAGATAAGATCATAAAAAATTGGGTCATAGCCTGTTGATAGGTAGCTCCAACATTTTTGAGGTTAAAGGGCATTTTAGCATAATAATAGGTACCCCATTCTATGGTGAGAGTTGTTTTATGTTGGTATTTGGGGGTAATGTGAATTTGATTATAGCTCGAGAAACCATCCATAAGTGACAACATTTCATAATTGGTGGTGGAATCAATGATGACATATATAGAAGGTATATAGAAGTTTTTCTTGGGACAATCAAGATTAAGATTATGGAAGTTAATTCAAATGTGAATGACCATGGTAAATTTCTTATAAATGGGGATAATGTTGATACCCATTCTGAATAGTCCACAGGATTAATAAACTTATCATAACAAGTTTAATGATTTATTTATGAAATAATGTAGAAATTATGTCCTCGTAAGACCAAGAAAAAATTTAAAAATATTTATTGAATAATAATATGAAGATATTATGTTGATTTGGTGTGAGTTTACGAGAGACTATAATTAGTCAAGGGCATGATGGAATACAATATTTGATTCAATTATTTTACTTGATAATCATAGCATTTTCATCTTATAAATGATATGTTAAAATAGATAAAGAGGAAATGGGGTTTGCTTTAGGATCAATGCTAGCAATGAAGTTGAAATAAGGGGCTTTCTTCTTGAAATTATTGAGTTTGTGATGATGCTGAGGTAGTTTAGGTTCTTGAGCATGAAGCAATTCAAGAATTACTTTATCACTAGGCAAGGTGGGAAGAGGACCATAATACTTGACATCTACTTTGAGATTGAGAATTTGATTACCATGGAAATCATATTTAGAGTGTATTTGATATGCATCTGTGGCCTTAAAAACTAATGTAATCTTAGGAATAGGTGGGGTAGGGGAAGAATGTTGATCATATTTGTTTGGTTTGTTATTAGTGTCATTTATGTGGAAATATTTGGATGTAATTATTGCTATTATAGGTTCTATAAAAAATCTATAATTTTTAGAGGTTTGGAAGGTAAGATTTATTCACCCACCCAAGGAGTATCAAGGAGTGGAGGGTTAGTAAGAGGTACATAACATTTAGGTGATAACTCAATTTTATTTGAAATGGTATGAACATCACTATTGAAAACATATATTTTAGCTAAAGTTTTTTGATAATGTTGAATATCCAAGTCTCATGATTGAACTTGGGACATGATGTAGTTATAATCATAGGTTGGAAAAATTGTATATGCTTGAGATTCAGTAAGAATTTTAGAAGGAGCAAAAATGATTATATAATTAAATTTACATGGAGACATGATTAAAGGATATTGGAATAATAAAGACACTCCATGATCATTGCATGTGAAATCATCTTCTGTATAAGAGGTTTCTTGAGCATTGCATGGAGGGGAAAATTAGTGATCTCATCAATGAAGGGGATGGTCCAATCACAAGGTAAAAAAGAAGGATGGATCTATATACACACAATATTTTTAACTTTTATCAAATACTGATGCTTTACATCTTATAAGAACCCATCATGACTCAATCTCTCTAAGTGCATGCCTTAAGGGGTGCACTAAGAAAGGGGTGGGCAGACCTTTGGTGCTTCATAAGATCATTGTCCCTTATTTCCACTTTATATTCAATCCATTCATCTCATAAAACCTTTCCCTAAGATATTTCTCATCCTTTTCAAATTAATCTAGTCTTTTCCTCTTTCTATCCTTCATTTCCTTGCTTGGTACCCTTTTTACCTACCCAAAAAACCAGGTTGAACTAGTCAACCTAGTGTAGTTTAGGGTCACTTTAGATATTTAGGTTTATTAGCCTTCCTAATGACCTAGCATAGTTGACATGTTTGAATAATTTTTGGTTAAAATACTCCTATATATACAAGGTCATTTTGGTCATCATTAAGAATATGTAATATAGAGTTATTATTTTCTCATGTTTCTTCACAATCTACTCTTCTACCATTCTACGTGAAGAGTCTTAGCTTAGGTTTTTTATTTGGATAATCTAGTCTTATGGATAGGTCTTGGATGTTTTAGACTAAAAAATTGATCCTTATGAACCACAACAACCTCTTAAAAATCCCCATTGTCCAAGGGAGAGATTGAATCATGACGGTTTCACGTTTAGGTAAGAATATTCAAACTATGTTCTCCTCTCTTTTAGTAGATAGAAGTAGCATAAGTGTTGGCTCAAATAATATTACTCTTCATATTATATGTATTAGGGTGTTATAATTTATTTATTTGAAGTTCCATATACATATTTGATTGATTTACATCTAACTCCTCACATTGTGCCACAATATTTGGAGTGTACTAGATTAGTTTAATTTTCTTGTTATTAGAATAGTTTACTCTTTTGTTTATTAGCATAAGTGAAATATCAAATCATAGGACTCATTTATGGTTGTTAAGTGATTTTGTTATAATTTAGGCTTTGGAACCCTTCCTAACATAATATGTTGTGACAACTGATACAATTGATCCCCTAATTAGGTCTAGCAGATCCCCATATTGGTCATGTTCCTGCTTAACAAGTGTATAACCAATTAGAAGTGTAGGTGTGCTCTATCTTATCTGATCTAGGATCAATTCATATACATCATGCAACTTTGATTGCATATATTTTGGTAAACTTGAAATGAAATTAACCCTAGTAAGATATTTTTCACTTATTTTATTCTTTTTATCATCATTTATATCATTTATTTTGTCATATTGGTTTGATTCTGTCAACCTAATTATTTTTATTTATGCATAGGAATAGGAAACTAGATCGATAAACTTGACCCAATACAATTTTTTAGCACTTTATAAATTTTCAATTTAGACTACTAGGTCAACCATGTCAACCTAGTATATTTTTAACCACTTTGTAGTAGGTTCTTATATAACTGATCGATCAGCTCGACACAATATAGGTTTTAATTTTCTAGACTTATAGATTAGCCTACTAGGTTAACTAGATCAACCTAGTGTATTTTTAAACTTCCATTTAAGTCAACTAGGTTGACCAAGTTGACCTAGTGCATTTATAGCACTTTTTTAGTAGGTTTTTATATTACTTGATTGACTTGCTTGACCTAGTTTGTAAGTTTTTGATAGAATTATCTAAGGTTCTAGATCAGTAATCTCCTTCATTTCCATCTCTAAACCATCAAGGTCAGTCTTTATTCTCTATTTATTTATGTTCTATACTTTCCTTTCAAATTTGCAATCTTTAAAACTACTCTTACATAGCTAACTAGATCGACCTGGTCAATCTAGTAGGTTTTCCAGACCATGTCTTCATAGTACTAGTTCAAACCTATCGACCTAGTTTTATATGTTATGTATATAGTTTTCTCACTATACCTTATTTCAAAGTTGGAATTCACCTTGTATGCTAATCACATATTTTCCTTTAAGTTTTTTGCATGCTTAGAATAGTTCACATAGTCTAATTAGGAGGGTTTTACTTAACCACTTAGTTTCACTATTTCTATTTTATGCACAAATCACATAACATCAACAAGAACTTTAACAGTTGACTACCTAAGCCAACATACTTGGATTTCATCACCAAGGGAGAAGCTAACTTGATTTTCTAGTCAAGTATAAAACATGATTAATGGTATATTTGATTCAGGCAACCATTCGAATCCAGGCAACCATTTGAGCTGACCATTTGGTGGCAGTTAGGTGGCAGTCAACTCTTGGACTATTGTATTGTTTTCATTATGTTTTGTCCTCGATGGCAATTAAGGTGCCAGTCAACACCTTGACTGTTGTATTGTTTTCATTCTGTTTTGGTCCTCGAGTGATCATATCCTTGAGCATTATATTAATTCAATGCTACGAGTGATTATATCCTTGAGCATGGTATTGTTTTAATGCTACGAGTGATTATATCATCGAGCGTTGTATTGTTTAGTCATCACCATCAATTCCTCGAGCCACGCAATCTCTTGAGGTGACCTTCAAGAATATGTATAAATGTATTGTAACCTGAAAGGGGAGGACAAACATCTCTTCTCAGAGATAAGCATATGTTTTGGCAAGACATCTCTTCTCAGAGATAAGCGTATGTTTTGGCAAGACATCTCTTCTTAGAGATAAGCATATGTTTTGGCAAGACATCTCTTCTCAGAGATAAGATGATATTTGTATTACGAGTCATAAGTAATACGGTGTCTCTTCCAAGAGAGTTCATTGTTATTTTTTTGTTTCTGTGCTATTACAATCTTCATCAGACCAGAACTTCTAAGTTTTGGATTAGTGGTATCAGAGCAGTTTGTCTTGAGAAGTGTATGTTCCCAAAGACGAGGTCAGGATACAGGAAACTTGGGTAGGAAGTGACAGAGCTTCCAGACACTCCACATGTGTGCCCCAAACAACCTCAAATGGTGGATGACACTGAGACATCTGATCCTTTCAAGGAAATGGTGAATGAAGCCCTCTAGTGGCAACAAGCACAGATGCTCCAACAATTTGCTCAAATTCTTCAAACACTTTCGATGGGAAATTCTTGCTCTGTGGCTACACAACCAGGCTCCTCATCAAGGGAGTTTCCTTTTAGTGCCCCAACACCCTTCAAGGTTCAGGTAAATTTTGATATTCCCACATTTGAAGGAAAAATCAATGCTGATGCAGTGGAAAATTGGTTGGACCAACTGTCATCCTACTTCTCGATAAATAAGTTCACCGATGGAGAAAAGATCACTTTTGCTCTTTTGAAATCATCATTGCCCTTGAAAAACTAGTGGGAAGTGTAAAAAAAGAGGTTTAATTCAGATATCATTGGCCTTAGGGTGTAACCCACCTAGGATGATTTTATGAAAGCAGTAAAAGAAGAATACTATCCCCTCAGTGCATATGATGATCTGTACATACAGTGGCAACAACTCTACCAAGGCAAGGACCAATCTATGCAAGATTACATAGATGTTTTTCATTCTTTATCTACAATAATGGGCATTTAAGATAGTGAGAAACATAAAACTCTCAAATATTGTGGTAGACTACAATGGTACATCCAGGGGGAGATAGAGCTCTTCAATTTGGAAACCATTGGTGAGGCATACAAGTTCACAGTAAAGATTGAGCAGAAGCATGGAAGAATGGATATAAAAAATTAGTCTACAAAATGGAAAAGTGATAAAGAAGGTCAAAATTGGAAGCAAAAGGAAGGAAAGACTGGGAAGTGGTGTGGTTATCACAAATCTGGAACTCACTCTAAAGAAGAATGTCGAGTTATCAAGTCATTGCTTTTTGAGTCACCATCCTTAACATCTACTGCTCTACCTCATACAGACCCTGTAGTCGAAGAGGTTGAGGAAGAAATTATAGATGCTGATCCTGAAGCCATTGTAGCTTCATCACAGACACATGACAAGATGCTAGATGACAAGGAAAGGTTGTTTCACTCTAAGTTATGGGTAAAAGGTAAGCCCCTGCATTTTATTATTGATAGTGAAAGTCAAAAGAATTTAATCTCTACTAATGTTGTGAAAAGCCTAAATCTATCCATGAAGCCTCACCCAAAACCATACAATATTGGATGGTTGAGCCTAAGGAGAGACCTCTGTGTCACCCACCAATGTCTTCTCTCATATGCAATACAACCTTTCCAAGATAAAGTCTTATGTGATGTGGTCAATCTAGATATTTGTGATGTACTCTTTGGTCAGCCATTCATGTATGATCGACATGGTATATACAAATCAAGAACTAGACAGATCACTCTCACTCTTGGAACACGGTGCTATAGGGTACCAGAAGCACCACCTTCCACATCTGTCTCTCTGCTTAGCACCAAGAAATTTGTTTTATTGGTGGTTAAGCCATAAGAATCCATTATAGAGGCCAAATCTTTTTGTGTGGGCCTTCAAGCCATAACCAAACGATATCACCCATCTCTATTAGACACTTTAGTTGTGGCAGAATAACTAGACATTAATGAGCTTGATCCACAGAGTCTTGCTCTAGTAGAAGAGGATCAAATTGTGGATACTTGGATGAAGACAACAAGAGGATGCTCTATTCCACTATATTGAGTGGTCAGGAGAGGCCAGCTTAGCCAACAAGGTGAATGGCTCACAATGAATCACATCAAGACACAGCTACCCCACCTGATGGGGAATCTTGACGCAATGAAGACCATTGATTTTCAAGGAGGGAGGAATGATCCAGGAAACCATTTGAATCTAGGCAACCATTCGAGGTGACCATTTAGTGGTAGTTAGGTGGCAGCCAACTCCTCGACTGTTGTATTATTTTCATTACATTTTGTCTTTGGTGGCAGTTAAGGTGGCAATTAACACCTTGACTATTGTATTGTTTTCATTCTATTTTGGTCCTCAAGCGATCATATCCTCAAGCATTTTATTAATTCAATGCTATGAGTGATTATATCCTTGAGCATGGTATTATTTTAATGCTGTGAGTGATTATATCCTCAAGCGTTGTATTGTTCAGTCATCACCATTAATTCCTTGAGCCACGTAATCTCCTAAGGTGGCCTTCAAGAATATGTATAAATGTATTGTAACCCAAAAGGGGAGGACAGACATCTCTTCTCAGAGTGAAGTGTATGTTTTGGCAAGACATCTCTTCTTAGAGATAAGCATTTGTTTTGGCAAGACATCTCTTCTCAGAGATAAGCGTATGTTTTGGCAAGACATATCTTCTCAGAGATAAGCCGATATTTGTATTGTGAGCTGTAAGTAATATGATGTCTCTTCCAAGAGAGTTCATTGTTATTGTGTTGTTTCTGTGCTATTGCAATCTTTGTCAGACCAAAAATTTTGAGTTTTGGATCAATATTCTAGCTAAGCACCTGACACCCTTATTATTATGATGTATGAAATGAGGGGGTAGACCCCAATACCAAGCCTGTATCATTTCCACTACAATCCATTTCATCCTAGACTCACCTAAAACCATCTATATATTTCTATCTAGTACCTTGATTATAGCCAAATCCCTATCATTCTAGGTTGACCAATTAACTAGATTTACTTTCTATGTTGTTTGCTTACTCTTTACTTAATTACATGTGTAAGAACTTGAATTATCCAATATTGGTATAAGGTATTACTTTGTGTGTATCAATTGTATTGGGCAACATCAATTTAATTGACTGTATATTTACTTTTAGCATTTACTTTACTAGATTAGCTACCAAATTATCTTGTTCTATTTCCCATCTCATCAACAATATTTTATTTTTCCCTATTTATTTTACTAGGTCAACCTAGTTGACCAAATACTATCACATATCTTATTTTCTATCCCTATTCATTGTGCTAGGTTGACATGGTTAACCTAATACAATATGTAGGTCTTATTTTTACACTAAGTTGACCTAGTTAACCCAGTTCTATTTCTTGCTTTCCCTATTTATCAACCTAATCTTCACCTCTTCCAATTTGTATTTTGTTCATTTCCCTTTGGTCAAAATGAGGTATCCTATCAAAATATTTTTGGAAAATCTTAATCCATTTAGATCCTATATGGGATTTTCATTTCTCCCTTTCTTTTCCTCCCAAGAACACCATCACTCTTGGGGTATTTTTTCTCCTTTTTCATCTACAAATTGTAACATGGTTCAAATAACACCTCAAGATAAAGTTGATGGATCCAATCCTTTCCATACTTATCAAGAAACCTCTCAAAATATTCAAACTAATGTGGGAGTGATTGACACAAGTTTACTTAACAATCCCACTCATAACCCTTCTAATAATCCTCCCCCCAACACTAATTTGAGGAGTGTTCCTTTTAAAACCAACCTACCACCTGATACAACTCAATTATTATCCCAAGTGATTCAATAAATGAACATTATGAAAAAATATAATACCAATCAAATGATGCAAATTCAACAACACTTGATCAATGTGGCTAATCAACCTCGAATCATGCATTCTAAAGCTAATCCTAACTATATTCCTCCACCTCTTAGAGATGCCTTAGGTAATGATATTCCTCAACCAATAATGAATAATAATATGCTTCAAACCAAAAAAAATGATCCTTTAACTCCTTTCATTATATCTACTAACATTGGTAACATATCACCAACTATCAAATATGATGGGACTAAAGACCCTACCTCATTTCTTAGGGCCTTTGGTAATCTCTAAAAAGAGTGGATCTAAACTAATACATTTTCTACTACTAAAATTTTAGGTAAAACTTTCATGGTAATGTATTAGAATGGTATAATAAGTTACCCCAACATTCTATTTGGTAACTTGAAGATTTGGTCAGTCCTTTAGTTAAAGAGTTTCAACACAAAAATCTTCCTAAAAATTGTCTTAGCCATTTTATAAATGGTAAGAAATATCCTAATGAATTAGGTCATGAATTTATTAAAAAATGGAAATCATTAGCTCATAAAGTTAATCATAATATGTTTGATCATAACCTATTCAAACTCTTTATCACCATTTTAACTCCCACTCTTCAATATAAGGTTCAAACCTTTGCTCGTCAAATTCTTAATGGTCTTGACCAAGCTAAACATCAAGATTTTTTTTATGAAGCAATTCAAACCTATTTCTAAAATTCTTATAGGATCTTTTCAAACATCTAATGATATCACTACTAACACTTCTCAAACCAAACTAGGAGTTGCCAAAAATGATATTCCTTTACCATCTCACATACCTCTTTTGTTACATCAAATGAGAAAAATTTTACCACCCTATAAACCTTGTATATGTCCTAATGGTCCTCTTAAGTGGTATGATCCCAATCTCTTTTGTCAGTATCATGCTGACATTGAGAATTCTCACAAATCTTGTACAGGGATTTATAAATGTGTTATTTTTTACATGCTTGGTGATTCATTTGACCATGAAACCATGATAAAAAATCATCATCAAGAATACACTAATTCTTCTCAAAAATGGCAATCCTCTAAAGCTTCTACATCTAATAACTAGAAATATGTTTCCCATAATCAATCAGCTTTCAAGGATGTTTTTGTAATTAATTCCAATTATGACCAATACTTTAACAACTCTCAATATGTCAATAAGGTCTAAGGTCAATTATCATCAAAAAATAGCTCACAAAGATCTTATTACCAAGCCTAAAAAACCTTCTGTGAAGTAATAATTGCTTAAAGATACTACCACCATCAATATTGAATCAGAAGCACTTGAGGAAAAACATCCTCCTAATGATCTTCCAACCATATATATTACTCCAAAGTCTAATTTGTATTCTAAACCTCATGTATCTTCTTCTAAATCTCATTGGAATTTTCTTGAAGAACTCAACTCTATGCCATGTGAGATTCCTCTTATGGAGCTGGTTCATAATTCACCTTATCATCATAAATTCCTTATGCAAAAAATCTAAGAGATTGAATATCCATCTTATTTAGATGAAGAACCATATTTTATTAATTCTCAACCAACTATCATTAATACCATCAAATCTATGCTTTCTTCTTCTAAGCCTTCCATTGAATTCCTTGAAGAAGACATGATTAATGATGAAATCCTCTTTCTTGCTGATGATCCACCTTTCTTCATCAAAATAACCATTAATACCACCTTTATTTGAAAATTCCTAGTTGATGAGGGTTTTGGTATTAATGTGACCTCTATGGCTTATACAACAACTTGGTTATAACAAAGGTCATCTTAAACAAACCCATCTTACTTGTCTTGGTTTTGACAAGACTAATCAAAAGATACTTGGTTGTATTTGGCTTCCCTTAACCATTGGTCCTAAGATCATTCTGACCAAAATAATCATTCTTGATCTTCTTTTATCTTAAAACATACTCTTTGTTCATCTTTGGGCTCATCGAATGAGGCCCATTGCTTCTTTTAGTAGTCAATGCCTTAAATTTTTATATAACAGAAAATGCTATAAGCATGAATCTAATCCTAACCCATGGAGTATCTAATTACCTAATCCTAAACCATAATATCATGTTCTTAAGATCCCTACAATTAATAATTCTCCTTTACCTAAGCTCATCAATACGAATCTTGATTTACAAGTCAATCTTACAGATTTTGATGATGATGAGCCTAATGAATTACTACTTGCAACACCGCCAAGTTACCTCTATATATTTTGGTGTGGCTTCCTCCTCTTTTTCCAAGATATCTTGCCATTCCTCTCATGCATGAGATTACCAATTTACCCCTCCATGTAATGCTTAAGAGCTATCTTTACAAAAGATGCTTTTAGTTGAAATGATTTTGAAATGGATAAATTATTTCAAGATCCTCTCACCATGTCTCCTTGAAAATTTAGTAATATTGGGATTTTACCTTCTAAAAATCCTCTATGATGATGATCAAGCATGCATAATTTCTCCCACATACGATGACACTTATATAATAGCCCAAGCTCAATCTAGAGACTTGTATGTCTTTCATTATCAAAAGACCTTAGCTCAAATTTATGATTTCAATCGAGATGTGCATATCATTTCTATAGATAATAACTTAGAACTTGAGGGTTATGTGCTTCCTATTAATCTTCCTCTTATAAATTCTCCTTGGGTGGTAGTGAAAATCACAGCTTCTGAACCTCTAGAATTAATCTCATCTTCTTTACCTCCTTTGGATCCTTCCATCGAATCTAATCATTCTCCTATGAAAGAACCCATCAACACTCCATCTACTTCTTCTACTCCTAAAATTACACTTGATTCCAAGGCAACTGACGTCCATCAAATACATTCTAAATATGATTGCCATGGTAATCAAATTTTAGATCTAGAAGTACATGTTGAGTATTGTGTTCCTCTTCTTACTTTGCCTAGTGATGAATCTATTCTTGAGTTACATTATGCCTGAGAACTTCAACTCCCCCAATAACATCATAAACTCAAAAAATTTAAAACTAAAACTCCTCATTTCAACAACTTTGTTGCTAGAATTGATCCTAAAATTAATCCAATTTCATCCTTACCTAATACACCATACCAATTTATAGATGGTAATGCCATGATTATTTAAGAAAAAACTTATATCAAATATGGTACTCCCTCATCATCTCAACCAATTACAATTTCTAAGAAACTTTCATCTTCTAAACATGATAATTTTAGTCTATTTTTTATAAGTATCTAGAGGCATTCACTTGGTCTTACCAAAAGATTCTTGGTATTGACCCTAGCATAGTGGTTGATGAGACAATAAAATGGATCATTGTATCCATGAAATAAAATCCTTTTTCCTTGCATAAGAAGTGGATCTAAGTGTAGTTTCTAAACTTATGATTTATTTAGAATGAAATAGAGAACTATATCTTGGTTATTTCTTTATAAATCATTGTCTTCTTATTTTTTTATTCTTGTTACTAAATCTCTAGAAAAAGTTGTTAATGTGTATATTTGTAGCCCCCAATAATCTATATTAGACATGAGCATGAGGTACCAACCAAATATCAGCTTTGAGGTGAGCAACAAGTACTCTAGACATAGCTATGACTCACCTAATCTAGCTATGAACTTACCTAGATTTACTATGGACTCACTCCATAAATATCTATGAACTCAGCCAGTAGATCTACATCCATGTAGTTTATTGATTGAAGACTAGTTCAAATCATCAAATGTCAAAGGAGCCATCATAGTCGTCAACATTTTAAAGAATTCAAATTGAAGAAAATCTATGGACTCTATAGGTTCTAAAATCTATAGACTCTATAGGTCTAAAATCTATGAACTCTACAAGTTCTAAAATCTACAAACTCTGTAGGTTCTAAAATCCATGGATTCTATAGGTCTAAAATCTATAGACTCTATAGGTTTTGAAATCTATGAACTTTATAGGTCTAAAATCTATAGACTCTATAGGTTCTGAAATCTATAGACTCTATAGGTTCTAAAATCTATAGATTCTATAAGTTTGAAATCTACGGACTCTGTAGGTTCTAAAATCTATGGACTTTGCAAGTTTTAATATCTATGGACCCTACAAGTATATCTATGGAATGTGCATACATATATATGGATTGTATAGGTTTATCTATAAACTAACTCAAGATTATATCTAACTTTAGATTTGTATAATTTTATTCTATAAATAATTATCTTCATATTTTATGAAGATTGAACTATTAAGCATGGGATATACTAAGAGGGGAGGTGAATCAGTATATCATATATCTTATTAAACTTTCCTTTAACCAAATTTCACTTAATCAAACATTCAAGATATGCAATAAAACTCAAACAATAAACACCACACAAGATAGAGAGACACACTAGATATAACGTGGAAACCCAATGTGGTAAAAATCATGGAGAACAATGTCAAGTATATGAATGAGCACAAAACCAAACAATATTCACAAGCCAAGATTGTAGGAGCACCATACCCCTTCGTCGAGTACCACCCCAGCTACTATTCATGAGCACCAACCCATAGGAGCACCACACCCCTTTGCCAAGCACCAACCTAACTACTATTCATGAGCACCAACCCACGGGAGCACTAACCCCTTTGCCTAGCACCAACATAGCAACAATTCATGAGCACCAACCCACAGGAGCAACAACCCCTTTGTGTATACCACACACCTATCTCTCAATGTTGCTATCTCAACAAATGATAGATCAATATAACATCTCTTTCCTCTCTCTCACCTTTGCTCTTCTAAGCTAGATATAAAAAATACAAATCATATTCATCTTTCACAATTGCTCTTCTAAGCTAGATATCACAATATCAAATCAACGTCTATCTCTCATATTACAAATGGCTTCTCAAGCTTTTATTTATAGCTTTCCAAATGACATTTGGCCTTCCCCATTTGTGACCCTTCAATCCTCATGGAAAATGGTGCCAATCTTGGATGACCCTTCGTATTCAAGCCTTTGAAAAGTCATGTGGTGACCCTTCATGACCAAAAATGTCATTCCCACTTTTGTCCTTATCTTTGGTGACATTTTGTATTCCTCAGTGTCCCTTCATGAGAAATTGTGCCCTTACTCTTTTGTCTTCACTTGGTGACTCTTGGTATTCCCCAAGATGACTCTTCATGGGAAAATGCATCACATCCTTCTTTTGTCTTTACCCGGTGGCTCTTTGACTTCTCCATGGGCCCTTCTTTTGTCTCATATGCAACCAAAAATATATTTGTTAATATTAAATAAATATTAACTCATATTAGCCAAGATATATTTATTACAAAAAACATTAAATGCAATGGGGCCTTTATCACCAACAATGCTAAACCTTTGACATCAATGACAATATTTCCAAAAATCTCCCCCTTTGTCATTGATGGCAACCTCAATCCTAAAACTGCCACATCCTATCACCTACACATACTGTCATCTGAAAACATACAATAACTCCCCTTTATTTTAGTAACATGTACCTATTCCCTATACCTATTTTTTGCACCTGTACCTGTACCTATTATTCTCCCCCTTTGACATCAATGGCAAAAGGCCTACCTGGAGCTAACACTTAGCTCCCCCTCACTTGATGCTGAACATCAATGGTAGGAAGTAATATAAATTACTCCCAACTCCTCTCGCTGATCTTTGAAAGTATCCTTTGATTGTGCCTTTGAGAAGATATCTGACAATACATACACATTATTCCCTGTCCTTTGAGCATCTACAATCAACTCATTTAAATCTTTTCTTCTAATCTCACAATCTTCTTTATGAAACTTTAATGTATATCCTTGATCACATTTTTGACTAACACTCAATAGATTATGCTTAAGACCTTTTACATATAAAACATTCTTAGTCTTAGTTCTACCATAATCCAAACTCAAAGTACCTTTTTCGGCTATCTTGGTAGTGGTTTTATCTTTGAATCTCATCGTACCACCATTAATCTTCTTTAGATATATAAACTTAATTTTATCCCCTATCATATGCCTCAAACATCCACTATCAATTAACCATGGCTGATCTTTACCTCTTACATGCAGAGCTATTTAAACCATCATAAAATCTTTAGGTTGTTGCTTTTACCATGAACATGTCTGAACCTTCTCCTTGATGAATGGAGCTTTTAAAATCTGATCTTTCTTGATGAATGGAGCTTTGAAACTCTGATTCTTTTTGACTGACTTGAACATGTTTCTACAATACCAAGCTATGTGTTTGAAGTTATTGCACTTGTAGCATACTATGGTCTCTTCATCAAAGCTTGATAGAGGAGCAAAAGAGTTGTGGCTTCTGCTTGACTCTACTTGACTTTCCTTCTCCTTAATTCTGAAATTGTTAGCTCTTTTTCTACATTCTAATTTCTTGTGACCATAACCATTACAATAAAAACAATAGCCATAAAAATAAGACCTATCTATATATCTCTGACCTAATTTCTTTTTGTAGCTTTATTCCTTTCAACCTTCTCTATTTAAAATGTCCTCTATATTCTTCACTTCTCCCCTTTTTGTTTCCTCTTGTGTAAGATCTTTAGCATAGCTCTTTTTCTATTCAAAGCCAATCCCTATCTTATCTGAATATGATTTTTGACTTTCTAATATCTTATTTAGCATGTTAGTGCTATCTTCAAATTTTGAATCACTGACTACTTTCTTAATATCTTCTTTTAAAGAGGCAATTTCAATAACATACCTTTGACATTCTTTTCTTGCTATTTCCAACTATGCTGTGAGATCTTCTTCATTCTTCTTGGTTTCTTCAAAGTGTGCTTGTAGATCTTCAATCATTTCCTTTGACTCCTATTCATTTTTCTCAATCTGGCACTTTAATCTTTGATTCTTCTTTTGAACAACTTTTAACTCTTCTAAGGCACAAATGATCTCTCCTTCCATATTCACTTTAGCTTCTTCCTCTTCTTCTTCTTGATCACCTTCATGTATGCCCATGAATAGAATCTCTTCTTCTTCTAAATTACTGACTCCCCTATCTTCGACTGAGTTAGGATCCTTAGAATACAAGCTCTTCTTCTTGTATCCCTTCTTAGATTTTCCTTTGAAATTCTTCTTGTATGTATGCTTTTCTTCTTCTTCATCATCATTACCCTTATTTGGGCATCTAGCCGAAAAATGTCCAATCTTTCCACAATTAAAACATTTTAAAGGTAATTTTCATTGATATTTACCTATTCTTTTTTTCAGCTTATAAATGAAAAGTGTTCCATTGTCATCTTCATCATCACTGGAACTATCACTTTATTCTTAAATCTTATCTTTCTCCTTCTTTGATGTCTTGAAAGCCACTTCTCTCTTTGAGGGCTTATCTTGTTCTGTCTGCATCTCATATGCTGTGAGAATACCATGAAGCTCATCCATCTTTAGCTTAGCTAAATTCTTCATCTCCTTGATTGTCAAAACCTTTGCATCATATCTCATTGGTAGAGATCTCAAAACCTTTTGCACCACTGTTGACTCATCCACCATTTTTCCAAGACCTTGAATCAACCTCTATCTCTCATATTACAAATGGCTTCTCAAACGTTTATTTATAGCTTTTCAAATGACATTTGGCCTTCCCCCTTTGTGACCTTCAATCCTCATGGAAAATGGTGCCAATCTTGGATGACCCTTCATATTCAAGCCATTGAAAATTCATGTGGTGACCCTTCATGACCAAAAATGTCCTTCCCACTTTTCTCCTTATCTTTGGTGACTTTTCATATTCCTCGAAGTGTCCCTTCATGAGAAATTGCACCCTTACTCTTTTGTCTTCACTTGGTGACTCTTGGTATTCCCCAAGATGACTCTTCATGGGAAAATGCATCCCATCCTTATTTTGTCTTTACCCTGTGGCTCTTCAACTTCTCCATGGGCCCTTCTTTTATCTCATATGCAACCAAAAATATATTCGTTAATATTAAATAAATATTAACTCATATTAGCCAAGATATATTTATTACAAACAACATTAAATGCAATGGGGCCTTTATCACCAATAATTATAAACCTTTGACATCAATGCCAATATTTCCAACATGAACTTATATTGTAAATAGATAATACCATCTCTCTCAATATTTTGTGAAAGATTGAGATAAATTAGAATATCTAGGTTGTTATGTTTCTCTCCATATTTGGTGGAGAACATCTAGGATTGTTATTCCTAAATAAGGAGTTGGTTGGAAGCATGAGATCATAAATACAACCTCCCACACTATTGTAATCAATCTTAGTTATAAATAATACATTCTAAAATTTTATGACATAAATCTAGTGTTTTGATTAAAATCCTCTTTCGAGGATCGAGTTGGCCACTCATTCCAAGGAAGATGGATAAATGTATTTTTATTTATTTCTTTATTATGTATTTATGCTTTTGAATTGTTATTATTTATTTTTTATGTAAAAATTTATTTTATATAAAGTTTGTTATGGACCTGCAGAGGCTTTCTATGTTTATCATTTATTTTCAATTCAACAGTTTACATTCTTTTATTTTCAGTTCAACAATTTACTTTCCTACAAGTGTGATTTACTTTTTGTAAGTGTGCTTTACTTCTATGTAATGTGTGGTGTGATTTTCTTTCCTAAAAGTGTGATTTACTTTCCTACAAGTGTGATTTACTTTCTTCAAGTGTGATTTACTTTTATGCAAACTGTGGTGTAATTTACTTTCTTACAAGTGTGATCTACTTTTATACAAGTGTGGAGTATGGTAGAAGAGACCAGTTGCTAGAGATATCTTTCTTATATTGCATATAGCATTGGAAACCAACCTTGGATTGATGTTATTAAATGATTAATTGATGAATCATCATTTTTAGCACCATTGTTAGGGACACGATATTATTAGGAGTTTTAGAATTTATTAGGAGAATTGTCTAGTGGTGATAGATAAACAAGTTCGTAGTGAGAGGGAATGTCTCTTTATAAATTTTGTGATAGGAGATACTTAGTTAATGGTTTCTTTAGAATTTATTTTCCTAAAAAATACATTAGTATTTATTTTATTATAACATAGATTAGAGTTTATTTTCTTATAACATAGATTAAAGTTTATTTTTTTGCATTTAGCTTTAGAAATTTTAATTTCATGAAAACCCCCCCATGCCATACTAATGATGTTGTGTATAAAATAACTACCAAAACCATATGAAATGATTTAAATGTTGATGTAGGTTGGTGGAAGAAAATGATGATCTAAAATAACATAAAAGATGGAGAAATTTGGGTTAAATTTTTTCAACTATTCACAAAGAAGAATCTAAAATTTATGCCCCTATGCCTAACATGCCTACTGAAGCATTAATTTACTTGTTTGAGAAAAATAATTGAGATCAACTATATGGAGGATAAAATATAGTTACACTTTTTCTAAAACTACCAAAAAAAGATCACACAATTTTTCGGTCGGTTGACCTGAAAAATATTTCAAGTGATTTTATTTTTATAACAAAATAAGGGAAAATACTCAATTAAGTCAATATAATTATATTCTAAGAAGGATATGATAGATCATGCATGCATGAATTTAGTTTCATAAATTTAGATTACATGCATAAATTTAGGTAAAAAAATAGAATGCATGAAGCTGCATAAATTTAGATTGCATGTCTAAATCTAGATGGAAAAATAGCATGTATGAAGTTAGTTGCATAAATTTAGATTGCATGCATAAATCTAGGTGGAAAGATAACATGCATGAAGTTAGTTGCATAAATTTAGATTGCATGTAAATAAATATCTATATATGTGCCATTTCATGCAAATAAATTACCATGCATGTGGATCAACACACAAATCAAGAATTGCATGCAAATAAATCACCATGCATTAATCTAGTGGATTTCATGAGGGTCAACAGATTTGACAAAAATAATAAAAGTGAATTATTTATATTTTATGCTACTAATTCCTTGGATAGATTTTAAGAATGCCAAATGAAGACAAACATAGATAATTTATGGCTGCAAAGAGAAGATTGAAGGTTTTATTTGAGTCCAGGAAAATAATGGTTAATGATTATGAATGTAATGTAAATATTGGATGGGTTAATATTGATATGAATGGAAATTTTAATATCAATCACAAGGCTAAGGATTATGTATTAACATTAGCATTATAATATAGACCTTCATCCAGTCCTTGATTGTTAGGACTAAAAAAACACTTTGATCTAATATAGTAGTAGTAGCAAGGATATCTTATAGTACAATCTTATATATTAAGAATATTTAGGTATATTTTCTTGTACTTTATTTTATTTTTAGTTTGGTATTTTCATACCATTTCTCCACCAGCTAATATGCATACAAATCATAGGTCATTGTATATTCACTCCATCCATGCATTATAATTTAAGGTATGATAGATTTTTATAAGTTAATAGCTAGTTTTAGCTAAATATTTTAAAAAGATCTATCATTATCCCTGTGCATATCATAGTTAGACTTTCCTACTCAGCTTGTAAATAAAAATATTTGATGACATTTATCTTCATTCCATTCCATCCATTAGTCAAACCTATATCCACCAATCATAATAATAAAACTTATCTGAGGGAGTTCTTGTTTCCATAATAAAAATTCATTATAATTTTTAAACCACCAATCATTCTTATTTAGGTTAAACTGCATTATTTTATGTTATTTAAATGATTCATTTTAATGGTTTATTATTGGCATTTATATTTTTTTAACATTGTTGATATTAAGCTTAGTTGAAAAAGTCTTGTTTGTTTCTAATTTTCTATAAGATACTTTCATTACAAAGAGTCATTTTGAAGATGAAAATTTTTGTTCATGACTTTAGCAAGTAGTTGGAACATTATCCTGAATTAATTTTGACAACATGTAGTAAAATTAGTAAGTGTTTATCATCAGTTATTGATCATCACTCCATAAACTAATGCTAGAAAATGTCAACATACAAAAAAAATTATGCTACATTTACAAGTAGTATGAAGATGCACAAAGTCTATGGCTAACATTTTCCATGTCATCATTTTTTTGAAAATTAAAAAAAAAAAAAAAAAACCAACAATAAAAACCCTCAGACATTGTTGATAGTTTTGGTTTGAAAACTAGCTTGTTGGTGGGCTAAGTACTATAAAAATGAGCCTTGATTAGAAAATCAGTTTTATTGGCTAGTCAAGGGCAAAAAACAAAAAAAAACTGAGAAAAGTCTAAAACTAGAAATCGTTGCTTTTCCCACCTATAATAAATACTTGGTTGCTGAATTTTTATGCTCTCATTTTCAAAATTACTTGAGCTTACATTCTTTAAATATTTTTTCCAATCGACATCAAGAAAGATAAAGAAAACTAAAGTTCTATGAAGGTATCTAGTTTATTTTACTTAACTTTTAAATTTATTTTTAAGTTTTGTTATTACATAAAGATCTATTTATTTCTATCAAGAAGGAAAAAGAATCAAATATCTCCAAACTTTATACGTATTTACATTGGCATGCATGGGATTAGGTGTGGGAGAGAAGGAGAAAGAGAATAGTCTCAACAATAAATCAAGAATGTGGCATAGTAATAATAAATTTGACTTTGATAGAGGCATATAGTTTCACCATATTTTTTTAAGAATTTCAAGCAACAAAATTTAATTCATGTTTTATATCAAAGTTGCTTTGTAGTCAAAATAAATCAATGTAAGCACAACAAAAAATTATTAACACAAGAACATGCTCTCACCTCATTTTAAAAAAAAATAGAAGAGGGCAACATGAGAATTCACACAAGAGCCTGTGTCAAAAAAAGAAATCAAGGATAGAAAGAAAATTTTCACACAAGAACCTATCCTTGACAAATGTATTTTATTGACCACTTTCATTAGAAACTTTTGCCTATGAAATCCAAGAGGATTCTATAAAATAAAAATCAATTTACTAATGAAAAGTCAAATTTGAAAAGCCTATTATAAAATGAGAACATTTAATTCATGCATTTATATCCTAAAGAATTTTTAGATAAAGGAATGACATACATGAGGTTAGGTGTGGGTGAGATGATGAGACCATAAAATGGCTCATTATATCTATGAAATAACATTCTTTTTTTACATAATAAGTGGATCTAGGTGTAGTTTCTAAACTTATGATTTATTTAGAATGAAATAGAGAACTATATCTTGGTTATTTCTTTATAAATCATTGTCTTTTTGTTTATTGATTCTTGTTACTAAATCTCTGGAAAAAATTGTTAATGTGTATATATGTAGCCCCTAATAATTTATATTAGACATGAGCATGAGGTGCCAACCAAATATCAGCTTTGAGATGAGCTATAGGTACTTTCGACATAGCTACGGCTCAGCTTGTCTAGCTATAGACTCACCCAGATTTACTATGGACTCACTTAGTTCATATCTACAGACTCAACTAGTATCTATACATCTATGTAGTTTGTTAATTGAAGACTAGTTCAAAGCAGCAAATGTTAAAGGAGACATCATAGTCATCAATAGTTTAAATAATGCAAATAAAATAAAATATATGGACTCTATAGGTTCTAAAATCTATGGACTCTGTAGGTTTTTAAATCTATTCAATCTATAGGTTTGAAATCTACAGACTCTATAGGTTTTTAAATATATGGACTCTAGAGGTTTAAAATATATTGACTCTATAGATTCTAAAATCTATGGACTCTATAGGTGATAAAATCTATAAATTATATAGGTTTGAAATATATGAACTCTATAGGTTCTGAAATCTATAAACATTATAGGTCTTAAAATCTATGAAGTCTACAGGTATATCTACAAAATGTGCAAACATATCTCTAGATTGTGGAAGTCTATCTATAGACTAACTCAGGGTTGTATCTAAATTTAGATTTGTATAATTTTATTCCATAAATAATTCTCTTCATATTTCATGAAGATTGATCTTATATTATAAATAGATAATAACATCTCTCTCCATGATCTGTGGAAGATTGAGATAGACTAGAATATCTAAGTTGTTATTTTTCTCTCCATATTTAGTGGAGAACATCTAAGATTGTTATTCTTGAATAAAGAGTTGGTTGGAAGTGTCAGATTATAAATAAAACCTCCCACACTATTATAATTAATCTTAGTTATCAATAATATATTTTGAAGCTTTGTGATATAAATCCTATGTTCTAATTAAAATCCTCCTCTGAGGAATGAGCTGGCCACTCATTCCAAAGAAGATGGATAAATATTTATTTATTTATTATGTAATTATACTTTTGAATTGTTATTATTTATTTTTTATATAAACATTTAGTTTTTGTCAATTTTGTTGTGAACCTATAGGTGTTTTTTGTGTTTATCATTTATTTTCAATTCATCAATTTATATTCTTTTATTTTCAATTCAACAATTTACTTTATTGCAAGTGTGATTTACTTTCTGCAAGTATGATTTAGTTCTATAATAAGTGTGGTATGATTTAATTTCATACAAGTGTGTTTTACTTTCCTGCAAGTGTAATTTACTTTTATGCAAAGTGTGGTATGATTTACTTTCCTACAAGTGTGATTTAATTTTTTGCAAGTGTGATTTTTATTTCCTACAAGTGTAGATTGTGATAGAAGAGATCATCTACTAGATATCTCTTTCTCCTATTACATATAGCCTTGGACACCAGCCCTAGATTGACATTATTAAATGATGAATTGATGACTCATCAATGATCCATAAAATCATTACCTATCCTAATGCCAAACCTATGCATCAAAAGCAACACAAATTTCTTCCCAAAGTTACCATCCTATGCTATAAGGAAATCATCAAACTACTCGATGATAAATTTATTAAACATATGAATTATTCTAAATGGGTTTCTAATATTGTTCTTATTCTGAAAAAGATCACTTTGGTCATTTGTATTTGCATTGATTTTTACAATCTTAATCTTGTTTCTCCTAAAGACAAATTTCCTTTGCCTTCAATTGATGTCATTGTTGATTCCATGGCTAGATATGAAATGTTATCTCTTATGGATGGATTTTTTGGATAAAATTAGATTCATATAGCTCTTGAGGACCAACATAAAATTGCTTTCACCATAGAATGGGAAGTCTATTGTTATGTTAAAATGCCCTTCGGTCTCAAAAATACTAGGGACACTTACCAATGTGTATATATATTTTACGACCTCATCCATAAAATTTTCAAAACATATGTGGATGATCTTATCACCAAATTCAAAAATCGTACAAATCATCTTTCTAATCTTACCATCATCTTTAACCATCTCATTAAATATAAAGTTAGACTTAATCCTTTCAAATGTATCTTTAGAGTTACATCCATCAAATTGTTAATATTCTTTGTCTCTCTTTATGGCATTGATGTTGATCCAACCAAGATTAATGTTATTATCAACATGCTTATTCCTCATTCTATTCTTGATATTCATACCTATTTATGAAAACTTAGGGTAATTAGATGATTCATTCCCAAGATGGCTTATAAAATTTACTTCATTTATTCCCTTCTCTAGAAAAGTACAACCTTATAATGGATGGATCCATGTCAAAAAGCATTTGACAATATGAAAGAGTCATTGGTTCATCCACCTACACTTCATCCTCCTTATAATGATAAACCTTTAATTCTCTCTACTTCTTCCACACCTATTTTAGTTGGGGCAATGTTGGCCCAATAGGATGATATGGGCAAGGAGTATGCCATCTACTATATTATCCAAGGCCTCATCTATTATGAAATGCATTACACCAATGCTGAGCATGATTGCCTCATTATCTATTTCATAGCTAAAAATATTTATCAATGCATACTTTATCAAACCACTATGTCATTGTTCATTTTGACCCCTTTCATCATTTCTTCTCTAAAGAATTTCTTTCAAGAGATATAATTGGTAAGTGGATGGTATTACTTATGGAATTTGATCTTCACATCGTCACACAACAATATATCAAAGGGAAAGTCATAGCTAAACAACTTGCCATAGCTCTTATTCTAGCCACTTCTTCCCTTCAATATAACCTTCCAAATGATAATATCCTTTACATTGAAGGTTTTAATCAAAAAAAATCTCTTAAAGATTAGTTTCATAGCTTTACTATCGATCTCAAAGCTAAGTAACTCGATGAATCTTCTACTTCCTCTGATACTACTAAACCAAAGGTAATTATCAAAGAGCTTGAAATTAATGTTGACTTGTATGAGGATACTTGGACCCTTAATTTTGATGGTGATAAATGCCTTCAAGGAGATAGGGTAGGTTGCATTCTCACTAGTCCTACTAAGAAGATAATTCTCTTAGCTTTCCATTTTAAATTTGATGTTACCAATAATATGGTCAAGTATGAAGCTCTTATATTAGGTATGAGAGATGCTCTTAATATAGAAATATAATATATTCATGTTTTGGGTTATTCTCAACTCATTTGTCATCAAGTTAGTGGTGCCTATCAATATAAAAGTGAAAACCTTATCGACTATCATCAAATTAAAACCACTCTTGCTAAGATTTTTTCCTCTTTTATAATTGAGCGTATTCCTAGAGATCAAAATTATATTATTGATTCTCTTGCCTCTTCAGTTTCTCTTTTTCATCTGTATCAAGTTATTTTTTATCCTTATTTTATCATATAAATAATCAAATCTCTATCATCTATCCAACCACTTGATTTGCTTATATGTCATATTAAGGCTATAACCATCTGACAATGCTCATGGTATCAAGATATTTTCCAATTCTTAGAACATCAAACTTATCCTTCATACTTGGATTCTCATGAAAAGACACATCTTCATAAATAAGATTTTAAGTACATATTTATACATAACATCCTTTATTATCACAACATCGAAGGTATCTTACTTCACTATGTCATGCAACATGAGGTCCCTCCTCTAATTAAATAAGAACATGGGGTCATTTGTGATGGTCACTATAGAGGACATGTTATAGCCCACAAATGCCTACATATGGGTTATTATTATCCTACTCTAAAAAAGAATGCTATTGAATATGTTAAAAAGTGTAATCCTTATTAGCATCATGGTTTTATGATTATGAATCACTAGAATAACTATGTAAATCTTTAATAATAGGAATTTTAAAAAAAAAAGCTTAGACTTACCAGAATCTTGATAGCCCAAGTAGTCCTTTTTAGCTACACTATGTCCTTTAACAAGCCTCCAAACTTATCTACTTCTTTTTTGATGAAGACTTAAGGGTGAGATGAGTTTTTTAAATGAGTCACCTTTTAAATATGATGCCAATCCTTCCATATTTTCAAGAAAAATAACTCTCAAATCTAAAGATATTTGAAGTGGGAACTGATCTTTCATTGAAACTAGATGATTTTTTGGAGTTTCCACTAGAAGCAAACTTTTAGAATATAACCATTTTTAGAATTGTAGTAATACATACTAAAACCATATCTTTCTAAAATTAGTGATGATGTATGAAATCAAAGACAATGAAACTTTCATATTCCTGTTTAAATAGTGAAAACCACCTCAAAACATGACAAATTTCAAGCTCTTTATGACAAATTCAAAAGATGTCAAATTATCAAATTTCTCAATTCTTGGCATATTCCCAATAGAGTAATATGGTATTTATGACCAAGATAATAAAGTATAAAATAATAAAATAAACTTTCAAACCATGAAATAACATGAATAAACCTTGTCTAAACATGTAATTAAGATTACTTCCATCAAATAGTGGTAGAGAATTTTTTTCAAACCAGAACTGATAATAGCTCTCTATAAGAGTCCCCATCAACACAAGTGACATGGAATTAAATTTAGTCCCTAAAAATGGTGCCAATTGGGTGTTGGTTCCTAGTTATACACCTCTTATGCTTGGCCTTATACACTTGAATAAAATTTCAAACAAAGATGAAAAATGCACTAGTATGTCATTATAGCCGAGGGAGGGTTTGGCATCCAGAATGGATTGGGCATAGAAAATTACTAAGAGGCACCAACAGAGGGTATGGTCAACTTCCTGGAACTTTTATGTCTACCTAAACCAATGTGAGAGAACATATGGGGTAGTTTTCTCACATGGAGATATTCTTCAATTCAATCTCCATGGGGATTATTGGCACAAAGAGACACAAATGTGACTAGGGCATAACCAAACTCATTTAATACATCTGATAAGGGTTATCACACATAATGAAAAAATTCACTATGTCACATACAAGCTATTAAAGATAGATGGGGATGTTCATGCAACCTTCATTATAGAGAATTTTTTAACAAGGGGTTGAAAGAATGTTGCAGTGCTAGGTGTTTGAAGCATACAATATAGACACATGTTAAGTATGCAAGATTTTATGCATCTACAAAGAAAATAACACTTATATTATGCAAAGGGTGTATCATTTGTATGGTAGGATAGGGTAGGACAAATTGATAGTTATAGAAAAAGGTTGGTGTGCCAGTGGTCTTTAAATAACAAGGATTCTTTCAACATTTATGACATCACCTATTATAAAGATGCAAAGAACTTAAATGCAAGCTAATGAAACTACCAATACTGATTTGCACTTATTTGTGCCAATGAAATATAAATATCAAAATGACCCTTGAAATTTTAGAACATACATTGAAACTAGAATATCACATTCTTTTTCCCATTCAATCCATAAACCTAAGGTGCCTTAACAAGTTATTCAGCAACATATTTCCAAACATAACGCAAAAAGGGATTTGTATTTTAGATTTAAGCCCAAGATATCAACTAGTAATGAGTATAGAATTATATGTCCAATAAACAAAATTTTTAAAACATATTACTACACTTCATCCATAGAAAATACTAGAGAACCATAAACATTTTCATTAACTTTTCAAGAAAATATTACACAAATCAGTGTTTCAAAATGTTGTCATAGGGATAAGCATGGTGGATTCACTCCATATTGGATAGGAGAGACATATAAACATGCTCTTAGATCTTGCTAATTGATGTACAACTATAACCACCTTAACAAGAGAGGTAAAATACACACATCCATGATCCCAAAATCTAGCTATACTTAGGAAAATATGGACCAACACAATGGCCAACCAATCCCTTGAATAGAGGAGAATTCCTCTATTTATACACTTTTTACCCATTTCAAATATGTAATTTCCAAAGTCCTACCAAGATGCTCCTAGCTAGAAAATATTCCTTTGATATTCTTGAAATCTTCATGTAACTACAAGGAAAATGATTATTGCAACTGCCTTTACAAGGAATGATGGATATTAGCAACAAACCCATTGATTTCTTAGCTAGAAATTCTTTCAAATAAGATGGAAAGAGAATATTCATGGTGGAAGTAAACAAATTATTTATCTCTATATACAATTACCTAAAGATGCACTTGACCACTTGCTTACATACTTGAAAACTCCTAGACAGTTACCCTTACCTTTATGCATGCCATGGAATAACCTACTCTTATAATGATTTATTGGGAAAATTTTAGATCCATGGCCACCCTGAATGATCTTCTTTGGAGTGACCCACCTTGGATTTTTAAACCTTGTGGGATCCAAATTACATTTTCACATTTTACTTTTTTTGTATTTGGCATTTTATGGTTTCCTTCATATTTTTTAATGCAAAATATGCATTAATTTTAACCTCAAGGTTACCATTCCTCATTTTTAATTTTACCAAGTCAACCTACTATTAATGGTGAAAGCTCTACCAATTATTCTTGCATAAGGTCCTTGAATGTGTTGTGCATGCCTATATAACATCACCATATCCTTATGTTTACTTACTTAAAATATGGATCCTTGTCATGATGAATGTGAGCATTCCACCTAGAAGATCTTTGAGATATCAATATTAATTTATCTATATTTAATTATGATCCATTATATTTCAATTAAGATCCCTCAATATCATTCCACTTGTATAATCCATGGGCATTTTTGCACCTTACATAGATAATCTCTGCTAAGCTAGCACCCTTCTGCCACATGGTAGCTTCTTATTCAACTTGAGTCTTTTGACAAGTTAACTCTCAATTATTCCATAGATATTAAAGCTCAATAAAATGTGGAATGTTGATCCAAATCTAAAGGATCAAATTCTATTGTTTATCCACTATGGATTAAATTTCACATCTGACCACCCATCATTTTATGTCCATGTGACCGTCAATGATGTCTACATGACCATAAAATTTACACCCTGATGTATAGTTATTGTGGCTTAAATTTGATGTCCATGCACCCATAATTTTTTGTCTACATGGCTATCAATGACATCTATGTGACCATCAAATTTTACCCCTAATGGATGATTGTTGATCCTAATTTTGATGTTTGCAAGCCCATCACTTATGTAAGTCAAAAATTTTAGTCAAGACTTTCCTCATCAGGATTTTTGTCTTCATCATTCCATTTACATTTGGACTTTTGGTCTTCAACATTATTATTTTAAAATATATTTTTTTTTTGGCCCTTTTGGACTGTATCATTTCTTTAAGGCTTTTGTTCTATAGTAATTCTACCATAATAGTCTTTCTAAATTATTGAGCACATTCAAGATTTTTTCCATGGAAAAAATGTCTAATGAAATTCCTTTAAGCCTTTTACCATGGGAAATTTTCACAATAGAAATGATCCTTCAGAATTTTTGCTAAACACTTTTCCCAAAAAAATTAACTTTACATTTTTCCTAAAACAATGGAATTTTGTTTGGCCTTTTGCACAAGCAAAATGCCCCAAAGGATAACTACTCTTCAGATTTTTTATAGGTCAGAATGCCCAAAGGAAATGGATTTACAGACCCTTTGCCACATATAAAAAGTCTAAAATAATTAAGTCTTTGGCCTTTTTATGGAACACTTTCCCTAATAGAATCAAAACACTTTTGCCTAAAAAAAATGAAGGATTATACACATTAAGCAAAGACTAAATTTAACACTTAGCCGATTCAACATAGAACTTGACCTTTGACATGAATTGTTGAAATCATGAATTTGGATAAGGACTTAGGTGTTTCAACTTAACAAGGGCTCAATAGCTTCAGTGCAATTTTGGGCACCAACACTTGCCAAAAGTTGATGTTATTTTAACTCCAATATCATTTAGGACACCTAAAGGCATCACATTGCAAGAAGCACCAAAATCAAACATATAGTTGTGAACAATCAAACCATTGATCAAAAGAGTTATATAAAATAGGTCCCAATTAAGATGAATTTATACTAAGGCAGTCCCCAAAATACACTTCTAGAGCTAGTTCAACAATCTTTTTTGATTCTTCATCATTTTTTGGAGGTGCTTGGGGTAAGTCAATTTCATTTTCTGTAGACTTCTCACCAAATTATAAATATTCAAATGCCATCTTCCTATGTTTAGGTGTTCTGAATAATTTAAAAAGAGGCATAATGATTTTTAATTAGCTCAAAATTGGGGCCATATCATGTGTTATATACTAAGGGGAGTATTTGGTGGAAGGGTAACAAAAAGTCTAAAATAATTAAGTCTTCAACCTTTCTACAAAACACTTTCCTTGATAGACTCTAAACACTTTTGCCTAAAACAAATGCAAGATTATACACACTAGGAAAAGACTAAATTTAACACTTATCCCATCTGACATAAAACTTGACCTTTGAAATTAGTTGAAAGTAAGAATTGGGCTAAAGACTTAAGCATTTCAACTTAACAAGGGATCAATGGCTTCAGTACAATTTTAGGCACTAACACCTTTTATAATTGTGAAGGAACTGTTGATTTCTTAAAATTGTGCTAGATCTTAATCAACAACAATGGGAAGTTTCAAGCTATGGGACAATGCAGCTTGAAAACAACCTCCAGATTTTAAAGAAGCCGGTCTCTTCTTTTGTATTGGGTGTTGGGGAAAAGGGATAGGAGACTAAACAGAAATGTAAAATGCAAGAATTGAAACCTAACTATGGTGATGCACCTGAGAGTAATCCTAATCCTAACCTGAGCATAGTGAAACTATTATGTGATTCTATTACATTTAAGAGTAGACAAGTGCATGATCAATGTAAAAGATTGGAATAATAGAAACAGAGGCTCACAACAGGGGAGTCTTTTGCTGAGATAAAAGAATTGCCAACAAAGGCATAGTGTTCAATCTTCTTAATAGAATCTTCCAATCACATAGGAGGCACAAAAGTCATGCACAATCATGTAAATCTTTAGATTCAAGAAAATGAGACAAAAGCAAATAACATTTCCAATCACCGCACTAGAAAATCTACAGTATAGACTACTTTGCAAACAACACAGATAACATCAACAAAGGCATGGAGCTCAAATTTCCTCAATTCATTTAGCCACATAAGGGGCACAGAAACATGCACAATTACATAAAATTTACAACTCAAGAAAATTGAGACAAGAGCAAATGATATTATTGGCCACAAAATTTAGATAGTCTAAAACTATGAGAATTCCCCCCTCCTTTTCTTAGATTTTACCATCCTCCTTATATAACCTCGGATGTCTCTTTAGATCACTTCCTTTCCTACATAATTTTCTCCGTCCTTCACCTCCTTGGCTGCTCAACTATCTATTCTGCTCCCGCTATTAGGGGACAAACAGATGGCACCTTCAATGCTGTGGGGGGCTCCAAAAATCTACCTGATGAACTGTTTCATCTACTTGAATTAACTCCATCCAATTTTCCCTCCATTTTGTTTTAACAAATAGATGGACACTCTGTTCAATTAGATATGGAAGAGGACACTTAGCCAATTCATGAAAATTCTCTTTATGGTCTAGGAGGTACTAAAGAATGACACTTGGCACCTTCTGCCTAATTCATTGAAGACACACAGCTCTGTCCACTTCTCGTGTAGTAACACTAGGGGCATATATTGGACTCTGACAGATGGCAACATTTGGTAGCTTCTGTAGACTTTTGAAGTAACACCTGAGATCCACCACCATTTTATATTTGTCAATAGAGCTTGACAATGATTCTCTCAGGCATTGACATGTGGAGGCTTTTACTGCTTTGAGGAAGATAAGTGGTTCTTTCCACTACCTTTTGGGGATGGAGCAAAGGGACCAAAGAATGACACTTGGCAACCTCTATTGCTCTGCTACTCTTCGCACTTAAGCAAAAATGAAAGTCTCCTGGATGACGACACATGGTGGCTTGCGATTCTTCTCTAAAAGGTATTTTAAGGCCTCCGCAACTACCACTTGTTGCTTTCCACCTTCTCTGCTGCTTTATGTTGAAAGTCTTTGAATGAAGTGTAGATGCCGATATGAGATGTGGATGCTGACACATGGCACGTCCCACTTGACTGCTACTGGGTATGTGGCACAGTCCATGGTTTTGAAAGGTCAGTTACAAAAAGGGCCTTAGAGAATGCTAGCTAGCTGGGTTTGTGTTTTAGAAGGTGACACTTGGCAGCATCCACTTAAACCTCAACACTTAGGCAAAACAAACTGGCCCTTTGCTTCAAAATTTTTTTGCTTTGCCTAAAGAACCAAAATTGCAATGCTCGACTAAAAATAATTGAATATGACATAGAGTAGGAAATTACTCTATAGTTATTGGTGACCATCAAGGCTTTTGAGCCTGATCAAAAAGAACCCGACTCCCGCTACATGGCCACGTGATCAAAGGACACTTATTTAAAATAATAGAGCAAAAAAGAAAGAATGGGAAAATAGAGCAAAAAAAATTGAAAGCAAACTACTATATATAGCTAACCAGGTATATTTGCCTCCCTCCTGGCAAAAAGACTTATAGTGGTAGATAAGTGGCTGAAAGAAAAAGAGATTTGGTAACTTGCTCCTCTTGCCTATCACCTTGCTTGGCTTGTATTTGAGTGGATCAAAATCAAACATGTTTCTGACATATATGTACTCTGCTTGTCCTTAGAAGCTTGTCAAATGTTGGTCCCTCAGATTGGTGTTCTTAACCAAGAAATTAGTGGCTACTAGTTTATCACTGTTAGCCCTTTGTTCTACACATTCCCTCTATAGTGCATAATGGCTTGACCTGTTTCCTTCTACTTCATGGTAGACCGCATCAAACTCATCCTTTATTGCATTATCCTCCTCTTTCATGACTTTATCCTCTTGAAAGGATAATATTGAAAGAGCACAATAATTTTTCACATATAACTAAGGCTTAATGTTGTTTTGTTCATCTGTAACCGATTCATAGCTATCTTGCAAAGTGAGAAGAAAGTCTGAGATTATTTCCTCTTCATCAACATTCTAGCTTGCATAATTTCTTGGGGTTACAGGGGCTCCCATATTTGGTACAGGTATAGCTACAACTCCTTGTAGCTCTCTGGTTCATGCAGTCTTGAAAGAGACTTCAAGACTGGTCCCACTGGGCATGCCAAAAATTGTTGATGTCTTAAAATTGTGCTAGATCTTAATCAACAACAATGGGAAGTTTCAAGTTGTTGGACAATGCGGCTTGAAAACAACCTCCAAATTTTAAAGAAGTTGGTCTCTTCTTTTGTATTGGGTGTTGGGGAAAAGGGATAAGAGACTAAACAAAAATGCAAAATGTAGGAATTGAAACCTAACTATGGCGATGTGCCTGAGAGTAATCCTAATCCTAACTTGAGCACAGTGAAACTATTATGTGATTCTATTACATTTAAGAGTAGACAAGTGCATGATCAATGTAAAAGATTAGAATAACAGAAATAAAGGCTCACAACAAGGGAGTCTTTTGCTAAGATATAGGAATTATCAACAAAGGCATAGTGTTCAATATTCTTAATAGAATATTCCAATCACATAGGAGGTGAAAAATTCATGCATAGTCATGTAAATCTTTAGATTCAAGAAAATGAGACAAAAGCAAATAACATTTCCAATCACAGTACTAGAAAATCTACAGTATAGACTACTTTACAAACAACACAAATAACATCAATAAAGGCATGGAGCTCAAATTTTCTCAATTCATTTAGCCACATAATGGGCACAGAAACATGCGCGATTACATAAACTTTACAACTCAAGAAAATTGAGACAAGAGCAAATGATATTATTGGCCACAAACTTTAGATAGTCTAAAACTATGAGAATTCCCCCCTCCTTTTCTTAGATTTTGCCATCCTCCTTATATAACCTTGGATGTCTATCACTTCCTTTCCCATGCAATTTTCTCTATCCTTTGCCTCCTTGGCCACTCAACTGTCTATTCTGCCCCCGCTGTTAGGGGAAAAATAGATGACACCTTCAATGCTATGGGGGGCTCCAAAAATCTACCCGATGAACTATTTCATCTACTCAAATTAACTCCATCCAATTTTCCCTCCATTTTGTTTTAACAGATAGATGGACACTCTATTTTATTAGATACATAAGACGACACTTAGCCAATTCATGAAAATTCTCTTTATGGTCTAGGAAGTACCAAAGAATGACACTTGGCACCTTCCACCAAATTCATCGAAGACATGTGGCTCTCTCCGCTTCCCATGTACTAACACTAGGGGCATATATCAGACTTTGTTGGATGGTGACATTTGGCATCTTCTGTAAACTTTTGAAGTAACACCTGGGACCCACCACCATTTTATATTTGTCAATAGATCTTGACGATGATTCTCTTAGGCATTGACATGTGGAGGCTTCCACTTCTTTGAGGAAGATAAGTGGTGTCTTCCACTGCCTTTTGGGGATGGAGAAAAGGGACCGGAGAATGACACTTGGTAGCCTCTGCTACTCTACTACTCTTAGCACTTAAGCAAAAATGAAAGTCTCCCAGATGACAACATGTGGTGGCTTACGATTCTTCTCTAAAAGGTATTTCAGGGCCTCCACAATTGCCACTTGGAACTTTCTACCTTCTATACTGCTTTATGTTGAAAGTATTTGAATGAAGTGCAGATGCCAATATGAGATGTGGATGCTGACACATGGTGCATCCCACTTGACTGCTACTGGGTATGTGACACGGTCCATGCGTCTCGAAGGTCAGTTGCAAAAGGGGCCTCAGAGAATGCCAGCTGGCCAGCTTTATGTTTTAGAAAGTGACACTTGGTAGCATCTACTTGAACCTCAACACTTAGGCAAAATGAACTGGCCCTTTGCTTCAAAATTGTGTTGCTTCGCCTGAAGAACCAAAATTACAGTGCTCGACTGAAAATAATTGAATATGATGTAGAGTAGGAAATTACTCTATAGGAACTTGATACATTAACTATTAGAAGAGGTGATATCCCTCATTATATTATTCCATGGTCATCTTTGGAGTATTTTGTAAGATATGGGTAAATCAAGGACCATAAGCTTAGTTTGAATAGTCTTAGGTCTGATTGTAAGAGGGAACCAAATACAACCAAATGGATTTCATTAGTTTTATTAAATCCATGACATGTTAAGCATGTTTTCTTGAGATGATATTTATTATATCCAAGTCATTGGATGAGCCATAAAGATGTCACATTAATACCATGCCCTTCATCTACTAATACTTTATGAATGAGGGTGGTATTTATGGCTATTTTAATGAATAGGGGTGGATTATCGGCATGAAAGAGGATCTCATCATCAATCATGTCTTCTTTGGTGAATTCTATGAAAGCTTTTAAATAAGGAAAAATGGATTCAGTGGTATGCATGTTGGTCAGTTGAGTCTCATGAGAGGGTTTTTCTTCTTCTATAGAAAATGGTTCTTCAATTTATTTCAATAATTATATGAACTTATGATGATAATGGGAGGTATGAACTAACTCCATAAGAAGAATATTACAAGGTATGGAGTTGAGATATTTTGCCAAGTTCCAATGGTTTTTTTAAGGATAAATAGCATGAGGTTTATAAGGTAAGTCAGATTTTTTAGGAATAGAAGTGATTGGTGTTTTATAAGAATGAGATGGTTTTGTATTAGCTTCAAAAATTGAGTGAGTGGTTATAGCATTTGTGAGAAGCTGATCTTTCAAAAATGCTTTTGTTGTCACTCAGTTTTAAAACCTTGGAGAGGTAGTTAAATCCTACTCCAAATTGGGTGTAATAATGGTATTACCCATATATGTATGGGTTTTCTATAGTATGGGTAAACCTATATATTTAAGGACTACCTCCCTTGATATGTTTATTCAATCTCATCACCTATATTACTAAATTATTTGGATGAAAAGGGAGTAAAAAAACATGAAATAAACCTAACTTAATGAGGTAATGCACCAAATTTAAAATAATAACTACCAACAAACTATAATTAAACTTCAATCAAGAGCCTATATTGCATATGACACTCATCCAAATCTACCTTTTTACATTAGTATTTCTCATGGAGGTTTGTGAAGCAATCTTGAGCTAAGAAGACTAAAAAAGAGGTCAAGACATGACACTAGTGTAGAAAAAATTCATTAAAATCATATAAAATTCATTTAAAAACTTAAAGAGACATAAAAAATACTTTCAAAACTAAATATGAATTCAAACAAGGACAAAATTAAAAAGAAATGAATCTATCACTTAGCAAGATCAACTATTCTAACAACATACACATTGAAATAGTTCATAGAGAAGGTAAAACAAAGTTGTTATTCATTGATCAAAGGATTCATATAAAAAGGGATTCACCATACCTAGGTGGAGGATACCAACTTAGCCAATAAAGGCTTAATATATAACATAAGTGAGAGAGAAGAAGAGAAAGGCATAGGAAAGAGAGAGATGACAAGTGTATCATGAGTTAAAAACAAGAGAGGAGTTATGTGAATACCTAAATAGGTCAAAAATACCATGTGTATCTCCTCTTAATATTTTCCAACCCTACATGTGGTGTATGATTTAGAATGCTTGCTTGACACCATGATTAGCTTCTTGAAAATTGCCCTTTGCTTTGACATGTTGAAGGATAAGTGGCCTTATTTATGGTTAGATTATGTTCTCTTACACATTTTATCTACTCTTTACACTTGTCAACTAATCCATTTAGGTTTCCTTTGACACGTCACTTAATTCTCTTGCTAGGTGTCTAAAAGACTCTTCATCTCCTCAGACCAATCTTGCATATAAATATCAAAACCTAAATTATTCTTCTTCAGCTCATCCTATCTTAATGGATGACATATTTAACTCATATAGAACCTAAAAAATCCATTTTGAAGTATCAAACCAGCCCCAATAATTCATTCTCTACCAAAATATCCAATTATGCCTCATTACTTATAATCCTAAAATCATGAAAAAATCCTTGTGTGGAGAGTTTTATGGATGTTAATTAGAATATAAAGTCATATTATAGTACCCAATATGGACTTATAACTTCATGTTTAATTTTGGGATCAAAAAGTGAGTGAAAATGCATTTTTCTTTTGCTTTTCTCTCCTAACTAGGTCTCAATTAGGCCTCCCTACCTAAGGACTAAAAAATAACTCTAAAGGCTTCCTAAAAAATCCAAACCCAAAATAATAATTTTATATAGTTATGTGATCTCCTCCTTATTCTCCATGTCTATTTTAAAGCATTGACATGTTGTACAGATGTATCAAGTAGCTAAAAAGTATCTTCAAGGGCTTATTCTATATAGTTCCATATAGTATTGTATAAAATAGTGGCATATGATGATGCTCAGGGGTGTCTTTAACATGATTCAAGTCATTTTTAATCTTTTATAATCCATCTAGATGTATAAAAGTTTATTTCTCTCTCGCCATGTCATTATAGCTCTCCTAGGCAACCTAAAAATGCTTTGAGTTCTTAATGATTATTCATATAGCTTAGGGCATGAATCAACCAACCAATTCAAAAAAATGTAAGTTCACTAGGGTATATAACTTATCCTAGGATCTCAAGGTCCCATATAACTCCTCTATTTCATACTGAGCAATGAAAGATAGCCTCTCAAGCTAATAGGCTATATTTATGAAGGCTAAGAGCAAATTGAGGTCTATGAGAGTTTTCTTTAGAGGTTTGAGATATAATGAGTTGAATACATCCATGACATCTATATTGAACTATATGCATGATATTATTTTTAATTCATTCTTCAAACTCTTTGTATACACCACAAAGTGGTACTTAGGGTTCTAGAGCAAACTTGTCTATTATACCCTAGTTGACTATATTCATTTATTTCTCTCATTATCAAATGTATAGGTATTAATTAAAGGATTGTACATGTTTCTCACCATATATTGAGGATTTAAAAATTCTCAACTTCAATCCAGTTAGCTATCTCCTCAACTGACTACCCATAGGCTTGTGCAAACAGTTAGGCCTAAGTATGACTGTAAGAGAGTTTGAATGTGATCTCCATTATTTATTGGTTATGTATAAGTTATAATGGAACTAGGTCATCATATTTAAATAATATTGAACATATTATTTTTTCTCAATCCCTCTAGAGATCCTTGAACCTCTTCAAACAACCAAACTTCCATGAGGTAGCAAACTTATTACATTACCTATACCGAGTAGGTAGGGTTTCAATATTTGTATTTAATTTAGGTGAGTCAGAGAGTTATGTGAACCTATATTATAGACATTATTATCTTCTATAATAGTATTCCTTTCTCTCAGACCTCACATAGACCTCAAAAACTTTATCAAACAAGCAACTTTAAGTTTGCTAGATAGATAAACTTATGTAAGGACTGTGTATGCACTTAGGACTATGACCCTTGTTTGGTTATTTCCTCTAATAATTACATAGAATGACATTAATCTCAATGGTTTGAGTACTTTGAGTTACTTTATAACTTTTAGACACACACAAACCGATATCTCAAGTTTTGGAAGACCTTTACTCATAGCTAAAGACTTACAAATGACCATATGCCTATTGTATATGCACTCGGGATTGGTCTACAACCTTGGTGTTCTAAGATCCCTACTTAAAACACTAAAATTACTCAAAATCTATCATAATATTGAGTGAGTGATTTCTTTATTCAACACCTTGAATCTTTTTACCTTCATCAACATCATTATTCAAGGCATTTCTCTCAACTGGTTGGTTGTAGGTGACTATCTAAAAATTGTAAATGCATATGGTATTTAATTGGCCTTTTAAAATACACCATGACACTTATAGTGTTCAAACTTATTGAGGGGGTATTTATTACTTCATAAATTCTATTAGTTTTTTTAATGCATCTTTAAACTTCTACATTCATTGTTTCCCTACACAGTCTTGTAGGTGTATTAGGCTTGTTAGCTTATCATTTAACCACCACTTAGATTTAGGTGCTTGTGAAACCTTCATTTTTCCATGAACCCTTAATATTATAACTATTATAGTTATTTCATTCTTGATTATAAAACATTGAACATTGACACCATTTATTTATCTTGAAGTTGTAGATCTATAGGTCTGAAGACTTGTAGGTCTACAACCCTATGTTTGAAGCTTTTAAAAGTGAAATTATGATTGTTAGGATTAAAAGATAATTTAATAGATTACATCAACATACTTAACATTAAGTCCAAAATATCAAACTCCTTTAAATACATGTTTAAACTCACTTCAAATCAACTTGTTATGTTGTCACACAAGAACATAATCCAAAAAGGTGAATGAAGATGTGTCCATTTTGAGAATCATATAGAATGTTTAAATTATTAAAGGGACATGAATAGAGTTTTAATATTTTTTAAGATAATATAAAATCACTTAGATTCATTAGACCACTTGGATATCCTTGAAACATATAAATCCTTACAGTCACTTACAAACTATGCATAAGATAAGTTTTTCTTACTAAAATACCATCCACACATGCCAAAATGTTGAATAGATGTGTATTATTGATATAAAAACCTATTATAACTCATTTAAATTAGTTTCATGTAGCCATGAGTTCATAATTTGAATTGGAGTTACACAAAAATCAACTTGTGGGGATTTGAGCCTTCAAAAAGTAGTCCAACTCCTTAGCAATTATTCATAAATCTAAGGATCTCAATCCAACAACCAACACAAAAAATTGGAATCCCATAGGTGTTCCAAACTCTGGTTAAAATATTATCCCCAAACCTAACATGTATGACCTATGCCATGTAGTTAAATTTGATTTTCAAAAGCTTGAGAATGGAGCTATGGAGGAGAGAGAGATTTTTACAAATTTGGGGCTTGAAACATCTTCCCATGATTTATTTATGACCTGTAGAAGCTCAAGGGATGTTATATAACTATTTTCACCTATAAGTGACTTCCACAAGTCGATAAAAGTCTCTTAACTCCTCAAGATGACATTGAAAGTCAATATTTAGACCCTTTCTGACTCTCTGATAGATGTGGTAATTTTGTAGCTAGTCCAAGGTACTTATAAGGTGTGTGGTATGGATTTTCCACTTGGTTAGCTTTTTCATACATTAGAGGTAGCTAAAAAACACATTTTCTCTCATTTTCACCACCTTCAAGTTTGCAAATAAACCTCAAACACTCTAAAATATCATGAAATGTTTTGAGAATATTATTAATACATGAAATGAATTTAATAAACTCATAATCACCTATGATACCAATTGAACAAGCCTTATCTCTCCATTGCATGTCTAGACCACTATGTGACCAAAATAAGACATTACCTTAACTTCTCCAAATTAAACTTAAACAATGATAATAAGGTTTTATGAAGAATTTTAGGGACCATATAAGTCATGAAAATACCACATGACAACCTTATGAAAGTTTCAATTTAGAGGGGGTGACCAATTTTGATTTGAAGTCAAAATTTGGTCAATAGGTTTCTTAGGTTTAGTGACAAGATCTCTATGAGCTAGTTTTTGATGATAATTAACCTTGGCCACATTGACATAGTGAGAATTTTTATAATATTAATCATAATCGGTGTTAATAGAACAAACATACTTGTTATCTTATTGATCATTAGATGTAAATGTTTTTTGATTATTAGAATAAGAATCTTTGGGAGCATGTCATTTTTGAGAAGCTATGTTGTAATCTTTATGATGGATTTGAATCATGGCTTCATGATTGAATGAATCACCAAGCATATATAAGACAAAAAATTTGGTAAGCCCTATATAAATTTTATCAGAGTTACCAATGTTGGAGTGAAACTAACATAATTAATTAGGGTCATAACATTTAAGAGGAGTACTGAGATAAGTACATGGTTTAGAGGGAGATAAAAATTATTTAATTTGTTGTATAGTCCACGATGTGTGAGAAGATGGGAGATTGTCAGCTTCGGCAATTCCTTAGTTGGTCAGAGGATTATTTCAAGTTATTGCATTTATAGAATTTTGAAAAAACCCTTTGAGGAATTTGGAATTAGATTCAAATTGTTTCATTAATAAGTCTTGATGCTTGGCTTGGTCAAGAACTTAGTTAAGCATTTGAGGGGTAAAAGTTCAAACCTTCTATTAAAGAGTAGTTATAAAGATTTTAGATAAATCATTTTCAGTCATGTTATGGATGGCTTTGTGGGCCAAATATTTCCATCACTTGATAAAATCATTAGCTGATTTAGTGGGAGATTGAGCATTGATGAAATGGTTAAGGCAATCTTTAGAAAGGTCATTGTGTTGAAACTCTTTAACTAGAGGATTGAAAAAATCTTCTAGTTTCCATATGTAATGCTGGGGAATATGGTTGTACCATTCCAATACATTTCTAGTGAAGGTTTTAACCAAAATTTTAGGTGTGAAAAAAGTATTAGTTTGGATACGCTCTTTGTAAATATTGTCAAATGGCTTGAAGAAAGATGCAAGGTGTATACACATAATATTTTCAAACATTATCAATCATTGATGATTTTTATCTTGTAAGAACCTGTTGAGTATCAATCTCTCTGAGTTCAAGTCTTAGGGGGTGCATCAAGAAAGGAGTGGGTAGACCATTAGTGCTTCACATGATTTTTATCCCTTATTGACACTTATTATCTACACACTTATCTGCTAAAACTACTCCCCTAATCTTTGCCTCTAATTTTGCACCTTCTTCTAGTCATTTACCACCTTCATTTAGCCCTCCCCTAACCTAACACCCTTTTTTATGGTTTACATTACATAGTCAATCCATGAAACTTTTAATCTTATTGATATAACTTATTAGGGTCTAGGTTGGACCCTAGCCAACCTAGTCCATGACCTAATTTATTTTTGTCAATTAAGATACTAGGTCAACTGGGTCAACCTTATCAGCCTAAACTTTTGGAAAGGATTAAGGTTAGATATGCCTATATAAACACATCCATTTCACCATTCTTAGATAGATAGTAAGAGTTAATTATTATTTTGTGCTTCTTTACAATCCACTCTTCTATCATTTTACTTGAGGAGTCTTAGCTTAGGTTTTCTACTTGGAGAAGAATCTTGTCTTGTGGAGAAGTATTGGATGCTTTGGCTTTTCTTAATGATATTTACAAACCATAGAAACCTCTTAAAAATCACATTTTGCCAAGGTAGATATTGATTCTCAATGGTTTCATCTTAAAGGTAAGTATCTCTAACTTTGCTCCTCTCTTTAGTAGATAAAAGTAACATAAGTAATGGATTTTGAATATATTGCTCTTTCCATGCATTAGTGTCTTAGATATACATAGATTAATTAGGATTCTCTTCTGCATGTTTAATTTTATGTTTTATAACCCCCATTTTATGCCAAAAACTCTAGTGATCACTAGATTAGACTTTGTTTTACTTGTTATTAGTTTAGTGAATATGAAAACATATGACCTATGCGTAGTTTTGCTTGACTAGAGGCTATGAAACCATCCCTAGTGATATTATTTATGGTAAGAGATCTCTTGATTAGGTTTAGTAGATCCTTCTTGGTCATGACCTTGAATATCTAATGTATCCCTAATCAGAAGTGTAAGTATGATTTAGCTTCTCTAAGCTAGGATTAATTTATAGATATACTGCATTTCCCATTGCATACATACGAGTGAACCCAATGTGAATCTAACCATTGTAGGTATTATTTCACACTTTCATCTTTATAATATTATTATTTTTATATATTTGAGATATTTTATCAAACTAAGAAGTATAGTTTTAACTTTATGTGCACAAGTTTAACACATAATCATATCAAAATAACTCTATTTTATCTATGTAGGTATTCATCATATAAAAGTTAATAGATAAAATAGGTTGAAATAATACTATTTTTAATCCCATATAAGAATATATAGCTGAATAGGTTGACTCTATCATCTAAGCCTTTGAGATCTAGGGCTAGGGAATTTCCATGGAATTTTTAATTCCATGGAAATATCTAGAATTAGAAAATTCTAGAGAAGGGGCCAATTTGGGGAAGATTTATAAAATCCTCCAATTCTGTAAATCTCCCCATAGGGTTTACAGTTTTAGAAAAGGCAAGTGTAGGGTAGTAGGTGGGTGGTTAGATTATTTTTGAATTTAAAATTGGCTACTGGGATTAGGGAGTAGGTTATTAGGTAATGAGGTCTATTAAGGGCTTAATGATAAGATTATTTGATCTTAGGATAGGATAAAGGTTATGGATTTTAGGCTAATAGTTAATATAACTAGAAAATATAAGAATTAGGTCAAATTAGTGAAATTTAGCATAATTAGTAGGGAGAGCATATTTTAATGCATACACTTTGCCCCCATTTGAAAAGTAATTATGAGTGGGGTAAAGCAAAAAGAGTAATGGTCTTTCAAATAAAAACCATAAATATAAGTGTCATTAAAAATAGTAGGATATGATGCCCCCTCAAGGGAGCATTCAAGGAGGAAAATGACCTAGATGGTCACTCAAAATGGATAATCAAGGTGGGATAAAAGTCATAAATGTATAGGGTTTGGATGCCCTAATCAATAAAAAAAATGCCCTAATAATTATGTTAAAGTGGTTTAAATGATGGGTATAGACACTATTTTCTAGAAAGTGATAAGATAATTTTGATTAAAATAACATGGGTTCAAGTGGATGATGGGTCCAGTAGCAAGGATACATGTTATGGGAAGCTCAAAAATGGATAAAGGGAAAAAGATAAGTGACTAGCTATAAAGCTCCACTTTACATAAAATTAGGGCTTAAAATAATACATGATTGATAGTGGACATATCTAGCTATGGGACATTGATAATAGAAATGGTGGTTGAGCTTTCCCTAAGTACTCAAAATGAGACCAGGTGTTGCCTACATAGTCTAAAAGGACCTCAAGCCAATACAGTTCTAGACATGGGATGACATGAATGTTAATGGTAGTGGGCATGTCATGCCCCTAGATGTTGGTAATAGATGATAGGGTAAGATGTGAGTATTTATCAAGGGTAAGTGGGTAGGGGGTATTAGTTGGGGATTGGGGGGTCATATAAGACAAAAGAGTTAGGTTGGGGGTCATTTTCACTCTTTGTCCTTAGTGAATTGAGCTTAGGAGCAAAAGAGATGGAACACATTCCCCAGTCTTCCCATCATGATGAGAGAGTTTAAGAGCACCAGAGAGATGTTGAAGCTAGACCTCTAGTGAGTAAACAACCCTTTTAATCTATACTTTTGTGATTTTTAGTTGATTTTGATAGTTTTCAATGTAGATTTTGGTAAAAAGGATGCCGTCCATTATGGTTTGGTAATACTACAACTAGCATTTTTTGCCTTAGTCATGGGGTTGCCAATGCAAAGGGGTGGAATGTGATGGCTAGTGGTGGGGTTATAACCCCAGAGGTAGGGAATGGTAGAGTTACAACCCTAAAAATATGGAATCATTTGGATGAAACCCCTCAAATAAGGAATCATAGGTTTGTAACCTTGTAATTAGGGAATAACGAAATTGCAACTCCATAAATTACAACTAGCGAGATTATAGAGTGAAGGAAAAATGGCTAAGTATTATGTTAGAGAGGGGTTAGATTGGTGAAAAGGTAAGTTAGATAGACATACATAGTTAGTTATAGGAAGTGGGTTAATAAGATGGTCTTAGGTAGTTAGATGGGTGATTAAAGGGAGGGAATCCTTAGGTATTTTGGGTAGGATAGGGAGAGAAGAGGTGATATAAGGGTGTGTTAGATAGGTTAGGCATATGGATGTGATGAGTTATGGGAGTGATATGAGTGATTTTGTTTTTGTGTAGGATTATTTGGGCATATTAGCATCTTAGTCATAACATCTTAAGATACTGCATGAGATGTGGCACATGATCCCTAAGGAGTATGTAGTACTCGAGTTAATGGCTCTCCATGATGTGGTGACGATGCCACTGATTTGGATTGATCAAGAATTAATTATAACCTTGGAGGAGTGGTGACACTCATAGATGATTACCTTTCATTTTATGATTAGTGAGATGATTGTGACCCTAGAGGATGTCTACAATATTTTTCACTTACCCATGTAGGGACAGAGGATCTACTAGCAGTCATGTTCATTGATGTAGACATTGTTGAGGTTAGGTAGGAGATTAAATATAGGGATGTGAGATGAATACATTGATCTTGAATTGTTTCAATGTGAGGGGAGCTTAGATAGATTGACATTGGTGGTAATATCTCTTGTGTCTAGCATTCTTTTGATAGACAAGAGTGGGTGATGATTTCATCTAGGTTTGGGTGATGTGGTGTTTAAACTGATCCATGATCATCAAGTATTTGCATGGGGACCAATCATATTGGTAAATTTATATAAGAAAATATAATTGGGTACATATATATGTGTATAGAGTTTTGAGTCATCATTATTTCTTTAGATTTGGAGTTGGGAGCACATTGTGATCTAGCAGCCCTAGGGTAGACTTGTAGGGCTGGAGCCTAAATAGTCCATAGTGTTTAGATGGTGATTGATTCTAGGAGTATATTTGGGCCATGTAGGGGAGATACACTATTATGGGGAGGTTTTTGATAGTCTATTCCCTAAAAACATCACATATGTGTTATATAGGGGTATTAGATTAGCTAGGATGATGAAGGTTGGACCCAATATAAGATTACACCAAACTACATGACTAGATGATGTGATTACATTATTGAGAGGTATAGAATAGATCAGGTGTAGCATCAATTTTGGTTTATCTAGGATGTGCCTAACATTGAGAAATCATTTGCATGTAGTGAGTGGGAGAGACCTTATTGGGGGAGGTTGGCTAATAGAGGCGATACATGCTCAGAGTATGATAGGATTTCTCCCATTCAATTGGATATTTATACACCCATTCCAAATCTTGGGGTAACAATAGATTATGTATCATGGTGATAGTCATCAATTTTGATCTTTATTGACTCAGCCTTATGTGGTGGTTCAAAGGGATGTGGTGAGATGAGTTCTATATGCACAGGCTAGGATTCAAAGGTGAATGAGATGAAGGAGATAGATGACCATGTAGATAGTATAAGATGGAGGCAGGGGTCAAGATGTGATGGATGTGGATGATTATGGTGGGAGTGCAGCAACAACATAGGTAGGGGCATAGACATAAAGACTAGCAGGGTTGTAAATAAAGGGAGTGGCTCAGCCACAAAATTAGACATGTAGTGGTAGTGGTATGGGTCCTTCTAAAATACTAAGATCAGTTGAGGATGAGGAATTTATAGTACACTTATAAATGGAGATATAGTCTCATTTTTTTGAGAGTTTTAGGATTATCCATGAGAGGGATCAATTACAAGCCCACCTTCAAATTTTGACTACTTAAAGAGATGGCTATTTAGTGCAGGCATAAGGGTAGCTTACTACATTATAGGCTTACATTACATAGAGAGATGGGTATTTGATATAGTTACAATCATAGGTTATGTCATTATAGGCATATATGGCTTAGTGGGATACCCAAATTACTACCTTGAAATCATAGGTTATATAAAGGGATGTGCAGCTTGGACATGCACAAACATAAATTGCATCACTACATAGTTTTTTTATATTTTTAGGTTATATTATGTAATTACAACCTCATATTAAGACATTGACTAGATATTTATCCATGGTAGAGAGGGCTAGAGATGTAGTTTATGATGGTTTGAGGGGATAGGGTATGATGGGGGTGATGGCCCAGATTGTATTGCTAACTTGGGAGGCCCAGTACTACAAGACTTTGTATGAGGCCATAGTTCTATATGGTTAGTATGTAGGCTCTTTCTATGCCAGTCAATCATTTATGTGGTAGCCTTATAGAGTTGGTAGTGGACTACCAAGGTCAATAGGGCCACAACCTTGATATCATATATTTACATGTATAGGGGATTTTGTATTGTTTCTCATTCTTTCCCCATGGGCTCATGTGATTGTATTATACCTTTTAACATGGATTCCAAATGGATGGTGTATTTTGGACTATGATACTTATATATATGATGATGATTTATGGTGATGCATAAATATTATTTATTGTTCCATGGTTATGAGATATATTTATTTTTGTTATATGATGAGGACATGCATATGAGATGTGATGTGATATTTGATTTAGCTTTAGATGTTATCTTATGGTACTATGAGACATATGGATGATAATGTAATGATGATGGATAATTATTTTATTGATGACATAGTTATATATGTTTTGTACATTTTGTGATTAATTATGGATGATATTCATATGGGGTATTATTTTTGCTCTTAGGCATGATATTATATGTGATGTGATTTTGAGATATTTTATGGATGCATTATATGATATGTCAATTGAACATTTCACATTCTTAGGGAGTTTACATTATAAAAGACTAATCCCTCATTTAATCCACTTATCTAAAGTGTTTAGTGGTACAAATCCTCTTGTACCATGGGCATAGGGTGATAATGGAATGGCATGTTAACTTTTGGATGAGGATAGGTGAGTTGGGATTGTATCTAGGATAGATGTTGACTTAGGATAGGAGGTTGAATAGGATGGGTGTTAGGATAGGTGTGATGAGGATAAGGGGTTAAATAGGATCGGATGGGGAAATTTGGAATTTTGTCACATTGTAAACATGTGCAATCCTTTTTGATATTGCATCTTGTTGCCCTGTTCCAAGGACATGATAGGTCTTAGGCAAGGTAGAAAAGAGGTGTGGGAAACTCTATTTGAGAAATGACCCTTTATAAAGAAAACCTTCAGGGGTCACTTATGCCATCCTTATTCCCATAAATATTAACAAGACAAAATAAAGATATTACTCTAAATAAAACATTTGAATATGTACATAACATGCAAAATACACACATAATTACATAAAATGGACTATAAGAAAATGATTGTAGATGAATAATGACATGATTGAGAGTGGTGATGGACAAGGGATCAGATGATGACGTAGGATTATATACAGGATACACCTAAAACATAGATCTTGTCATGGTGAAGGTCCAACCAAGTTTTAAAATGAGGGTCATGATGACCCTTTAGGAATCAGTAGTCACAATATATGCATGGATACATAGGATAAAAATATTGAGACCATCCAAAATGATGAGTTTATGGGGGAAGGTGTAAATGTATGACTTAGTAACAATAATATGGGAATGGGGATAAGATGTCTCTTGTGAGGCTAAGAGGATACATTCATGTCAAAGAAGACTTGGGCAAGTATTATGAGATGGATGATGAGATGATGGATCTTGGGGATATATATATATATATATATATATAGACCAGGTTTGGATTAGTGATTTTAGAGATCCCTCTAATAAATAGTTTTTGACAATCCATGTCCCTTACTTTGTTTGAAGCTATTGTATTGCTATCACAATCCTAATGATAGAATCCCACTATTGAAACCAAGGTTAGGGTGATTCTACCATAACATCAAAATCCAATTTTCATCATGGTACTTGACCAAGGTGCCAACGAGTTGGTTTTCACCATTGGATGGATTTTTTTTAGAGACTGATGGGGTGGGGAAATGATACATAGAGTGGATGTGAGATGCCCCATAGATAGAGGATAATGATATCTGAATTAGGTATAGAAGTGCTTGAGGTAAATAAAATTCATGGGGTCATCCAATTCTTCTCCATCAAGCATGGCCAACTTATATGCTTTTGATTCAAACTTAATAATAATTACATAGGGACCTAACTAGTTGGCTTCAAACTTCCCCTTCTTATCATGTTTAACATTGGTGTTTTTATGATTCTTTTTAAAGACTAAATCACCAATATCAAAATACCTAGCTTGAATCTTCTTACAATATTAGCCCTTTAATTTTTTTTTGGTATGCTCAAAGGTGATCCAAGGATTTTTGGCACTTTTCATCAAGGATTTTTAGTTCCTATAGCCACTCTTGTCTAATATTATGATCAATAGTGATGCCTCTAAGTAAGAGATAGAGAGAGCAGAGTTTCACTTCTAATGGTAGTATGGATTCAATCCCATAGATTAATGTGTATGGACTTGCCTCAATAGGTGTACAAACATTTGTTTGATAAGACCATAGTATTGGATATAATTGAATATGCCAATTTCTTATAGTTTGATTGATATTCTTCTTTAGAATATTGATTAGAGTCTTATTACATTCCTCTTCTTGTCTATTGACTTGGGGATATTATTATTGGAAATATTATCATTGATGTCAAAGGTCTAGCATTGGTGATAAAGACCCCATAGCATTTATTGTTTATATATATATTTTTAATGTTCATATTTCAGCTAAAATGTGTTGATATTTACTTAATATTAACAAATAAATTTTAGGTTACATAAAATTCAAAAGAGGGTCCATGGAGAAGTCAAAGAGTCATGGGGTAAAGACAAAAGAGGAATGGGATGAATTTCCCATAAAGAGTCATCTTGAGGAATTCCAAGAGTCACCAAGTGAAGATAAAAGAGGGTATGGTGAATTTTTCCATGAAGAGTCACCTTAAGGAATTTGAAAGTTCACCAAAATAAAGACAAAAGGGGAAAGGACACATGTGCCCATGAAGGGTCACCATGTGACTTTTCAAATGTAAGGAGTCAAAGGGTCATGCTATTTTGGTTCCATTTTCCATGAGGAGTGAATGGTCATACAGGGTGAATGCCAAAGGTCATTTGAAAAGTTATAAATAAAGGATTAAGAATCCATTTATAATATGTAAGAGAGTGCATGGTTTGTACTTGTCTATAGAAGAAAAGAAGAGAGAATAAAAAGAGATATTATAGAGTTCTATCATTTATTGATAAAATAAAATTGAGAGATAGTTGTGTTTTATACACAAGAGGGGTTGGTGCTCACAAATCTTTGTAAAGGGTTGGTGTTCTTGTGGTTTGGTGCTTACAAATAGTTGATGTGTTGGTGCTGGGCAAAGGGGTTGGTGCTCCTGCAAGTTAATGCTTGCAAACTTTATAATTTTAGTTGGTGCTCATTCATTTACTTGAGATTGTTCTTAGTGGTTTTTCCCACTTTGGGTTACCACATAAAAGTTTGGTCTCTCTCTCTCTCTCTCTCTCTCTCTCTCTCTCTCTCTCTCTCTCTCTCTCTCTCTCTCTCTCTCTCTCTCTCTCTCTCTCTCTCTCTCTCTCTCTCTCTCATGTAGTGCATATTATTATTTTAGTTTTATTACATATCTTGAATTTATGGTTGAGTAGAGTTTGATTAAGTAAAATATTTATAAGTTATATGATATATTGATCCACCTCCCCTCTTACTATATCATGTGCTTAATAATTTGTATCAGAGTAGGAACTTTTAGAAAAAGTTTTATAGCTTAAAGGTAAACTAGGAAAAGCACGATGGTTCGATAATATGAAAGTTTTTATATAAATAAGGCACATTTTTTTGATGGGACACATTATTATTTTTGGAGCATAAAGATGAGGACTTATTTGATGTCTCTTGGATTCAAAATTTGGCAAGCAGGTGTGGAAGAATACGAAGAGCCATAAACACTTGTAACTACTCTAGTAGAAAAGAAGGCAACTAAAAATAATGATAAAGACTTAAATACTATTTTATGTGGTTTATGTGAATCAAAATTTGTTAAATTTATTCACTAAAAATATACTCATGAGACTTTAGTAAATCTTGAAAATATTTCCAAAGGTGATGGTAAGATCCAAACTTTTAGAAGATAGTTTAAAAATGGAAGAGGAAGAAAATATAATGAGTTATCTTTTATGAGTTGATCAAATAGTTTATCATATTCAAAGCCTTGGAGAAAATTTAGAAGAATCAGTAGTGGTACAAAAGGTTTTAATATATCTACCAATGAGATATGATGTAAAGGTTTTGGCAATCAAGGAGATGAAGGATCTAGCCAAGCTAAAGATGGATGAGCTACATGGTATTCTTATGACATATGAGATGTAGACCAAATAAAAAAATCCCCTCAAAGAGGAAAGCTACTTTCCCTCAAAGAGGAAAGCTACTTTCAAGACATAAAAGAAAGACAAGAATAAGATTAAAGAATCAAGTGACATCTCTAGTGATGATGAAGATGACAATGGAGCTCTATTCATCTCTAAGATGAAAAAGGGTGCATGTAAATATCAAGGAAAATTACCTTTTAAATGTTTTAATTGTGAAAAAATTTAACATTTTATAGCTAAGTGCCAAGATAAGAGTAATGGTGACAATGAAGAAGGAAGGTATACATAGAATAATAATTTCAAAGGAAAATTCAAGAAGGGATTCAAGAAGAAGAGTTTATAATCTAAAAATCCTAACTCAACCAAAGATAGTGGAGTAGTGATTCAGATGAAGAAGATATTTTATTCATGACCATACATGAAGATGCCTCGACAAGCAAAAGTACAAATTATCAATAAGAAGAACAAAATGAAGCTAAATTAAATCTATAAGGAGAACTCATTTGTTCCTTAGAAGAATTACAAGTTCTTGAGAAGAAAAATCACAAATTGAAGTGCCAAATCGAGAAAAATGAAAAGGAGTCAAGATAAATAATTGAAAATCTAAAAGCACATATTGAAGAAGCTAAAAATAATGAAGAAGATCTAATAGATTAGTTATAAAGTTAAGTGAAGAATGTGAAAGGTATGTTGTTAAAATTACCTCTTTAAAAGTAGATCTTGAGAAAACAAATAAAGTAGTCAATGATAAAGTAACGAATGATTCAAAATTAGAGAATAGAATTAATATGTTGAATAAGATATTAAAAATTCAAATATCAATGTCAAATAAGATAGGTATCAGATTTGAATAAGAGAAATTGGAGGCCACTACTTTCATAGACAAGGCTAGCACAAAAAATAAAAGAGCTATACTGATGCTCTTACAAAAGATGAAATGAAAAAGGAATAAATTAAGAATATAAAGGACATCTCAAACAAACAAGGCTAGAAGGAACAAAGCTATAAAAGGTAATCATGTCAGAGATATACAAACAAGTTCTATTTTTATGGTTGTTGTTTTTATTGTAATGGATATGGTCACAAGAAAATAGAATTTTGAAAAAGGGCTAATAATTTTAGAAACAAAGAGAAGGGAACTGGTGTAGAGTCAAATAGAAGCCCAAACTGTTTTGCTCCTCTATCAAGATTTAATGAAGAGGCCATAATATGTTACAACTATAATAACTTTGGACACATAGCCCGATATTGAAGAAGCATGTTTGAGTTAGTCAAGAAGGACCAGAGTTTCAAGGCTCCATTCATCAAGAATAAAGTTTAGATAGGTTCATGCAAGAAGAAACACCTTGAAAGTCTATGTTAGTCTAGATAGATTTGCATGAAAAAAATGAAGAAAAACCATGGTTCATTGACATCAGATGTTTTAAGAACATGATAGGAGACAAGAGCAAGTTTATAACCCTAAATAAGATCAATGGTGGCACAGTAAAATTCAAAGATAATACTACTACTAGAATTACCAAAAAGGGTATACCAAGTTTGGATAATGGTAAAACTAAGACTAAAAATGTTTTGTGTGTAGAAATTCTTAACACAATCTTTTGAGTGTAGGTCAAATGTGTGATAAGGGACACACACTAAATTTTTATGCATAAAGTTATGAAATTAGGAGAAAAAATTTAGATGTATTTATTACAAATGCTAAGAGAACATGCAATAATTTGTATATGTTATTAGATATTAATGGTCAAAAATGTTATTTGAGTCAAGTTGAGGAAATTTGGCTATGGCACAGGAGAATATAACACATAAATTTTGATAATCTTATCAACATAAGTAATAATCAAGTAGTTAGATATATTCCAAAGATTAAAAAGCCCTCAAATGCACTTTGTGAACCATGTCAACATGGGAAGTAGGTCAGAAAATGGTTCAAAATAAAAGAATACTTGACCACTCAGATGTTAGAGCTTGTTCACACTGATTTGTGTGGACCTATGAGAACTCAAAGTACTCAAGGTGAGAAATATTTCATGTTTCTTATTGATTATTTTACATGTATGACTTGGGTGATGTTTTTGAAGAAAAAATTAGAAGCTTTCATCCACTTCAAAGCATTCAAGGCTTTTGTTAAGAATAAAATTGATTTGAAGATTAAGTTCCTGAGATTAGATCAAGGACTAGAATTCATGTTAGATGATTTTATTTTGTATTATGAAGACCATGGCATAAAGAGACATTATTTAGTAGCTAGAACTCCATAGAAAAATAGATTAGTTGAGTAGAAAAATAGAATAGTTCAAGAGACAGCAAAAACAATGCTAAATAAATCTAATATAATAGATAAATATTAGAGAGAGATAATAGGTATAATTTTGGACATACAAAATAGAGAATTATTAGGATTCAATAGTGACAAGACTCCTTATGAGCTCTAGAAAGACAAACTAGCTATAGTTGATTATTTCAAATTTTTTGGTAGTAGATGCTTCATAAAGAGAACTGATGAAAAATTGGGTAAGTTTGAATCTAAAATAGATGAAAGTATATTTCTTAGATATTATTTCAAAAATAAATCTTATAAATTTTATAACAAAAGAACCAAGAAGATTGTTGAGACTGAAAGTGTCAGGATAGATGAAGATGTAGCACAAAGAGCCAGTGATTCAATAGACACTTCTAAAATCATTGAAGAAGAATATTTTGAAGAATCAGATGAAGATGAAAAGGAGAAGTAAAAGGACACCAAGACCCCATCTAAATATGTTTAGATAAATCATAATAAGAATGAAACCATTGACATCATCAATAGCATAAATGAAAGAGTTCGCACTAGAAGAATAATGGTAAGTGAATATGAGCAAGTAAGTTTTTCTTTTTTATCCAAAATTTAGCCTAGAAACCTTTTAGAATCTAGACATGATGAGCATTGGGTTAAGGCAATGGATGAAGAATTAAATCAAATACAAAAAAATTATACTTGGGAATTAGTGCCTATACCAAAATATCAAAATGTGATAAGAATAAAATGGGTATACAAAAATAAGGTGAATGAAGATGGTGAAGTTACCAGGAATAAAGCAAGGATAGTATGTAAAGGATATGATCAGATTAAGGGTATATATTTTGAATAAACATTTACACTAATGGCAAGGATATAGGATATTAGAATGTTTCTTGCATATGTAGTGTTTAAAAATTTCAAAGTGTTTCAGATGGATGTCAAGTCTATTTTTATAAATGGGAATCTAGAAGAGGAGGTCTACATTGAGCAGCCTAAAGAATTTATTATCTCAAATGATGGTAGCTATGTATGTAGATTAAAGAAAACACTATATGGATTGAAGCCAACTCCTATATCTTGGTATAAAAGACGTGATAAGTACCTACAAGATCAAGGTTTCAAGAGAGGTTTTGTTGATATTAATCTCTACATCAAAATATAAGGTGACCATCAATTGATTATTGTGGTATATTTTGATGACATAATTTTTGGAGGAAACATTGAAAAGATGATAAAATAATTTTTTGATAATATGAAAAAAAAATTGAGATGTCTATGCTTAGAGAATTGTCATTTTTCTTAGGGTTACAAATATTTCAGTCAGATAAAGAAATTTTTAGATCTCAAAATAAGTATGCCAAAGAAATGTTGAAAAAATTTAGTTTTGAGGATTGTGCACTAGTTGACACAATAATGAGTACAAGGAATAAGGTGAGTAAGGATGAAGATTCACCTATTGTAGATCAATATTTGTATAGATCTATGATTGGTGGTCTTTTATATTTGTTAGCATTGAGGCCAAACATCATGAATGTAGTAGGCATGGTTGTGAGATATCAGGCAGCCCTCAAAGAGAGTCATGTTCAATTGGTGAAGAGAATATTTATATATATCAAAGGGAAATTGGATTATAGATTGTGGTATCCCACAGGTAGAGATTTGAATTTGGTTTTTTATATAGATTAAGATTTGGTAGGTTTCTTGGATGACAAAAAGAGTATAAGTGGAGGATCTTTCTTCCTTGATGATAGCTTAGTATCATGGCTAAGAAAAAATCATAATTTAGTATCACTTTCTATTGATGAAGTATACTATATTCTAGTGGTATTGTGTTGAACTCTAGTGCTTTAGATGAAGCAAACTTTGGAAGATATCAAGATAAAATATGATGAACCTATTTCTATTTTTTGTGACAACACAAGTGCTATTAATATTTCTAAGAATCTAGTGATGCATTCAAGAATAAAACATATTCCTATAAGATATCACTTCTTGAGAGAGTATGTTATAGATCAAAAGGTTAATATAGAATATATTAGTACTAAAGAATAGATTATAGATATTTTTAGAAAGGCACTACCAAAAGACACATTCAAGTATCTATGAGAGAAGTTGGGAGTCATTTCTTTTACTTCCTACCATTGAGGATCAGCATCAATTGAGGGGAAGCTAAGTGTTAGCTCCAAGATAGGCCCTTTTCCATTGATGACAAAGGGGGAGAAGAATAGAAATAGGTATAGGAATAGGTCAATAAATAGGTGTAAAAATAGTTACAGGGAATAGGTACAAGATGCTACAATAAGGTGGAGTTAATATATGTTTTTTAGATGGTAGTATGTGTAGGTTGGCATGTGCAGTATAGGTTTTAGGATGTGGTAGTTTTAGTTTAAGGTTTACATCAATGACAAAGGGGGAGATTATTAGAAATATTGTCATTGATGTCAAAGGTCTAGCATTGGTGATAAAGGCCCCATAGCATTTATTATCTAAAGGTGTTTTTAATGTCCATATTTTAGCTAAAATGTGTTGATATTTATTTAATATTAATTAATATTTTTTTTTGCATAAAAGTCAAAAGAGGGACCATGGAAAAGTCAAAGAGTCATGAGGTAAAGATAAAAGAGGAATGTGATGCATTTTCCCATGAAGAGTCATCTTGAGGAATTCCAAGAGTTACCAAGTGAAGACAAAAGAGGGTATGGCACATTTTTCCATGAAGATTAACCTTAAGGAATTTGAAAGGTCACCAAGATAAAGAAAAAATTGGAAAGAACATATTTTCTCATGAAGGGTCACCATGTGACTATTTAAATGTAAGGACTTGAAGGATCATGCTATTTTAGTGCCATTTTGGCATGAGGAGTGAAGGGTCACAAAGGGTGAATGCCAAAGGTCATTTGGAAAGCTATAAATAAAGGCTTAAGAAGCCATTTTTAATATTCAAGAGAGTGCATGGTTTTAAATAATTTTATATAAGAAAATAGGAGAGAATAAAAAGAGATATTGTAGAGTTCTATCATTTGTTGAGAAATCAACATTGAGAGATAGTTGTGTTTTATACACAAGAGGGGTTAGTGATCCTATGGGTTGGTTCTCATAAATATTTACAAGGGGTTGGTGCTCTTATGGGTTGGTACTCACAAATAGTTATTGTGTTGGTGTTCAGAAAAGGGGTTGGTGCTCCTACAAGTTGGTGCTTGCAAACTTTGTAATATGAGTTGCTGCTCATTCATATACTTGAGATTGTTCTGTATGGGTTTTCCCACATTGGGATTCCACATAAAAATATGGTCTCTCTCTCTCTCTCTCTCTCTCTCTCTCTCTCTCTCTCTCTCTCTCTCTCTCTCTCTCTCTCTCTCGTGTAGTGCATTTTATTTTTTTAGTTTTATTATATGTCTTGAATGTATGGTTAAGTGGAGTTTGATTAAGTAAAATATTTATAAGATATATGATATATTGATTCAACCCCCCTCTCAGTATATCCTATTCTTAACAAATATGGAGATAATAAATTATGAGTGATATGATATTTCTAACACAGGGCCTCCACTTCTTTGTTCTTTAATGATTTTCCATTATCAAAAAATGTATTAGTAAGTATACCAAAATGGAAAATAATCTGATTGAGAATAACCTTGGAAACTTGGAGGCCTATGGTGTAAGTAATTAGTATTGATTTGACCTATTTAGTAAAATACTTCATAGCTATGATAATGAATTTATGACCATTTGATGAAGTGGAATTTATCTTATCAATTAAATCTAGGCTCCATATGAATAAAGGTCATAGACTCATAATAGGTTGTAACTCTTGTGTAGGAGTGTGGATGAGGTTTTCATGCTTCTGACAAGATTCACATTTATGCACATATCGGCAAGAATCATGGTCCATTGTTAGCCAGTAATAACTAGTTTGGAGGATTTTTTTTAGCTAGGGCCATTCCACTGATATTCCCTTCATAGATACCATCATGGATTTCTTTGATTTCTTAGGATAACTCTTACAATGTTAGACACCTCAATAGGGTACCATCATAGCCACATTGATAGATGGTGCTATCAAGAATTGTGCATCAGGCAGTGTGATGGATGAAAGCTTTGTGCTGATGTTAGTTAAGGTTAGAAGGAAGGATATTGTCATGAAGGTACCTATAAATATCATGGTACCAGGGTAGACTGGGATCATTGATTGCATAAATTTGAAGTGGAGCCAGTGATTGATAGGCCAAGATAATTAGATGCTCGATCAAGAAATTACCTTCAAAGATATCTTCAGGGAGATCAATAAGTGAGCTAATAGTGGCCATAAAATCAACAGCCTTATCATTTCCTCATGGAACTTGTTCAAAGGTGATGGACTAAAAATTGGTCTTTAATTGGTCAACTAATTATTTGTAAGGAAGTAAATTTTCATCCTTTGTTTGGAATTCACCATTGACCTATTTTATAATTAATTTTGAGTCCTTAAATACTTGTAATTTCTAATGTTCCATTAAATAGCCAACTAAATTCCAACTATCAAAGATTCATAGTCTAAAATATTATTAGTACATGAAAAGGCTAGGTGGAATGCTTTTAAAATGAGATCACCCTAAGGGGTGACCAAGAGAATGCCTACCCTGATCCATGGGTAGTAAATGAGCCATCAAAATACAACTTCTAGCTATCTACTTATGAGGCATTCAAGATGGACTCATCTAATAAATTGGTTACAATGGGCTTAGTCACCTATAAAGGTACATTTGCTAGTTAATCTACAATGACTTATTATTTTATAGCCTTTTTATTTATATACTCAATGTTAAACTCATTAATTAGTATTATCCATTTTTCTACTCAGCTTATAGGTGCTATTTTGGATAGTAAATATTTTAAAGGATCAAATTTTGTGGTGAGTTATATGTGATTGTTTAGCATTTAATGCTAGAGCTTATATGATGAAAAAAATATAACTAAACATGCCTTTTCAATAAGAGTATAGTTAATCTCATATTATATCAATGTGAGACTGAGGTAATAAATAACTTGATCCTTATCTTGATCATTATGTTGCACAAGGAGAGCACCAATGGTGTATGGTGTTGCTAAAATATAAAAGAATAAAGGCTTTATTGAAGTTGGTGGTGATAAACTAGGTGTATTTACCAAGTATTGTTTTAATATTTCAAAATCTTTTTGGCATTTTTCATTCCAATGTAAGGCTTTTCCTTCTTTAATAAATGAATGAAGGGGTGACACTTATTAGCTAGCTAAGAGATAAAACAGCTTATGCCCTAAAGTTTTCCCTGAAGACTACATAGCTGTTGTAGATTACAAGGTGGGGGCATTTTTGTAATTGCTTTAACTTTTGTTGGGTCAACCTTAATGCCCCTTATTGACACTATAAATCCCAAAAACTTTCTTAATGTTAATCCAAAGACACACTTTTTGGGATTCAACCTTACTTTGTATTCTCATAATCTTTCAAAGATTCTTACGAGAACTACATGGAGCTCTAACCTTAGATAATACTTCCCTATAATATCATTGAAATAATCTTCTACAACATCATGCATCATATCATGAAAGATAATAGTCATTACCCTTTGATGAGTGGCTCCTACATTCTTGAGACTGAATGGCATGAATTGATAACAAAATATCCCTCACACAATGATAAATGCTATTTTATGATGATCTTTAGGGGCTATTTTGATATTATTATACCTTGAGAAGCCATCCATTAGGGAAAGCATCTCATACCTAGCTATTGAATCTATGATCATGTCAATATTAGGGAGTGGGAAATCATCCTTAGCACATGCCTTATTTATATCCCAAAATTTGGTACATATATAGATTTCAACTTATGGATTTGTTATGAGAACAATATTGGATATCCAATCTAAGTAATCAATTGGGAGGATGGGTCCTGCTTCTAAGAATTTTTGTAATTCCTCCTTGACTAGTAATGCTACCTTAGGATGCATTTTTGTATTTTTTGTTTGATAAGCTTTGCATTTGGATGTATAACTAGGTGGTGTACTATTAAAGAAGGGTCTAATCTTGGCATATCAAATTAAATACATGTTAACACATCAATAAATTCCTTTAGAATATTAATAAGGACTTTGTATTCCTCTGTCATAAGAGATGCCCCTAGTTTCACTATCTTGGGATATTGTTCAATTATGATATTAACTTCTATCACTTCCTTGATAAGAGAGAGTGATGGATATTGTAAATAAGGGTAGAATTAAATTTTTGGAACATCAGAAGTGAAACAACCTAGTAATTTAGTATCAATTTCAAAATAATATTCTAGCATAAAGGAACTATATGAAAGTTCATCCAATTCTTTGGAAGCTCTCATTCTTCTTTGGAATATTCATCCTCACTTTGACTATGAGATGTTTACTATTCTCAAAAATATGTTGACTGATAAAGATTGATGGAAAATCCCCTTTTATGATCTTCTGATGGCATGAAGTCTGTAGCTCCCATGAATTCTAAAATGGCCTCATCATTTTGAAAGGTGTCAAAGGCGGGCTCCTTTAATTCCCAGTCTATGAGGGATGGATAATAGAGGTTGGAGGTAGAAAGATCCTTGAAATGACTATAGATAGATCCTATTTCAATGTCTTCATCAAAGAGATGACTCATTGGTCAAAAAAAAATCCACAATGATGTTGGTTCAATCATCATCATATAGTTTATATCCTAAGCAAAAATTTTGTGGATGTTCTTGAACAATGATAGGTTCTAGTCAGCCTTGCTCTTGTTTTCCCAATCCTTTTCCTTTATCTTGCATATTTTCCATCATTATCTAGACTCTAGGATAATTATGCTCAAGAGAGATGAGGATTTCATCATCTAGAATGAGCCAAGAATCATCTCCATCTTTAATGCATTCATTAGCTAAAAATATGGCACTTGAAAAAGTAATTGGCCCAAACTGATACTTAATAGGATTTCTCTTCTTCATAGTCAGAGACTTGTAACTTCATAGAAAGAGGGGTAGGTTACCAATGCATAATGTTTTTTACTCATAATCTCTACACCATATTAATTTTATCTTTAATTGTGTGACATTAGGATTTGATGGAGATGTGGATTCTAATTGATTTGGAGAGATATACTTGGTTTTTGTGGGGCTTAGGATGGTGTTATCATTGCCTAGGTAAGGTGATGGAGATTGATCCATTTGACAGCTATAGAGGTGGTCTATAATCTAGGAATGGTGACCTCGTTCTTGAATGGGGGAATTTTGAGCACTAATTTGGAGTGGATGGAATATCTTATATTTCATGAATCCATGGCCCACCAGGCAACATATTATATGGTAATTTTACATCCACTACATGAACTAAAGTTTGATGAATTACCAGTCCCACAGTAATAAGAAGATAAATAGTATCGATGGATGGAATCTTGTTATTATTATAAGATTTTATGATTATTAAAGTAGGCCAAAGTGATGTCTCTAAGTATCTCAATTTATTTAGAAAGTCCATATTACATAAGTTAAGGATAGATGCTCTATTTATGAGGACATAGGAAACTCGATGATGGAAATGGAAACTTCAATGTACAATGGATAACTATGATATGGGCTAATAAGAGGTATATCCTAGGTACTAAAATTAATGTAATGTAATGGGGATAAATGTGCTACTAGTGCCTAAAATTTATTGGTGTCTAGGTAACTAGGTACTTTTAAATCATTCAACACTTGATTCAATATCTCCTTATGTAAAGAAAATTGTTTTAGAAGTTATATCAAAGATATTTGAGTGTGAGTATTTTCTAATTATTGAATAATGTCATATTATTTATATAAACTATTTGAGTCTTTTTTATAAATATTCACTTTATGGGCAGTAGAGGAGATAGAAGGATCTTACGAGCGCATCACAGGAATTACAATATTATTGCATCAAGTGGTGACAATGCAATCAACTATAGCCCTATTTATTTTTAGGATGGGAGATGGAAGTAGAGTGGATTCTTAGATTTTTTGGATTTTTATGGTATTAATATAATGGTAGGGAACATTATGATAGTTAGTGTAATTAGAAGATGATGCCTAACCTTAGTCTTATTGAGGTATCTAATTCTTTTCATCATGGTTTGGGAGAGGATCTTTATAAATGCCAAGGTGATGATTTATTGATTGATTTGATGGAACTTTTAATTTAATCTCTATATCACCTCTTTTTATTAGGTCTTGGATATAGTTATTTAATTACATACACTACTCAATATCATGTCCTTTTACCTGATGATATTTGCAAAACTCATCTTCATGGTACCAATCAGGTTTAGGTTGATAATTATCCACTAGTCTAATCTTAGGTAGAGTGATCATGTTGGAAGAAATAAATTATTCTAATACTATTTTGAGTGATACTCCCAAGCTTGTAAGTGGTATTTTTCCTATGCGAGACTTAGGCTTGCCTTGTGTGACTTTGATGGTGGAGACATTAGGGCATTATGTGAGGCCCTTCCTTTAGTTTGTTTACATATGTTGTGTCTTAAAATTAGTTACTCCATCACCCAAAACATTTTTATTCTTGTTGAAGACATTAAGTTTCCCTAAAAAATAATTTTTTTTGATTCAAAGAGTGCTCTTTTAGGGAATATAATTTTTTGGTTCCCTTTTCTATGAGGGCTTTTTCTATCTTCATCCCTTTTTCTTTGATTTCATCAAAGGACTTGGTAAAATTTAGTTTTAATTGATATTTTAGTTATGTATTAAGATTATCCATGAATATTTTTTATAATTATTTTTTGGGAACCATGCATCTTAACCAAATTGTCAAACTATGCCATTTCTGTAGGAAGTAAACTATGCTCTCACCACTTTATTGCTTAGTATTGTAAAGTTCAATGATGGAGATGTCATGTTCTATATTATATGATAAATGTCAAAAAAAATTCTCTATTATTTCTCCAAAACTAAAACTTAACCCTTTTGGCAAGTGCATGAACCATTCCAAGGCTGGCCCAATAAGACTCTTAGGAAAGAGTCACAACAAATAGGCATCTTCATAGGCCACTTTGTGATAAGCCACATAGAATTCTTGGACATGATCTCTAGGATATCCCTTTCCATTATTTTTTTCAAATTTACATATTTTGAAGTGTGAGGGAGAGGGGATTTTCAAAATGTTCATGTTCAATGGTGATGAGAAAATGTCTTTATATCTATACATGTGGGATTGTGATCTTGAATCCATTTGTTGGAGAGTCTCTTTCATCAATTTCCATTATTGGGAAAAAAAGGGATCCCCAAGAGGGTTAGTGGTTTGGTTTTGACTTCCTTGATGGATGTGAGTGTTATGGGTATTATGAGTGTTATCTTGGTTATTAACATTATTGGGATTTTCAATGGTGTTATTATGGGCATCGTTATTGGTATTATTATGTCTAGGTGATAGTGGACATTGAATTTGAATTAATATGTTGATTTATTGATTTAATTGACCTAGGTGATCCTTAATGACATCCTTTCTCCTATTAGTCTCACTATGGTTATTATGAAGTGGTTGAGGGTGTTCTACATCTTCAATAAATCCATGGTCTATGGATTCTTCTTCTTTAGGATTATGATTATCATGTTAATGGGGTGAGTTTGGTTTTGATGGGTGGATGAGGTTATGAAAGAGGGTGTAATTTAAGGTGGAAGGTAAGGTGTGCCCTATTTTTATAATGTGGGCTAAAACTTGATCTCAGTTCTCATAAAGATAGTGATTAATGAGATTCCTTACTTCATCATTTTAGAGGGGATTGAACCTTGGTGTATGCATATCACTATGATTTTCATCATATTTCTTATTTGGGTCCATCATATTTCCTCATGTATTTTTGTCTTGGTTAGAACCTTGACCAATTTAGAATTGAGCTTGGGTATGGATGACCATTGTGAATGATGGTCGTTATGAAGAGTAAGGAATGAGGTAGGAGTTTTCAAATACTATTTTCATCTAAAGACCAAAACCTTCAGTGATCAAAGGGATGATGAGATAATAATATGGGTGACCAAGAATTACCAAAAGATAAAGTCTTCCAAGACAATAATCTAGCAAGGATGACAGAGAAAAGTCATGGGAACAAATATTTTTATCTACTAGCAAATAGACAAGTTTATGGGTGCTAGAGGACAAAAGTATCTGATAGAGATTATGATGGGTGCTAGATTAGGATCTTATAAGACTATGTTTAATGATAATACAAAGTCAAGAAAGGATAATTAATGATTCAAGAAGGATGGGTGACCATTTAAGACTTTGTTTTTAAGATGAAGTCTAGTATTTAAAGAAAATGGGATGTATGATATGTGATGAACACTGGGTTGGACAAAAATACCAAATCAATGTACAAAATAGGGGTGGAAAAGTGATGGATAAATGGTGGGATGTATATATGTATTGGTGTGGCAAATAATGATGGATAGTCAAATGGATATGTTAGATAGATGTATAAGAATAAATGATTATTGAGACACATGAAATGGATAAGAGATAAGATGATTTTTTTAGATGAAAAGAGGAATGAACACTATATAAAATGTGATATGGTATGGGGATTATAGATGAAATTTTTTAAATAGATATGATGATATATAAAAACTAGTTTGGATGAAGCAAAAGGGTATTATTACATTATAAGAGGGTTGTTATAGAAAATGTAGTTATGTGGGTAGAATGATTATAAGAGAATAAACACTATATGTACAAGAAGAAGTGGATATGGGGTAATGGGATAGATATTATACAAATTGGATATGAGGTAAAAATATATTTAAGATGTGAAAGATGATAACTATATGAGGATGTGGTTGAAGATGGATATTATAGTCAAAATGATATGGATGGATAAGTGGAATATATATGAATATGAAATATATAAAAGTGATAGGGTGCTTAAAATAGATAAGAAAGGATATGAAAAGGGGATGGATAATGATATGAAAGGTGTATGTATACTCTATATGTGGGGTAAGTGTTGTGGATGGAATGAATGAATGAAGGAGGAGTGTGTTATAAAATGGATAGAGGTGATCAAAATAAATAGAAAGGCCTATAAAAGTGGATAGAAATTAGGTGTTATATAATGGTTATAGATGGAAAGGAATTAGGTAGGATGTATTATGATGATGAGAAATAAGTAATAGAGGGAATGTATATTTTTATATAAAGTGGATGTGTGTGGTAGGTGATATCATACGATGGTCTCTAGAGGATGAATGAGAGAGGAATGTGTTATGAGATGGATATGAATGTGATTATAATGAACTATATATATATATATATATATAAAGGGATGGATATATAAGTTATGGGATGAATATGGGTAAGATGTATTGTGAAATGAAGAGGAGAGATGGGTAATAGAAAGAATAAATTATGTTATGGGAAGTGGGTGTATAAACAAAGAGGATGTTTTAGATGATGTGACTAGAGGATGTATGAAAGAGAAATGTGTTATAGATAAATTAAAAAAAATGTACAAGGTAATAGATACTATATATTTGAAATGAATATAGATAGGGAATGAGATAGATAGGGTGTAGTGGGAGCAAAAAATAGATAATAGGGAGGATGGATAATGGAAAGTGGATGAATATTATAAGTGATAGGGTGTGTTTATATAAGATGATAAGAAAAGGATATGAAAAAGAGGTGGATTCTAAGTGATATGGGATGGATATAAATGAGATGGACCTATGAAGATGTAATGTATGATGATAAAAGTGAATTCATTATAGGTGGAGGATATATGGAGGTGTGATAAAAAAATTGGTCTCAATACAAAAAAGATTTAGGAAGGTGACAAATAATAGATGTGAATGAGTGTAGGATGTGGATATAGGATAGTGACATAATCAAAGATTAGTCAAAATACATAAACTACTGTGAATTGAGATATGGTACTATATGGGGATGAAAAGGATATGAAGAAAAAATTATGTGAAGATAGTGGTCAAAATAAAGATATGATTTTTAGAAGAGAAATGGATCTCTAAGGTGGATACTATATGAGTGGTGAATGTAGAAGAGATAATTGATTAATGACTAAGGGAATGGATACTATATGAAGGATAGATGTGGAAAGTAAAATGAGGGAGATAATAAAAGATAATGTGGTCAAATGGATGATAAGGTGAAGAGATAATGATATAGGAGGATGGGTGGATATGTCTAAACAAGATAGGGGATGGATAAGACCAAGATGAGGATATAAAAAGACACTATATAAAGGATGGTGACAAGGATGTATAAAGCATAATGGAAAGACAATGAGATGATGATTAATATGGAGAAATTATGTACACCTAAATGGATGATGAAAAATTAAGATGATGGAATAAGTTATCCTAAAGTCCTCTAAGGTATCACACAATGATAAGGGTGTGGCTAACTCAGCTAGAAAACAAAATAAGTCTCATCACAACACACACAAAATCATGCACAAGTATGATCCTAACTAGTAAACTATATGGGTGTATAACTTGACATCCACACCATCCAACAGCTACACAAGTGAACCTATAAGCCAGTGACCCATTACAAAATCAATTAAACCCTCTCAACCTTGATTTCACTTGATGGCTACTTTGGTGTTGATCCGTAAACTACACTGATAAACTCAAAGTGAATTTTCAAGTACGAATACTAAATTTCTCAAAACATAACAAATTTTTAAATAACTCAAAAGAACTTGCATAATGTTCTGGCAAAAATGTTCTCGATTGTTGAGTTGGATTGGAATGATCAAAAGACTTGTTACTTCTATTCACCAATTAAATCAGTTTTTGTTTTTTACATCAAATGTCATAAATTGTTGAGATTTATTCTTTTCATGATTTCATAATTAAAAAATCAAAAAATTGAATTAAAACATGCAAGCAAATGACAAATTACCATTTGACATTGATAACAGAGTTTGACATATTTTGCCTACATCTCTAGGTCCGCCCAATAGTGAGGACCATTTCTATTAAATTTGTGCAAAAAATGGCTTACAAATTCTTGAAACGCTACACAACTTCCCTCAAGCTTGATCTCTACCCAAGAACTCCACCTTGCTAATATACTCAAGCTCAGTCACACAAAATCCTTCCTCAGTCTTCAACCCCTTCTGAATGTGCTTTGGTCCCTTCACTTAATCCATTGGTATATCCAAATAATAATGAAATACTTCTCTTTTTTATTACAAAACATAATTAAAAAGGCTTACCCTTTGTGTATAAGGTCAGATATTAGAGAAAATCCCATTTAGTAGCTATCTCCAAGCTTAAAACAAACTCTTTACCTCTTAAAATACAAATACACAGTCCAAAACTTGTTTAAAACAAATAAAAATTCATGCCTTTATACTTAGTTTGAAGCCTATAGCACAAGCTATCAAGGCTAATCAATTTTGGGCCACAGTCAAGGGGTTCAAAACCACCTCCCATCATCCTAGGCACTTTGACTGAGTTTGACTTGGCCTCTCCTTATTAGTCGCACTCAAGCTCTCCTCCCTAGGTGCCAAGCATGCAGTTTGAATTTTCTTCCCTCCATTTTAGGTGATTTAACTTAAGTTTTGTCCCACATGCATGGATTTTTGAATGAGTCTAGGCTTAAAATAGTAGAGTTGTTGACATTTTCAAATGGCAAGGGCTTGGGTGCCAACTTTGGCTGCCACCCATGCTTGGTCAAATGCCTAGGAATGAGGGATGCTTTGGTGGAGTGTTTGTGGCATGGAGGTTTGGCCTATATACATTGAAAATGTCATATAATCATGTGTATAGAAAAATTCTTAACCAAAATTTTTTCCACCTCATTATTTGCCATGTGTCAAATGGCTATTGGCCCACTTAGATTTTCAACAGTGCCATGTGTTGACCTCTGATAGGTCCAAATGTTGGTACATTCTTGAAACACGTGCCAAATGTCACAAGTTATTATTTTTTTGACAAATCTTCAAATGGCCATATATTGAGCTTTCAGTCTCCATTTTACGAACCACAAAAAGCATCAAAAATCTTTTGACAAGATCTAAAGTGTGCCACCACTAAAACTTTGACTTGAAACCCTTTTTAGAACCTAATTTCTGATCACATGTCCCCAATGGAAGGCTTTTGGTCTCCAAAAGTCCAATATCCCCTAAAATATTATAACTGTTCTACTACATCAATAAAAATAGAACCCAATCATAGCAAGAGGTCTAAATAATTAAATTAAAAAGATTCACAATCAAACTATAAAAATGCCTAATCTAAAGGCATGAGTAAGTGAATCTGCAACTGCAAAAGTGATTACAACATATCAAAACTGTCTGCCCATGTCACATCCTGTAAAGCAGTGAACTGTCAATAACTAAAACAATCCCCAATGTAACTGTAAAACAAGTTTATAATGCTGAAAACATACAATAAATGTTGTGGATATGTTGTAATACAATGCCCTAGTATAGGACTTATATGCTAATCAAATGCAAACAACCTAAAGTGTATACTACCTAACATCTAAACATGCCCATAGGGTCTTAACAATGCATCTATATATTCTTATGCCCAAATAGATACATTAAAAATAGTAGTCAAATAAGTGTTGCAAGGAATTAACTCAACCTACAACATGCATTCTGCTATTATCTTCAACTGATCAAATGAGTTCAAGTCCTCTAGACAACTCACACAACATAAATAGGAGATTCAAAAACGTAGAGTTATCAAAAAGTGAGAATTGAAAAACTTCATATGGTAAACCTGTCTTGAAGTGTTCCCTCCAAATCTAATCTACATCTATCAAAGCTTGTTCATTCCCTTAGGTGAATTCTTAACCATGCTTTACAAAAAGAATGTAGTGATAATCCACTTAACCATTTCTTTCTTCCTAGTGAAATTGATTGTCTTAGTGGATTCCTTATCAATTGCATATTGTTGACTTAACCTCTTAAATGGATTTTCACTTGTAGGTTTTACCTTATCTTGGGTTGTATTGTCAATTTCATTATGGATTGAATTAGCTTCATTAACCTTAGTGAGAGGTTTGTAAATCATCTTAGTTCTAACATTACTTGAATGTGAAGATGCATGAAGCTTAAAACATCTATCAATCCTATGTCCACTCACTTTACAATGAGTACAAACATCCTTCTTAGGTGAGGGTCCCCTTTTGCCAATTCCCAAGTTAACATGAAAATGGTCTTTCAAACATGCAATCTACTTCAATAAAGCATTTCATTTCCAACAAGTCCTAGCACTATGGTTATTCATCCCACAAAAAGTGCATGGAAATAATTGCATTATCTTCTGTACATTATATCCAAATTTATTAAAAGTATCAATTGGATCAATAGATTTAGTGTAGGAATCAAGAGGTGGATCTCAATACCTCTTTTACCTTTACACCTTTGAACTAGTGGCCTAGAACCTTTGCTATTGGAAGCTCATCTTCCTTTAGCCATGGAAGAAAATTCTCCATCATCCACCTGCACACTAGCATAACTCAAACCTGCACGAAGAGGTCTATGGTCAACTTGAATTAGGTTAGTTATACCTTGGCTATCTCTACCAAGTCTTCCTCCATTATAACCCATTTTAAACAATAATTTAGATCTTATTCCCTTAGTGTATTTTTCAAAATCACCAAAAATAATATTACTAGAATTTGAATCTGAAATGGTAGAAGAAGATGAAGATTCATGTGGTGAAAAACTTACACTACACTCAGTCATAGTTTCTGCATCTGAAGTTGAAATATTTACCTTTTCACACTCACCATAATTCAATCTAATCAAGAGCTCATCCTTGGATTCAAGCTCTAATTTCAAACTTGCAATTTGCTCTTCAAGGGAATAGAGCTTGCATCTCAGGAATGCATTCTCATCCTAAATCTGGCTATTGATGCTTTCAAGCTCTTACATCTTGGCTGTTATGGTGTGGAGCTAAAAGCTTCAACTGCTTGTAGACACACAAGGAAGGATGCTAAAGAACCAGAGCCACCGACATCGGCAGTATGACCGACGTCGGTCAAGTGCAGTGGAGAAAGAGACTGGCAACGGTAGGGAGTCGACCGACGTCGGTAGCACCAGACCAGCAGGGACTAACGTCGGTCGACTGTGTATTTTCAAAATTGTTGTTGATGAATAGTCAGTTAAGTGAAGCAAGTGTTTGCATGCTAAGCGACTAATTATAGTCATGAGCTGCATGTCTAATTATTGTAACTAGAGTTCTATTTTTGTAAGCATGGGATCTTATTTATAAACCCATAAGGCATGTATTGTAATTATATTCTAAGGCAAGTAAAAGCATTGAAGCTAGCAAGGTCAAGGAGATCTACAGGTGTAAGGTCAAGGAGATCAGCTTAAGCATTCAAGGAGGGATAGCAACTCAGGCTTTAGAGTTGTTGTGTTGAGCAAGAGAGAGAGGGAAGAAGTTCTTGAGGTGTGGCAAGCCTTTGAGGTGGAGGAAGAAGTGGCATCTTCCTTATTGTATTTTCTTCTAGTAGTATTTAATACAAGAGTGTGTATTGTCTCTCAAATTCTTTGTTGTCTCAAGTTTCTAGCTACTTTATCATTCTGGTATAATTCTGTGTTTAATTGCATATAAGAAAGTAATCAATTGTGCTCTAATTGGTAGAGCTGTAGATCCCCTGACAAGTGGTATCAGAGCTATGGTTTGCAAGAAGCAGGGTATTGTTTGTTGATTACAGGTCATTCACAGGGTTTTCTGATTGAGTGGGAGTTCAGCAATGGCAAAAGAAAGTAGGCTATGAATGGAGAAGTTTAACGGCAAGAATTATCAACATTGGAGGATGCAGATTGAGGACTATCTGTATCAAAAGGATTTGTACTTACCATTGGGTGGGGTTACATGCAAGCCCATAGATATGAAGGATGAAGAATGGAACGTTCTTGATCGGAAGGCTCTCGATTCCATAAGGTTGAGCCTTGCATCATCTGTGATTTCCAGCTTATCACAGTGCAAGACAATGGAAGAGTTGATAAAGTCCTTGGCAAATTTATATGAAAAGCCCTCAGCTTCTAATAAGGTATATCTTATGAAGCAGCTATTTACTTTGCAAATGCAGGAAGGTGGATTGGTACATACTCATCTCAGTGATTTCCATGGTTTGGTAAACCAATTAGCTTCAGTCAATATTGTTTTTGATGATGAGGTAAAGGCTCTCTTGATTTTATGTTCTTTGCCTGAAAGTTGGGATGGTATGGTTATGGCAGTAAGTAATTCTACATCTGCTTCTAAAATCTTAAAATTTGATGATGTGAGTGTGATCTTGAATGAAGAAATACGTAGGAGAAGCACAGGTGAATCATCAGGGAATGCTCTAAGTGCAGAAAGCAGGGAAAGGCAAACGGAAAAGGTTGAGCAAGGGAAATCAAGGTTGGGAAGGAGATCCGAGTCCAAAGGTATTACCTGCTAGTTTTTTGGAAAGAAAGGACATACAAAGGAGTGTTGGTTGAGAGATAAAGAGAATCAACATGTAGGTATGGAAGAAGCAAAGGATGCAAATATTGTGATGCAGGATGCTCTCATACTTTCTTCAGATAGTCAAGTAGGATCATGGATTTTAGATTCTGGTTCATCTTTTCATGCATCCCCAAACAGAGATTTGTTCTACGAGTATGAACAGAGAGACTTCGGAGTTCTTTATTTAGGGGATGGTATGCCTTGTCAGATAGTTGGCAAAGGGAAAGTGCAGCTGAGATTGCAAATTGACAACACATGGGTGTTGAAGGAGATTGCTGTGAGGGTTCTAATTCTGAAGCAGAGTCTAATTTTTGTAGGAAGGTTGGGAGATGAGGGATGCACAATAACCCTCATAGTGGATTCTTGGAAGGTTACCAAGGGAGCACTTGTTCTAGCAAGAGGTAAGAAAGTAGATACTCTTTATATGTCTACTTGTATTACTGATTCTACTTCTAGTGTAGATTCGAAGATGTGGCCTAATAGGCTTGGTCACAAGAATAGGAAGGGAATGGAAGTTCTTGATTCAAAAGGTATGTGTTCAAATTTGGAAAGCATAAATACAGTTCATTGCAGAAAGAGGAAATTTGATGCTTTTGACAGGAACAAAGAAGCCTTGGTGTTTATGGAGGAGATGAAGGATAGAGATCAGTCACAGGGGCTGAATAAGTCTGAGCAGGGTAGCATGGACAAAGGTTTGATCCAAGAAGAGCTCACGAATGAAAATTTCATCACTTACAGGAACACACAGACACCAATGTTGGTAGCTTGGCACCGAAATCAGTCATCTAGATACCGACATCGGTCATGTGCAGACCAGCAGGGTTGGTAGGTCAGACAAGAGAAGTCTGACATCCGTCATAAGGACCGACATCAACAGAAGGGACACTGGCATTGGCTAGGGAAATGACGTCGGTAGTCAGGATCAGTGCAGGGAACCGACATCGGTCGGGAACAGACTGGGAGATGGCCTAGATCGGTCACTAAAATGGATGTTGGGTGAATTAATAAGTCTCAAACACCCATGTGGAGGTCAGGAAAGGTATGTGAACCTCATATTCATTGTTCACCTTCTTTATATTGCTTACTGATAGTCACAAACTAGGAAGATGGAAGATGCAATGCAGGTAGAATCAAAAAATAGTGGGAGCTTGGCATGGATGAGGAGTGTGAGTCCTTGGAGAACCAAATAGGTATTTGTTGGTAGTGTTGTCAGCTGGAAGTAAGCACTGGATAGAGGGATGGATTCCCATTTTAGAGAAGAGAGTGGATGGACACATGAGATAGAAGGCTACGGTATATGGTCTTGATTATGCTACAGAACAATGGAGGTTTGACCATTGTATTTTATCTTTACCAGGTTGGATAATATTAGCTACATTATCTTGTTACTATATTGTGTTACTTGTTGTAGGGTTTCATATATACAGGGCGTTTTCTGAGCTAAGGGTAGAGTTGGTTCAGAAGTGTGTCATGGAGAATTTGGGAGCAGCAAAATTCTTGTGGCATAAGAGACAGGTATTACATCATAGGTTTACGTGGTGGTTGGTCTTCAAGAGTGATGTTGAAGAGGGATACAGAGCCTAAGGAACAAAATAGATGGTGTACAGGTATAGGTACAAGTTGCAGCTATTTATCTCCAAGTGGGAGATTGTTATGGTGTGGAGCTAAAAGCTTCAACTGCTTGCAGACACACAAGGAAGGATGCTGAAGAACCAGAGCCACCGGCGTCAGCAGTATGACTGACGTCAGTCAAGTGCAGTGGAGAAGGAGATTGGCAATGGCAGGGAGTCGGCTGACATCGACAGCACCAGACCAGTAGGGACCAGTGTCGGTCACCTGTGTATTTTTAGAACTGCTGTTGACGAATAGTCAGTTAAGTGAAGCGAGTGTTTGCATGCTAAGCGACTAATTATAGTCACGAGCTACGTGTCTAATTACTGTAACTAGAGTTCTATTTTTGTAAGCATGGGATCTTATTTATAGACCCATAAGGCATGTATTGTAATTAAATTCTAAGGCAAGTAAAAGCATTGAAGCTAGCAAGGTCAAGGAGATCTATAGGTGTAAGGTCAAGGAGATCAGCTGAAGCATTCAAGGAGGGATAACAACTCAGGCTTTAGAGTTGTTGTGTTGAGCAAGAGAGAGAGGGAAGAAGTTCTTGAGGTGTGGAAAGCCTTTGAGGTGGAGGAACAAGTGGCATCTTCCTTATTGTATTTTCTTCTAGTAGTATTTAATACAAGAGTGTGTATTGTCTCTCAAATTCTTTATTGTCTCAAGTTTCTAGCTACTTTATCATTATGGTATAATTCCATGTTTAATTGCATATAAGAAAGTAATCAATTGTGCTCTAATTGGTAGAGCTGTAGATCCCCTGACATTGGCTTTATATGACAACTTGCCCATAGTTTCTTGCAAACACATTGATTCTACAACTACACACTACAATATAATCAAGTGATATGGATAACCAATAAATTGAAAGCAACTATCAAAACTCAATCATAAGCTAACCCATTTTTCTAACTGCTCTGATACCAACTTGATCTCTAAACTACACTAATAAACTCAAAGTGAAGTTTCAAGTATGAATAATAAATTTCTCAAAACTTAACAAATTCTTGAAAACCTCAAAAGAACTTGCAAAATGTTTTGGCAAAAATGTTCTCAGTTGTTGAGTTGGATTGGAATGATCAAAAGACTTGTTACTTCTATTTACCAATTAAACCAATTTTTGTTTTTTACATCAAATGTCATAAATTGTCAAGATTTGTTCTTTGCATGATTTCATAATAAAAAAATAAAAAAATTGAATTAAAACATGTAAGCAAATGACAAATTACCATTCGACATTGATAATGGAGTTTGACATATTTTGCCTACATCTCTGGGTCCACCCAATAGTGAAGACCATTTCTATTAAATTTGCACAACAAATGGCTTACAAACTCTTGAAACATTGCACAACTTCCCTCAGGCCTGATCTCTGTCTAAGAACTCCACCTTGCTGATATACTCAAGCTCGATCACACAAAATCCTTCCTTAGTCTTCAACCCCTTTTGAATGTGCTTTGGTCCCTTCACTTAGTCCATTGGTATATCCAAATAATAATGAAATACTTATCTTTTTAATTAGAAAACATAATTAAAAAGGCTTACCCTTTATGTATAAGGTTGGATATTGGAGAAAATCCCATTTGGTAGCTATCTCCAAGCTTAAAACAAACTCTCAGCCTCTTAAAATACAAATACATAGTCCAAAACTTGTTTAAAACAAATAGAAATTTATGCCTTTATACTTAGTTTGAAGCCTGTAGCACAAGCAGTCAAGGCTAATCAATTTTAGGCGGTAGGTCAGGGGTTCAAAACCACCTCCCACCATCCTAGGTACTTTGACTGAGTTTGACTTGGCCTCTCCTTGTTGAGCATGCTCAGGCTCTCCTCCCTAGGCACCAAGCATGCAGTTTGAATTTTCTTCCCTCCATTTTAGGTGCTTTGACTTAAGTTTTATCCCACATGCATGGATTTTTGAATGAGTCTAGGCTTAAAATAGCAAAGTTGTTGACATTTTCAAATGGAAAGGGCTTGGGCACCAACTTTGGTTACCACCCATGCTTGGTCAAACACCTAGGAATGAGGGATGCTTTGGTGGAGTGCTTGTGGCATGGAGGTTTGGCCTCTATACATTGAAAATGTCAAATATCATGTGTATTAAAAAATTCTTAACCAAATTTTTTTTCCCCTCATTATTTGCCATGTGTCAAATGGCTATTGGCCCACTTAGATTTTCAATAGTGCCATGTGTCGACCTCTGATAGGTCCAAATGTTGGTACATTCTTGAAACACATGCCAAATGTCGCAAGTTATTATTTTTTTGACAAATCTTCAAATGACCATATCTTGAGCTTTTGGTCTCCATTTTATGAACCACAAAAAGCATCGAAAAGCTCTTGATGAGCTTTAAAGTGTGCCACCACTAAAACTCTAACTTGAAACCTTTTTTAGAAACCAATTTTTGATCAGGTGTTGATATTGATGCCTATAGTGGAACATTTATTATGATCCATATCTCCTACTCTAAGGTATAAAAAAGGATCTAGGGGATTCCTTGATATATGTAATGATACATTGGGGCCCAAGTCCATATAGGAGGCTATCTATCTTGCTATGTACCTAGGGATGTGATATATTGATTTATATGGGTTGATGGAGATGCTGACATGTGGCACACATATCCTTAGTTATATGGGTACAATATATTAGGATAATAGAGTGACTTTTAGAAGTAGTGCATTGGGTAATGGTTGGCCTACATTGGAATTAGGAGGTTATCCATCCATGGGTTATATATATATATATATATATATATATATATATATATATCCTCTTACAATAGAAGACTCAATGCTTACTTGATATATTTACCATGATAATCATCTCATATATATATGAGATGATTATCATGGTAAATATATCAAGTAAGCATTGAGTCTTCTATTGTAAGAGGATATATATATATATATATATATATATATATATATATATCCTCTTACAATAGAAGACTCAATGCTTACTTGATATATTTACCATGATAATCATCTCATATATATATGAGATGATTATCATGGTAAATATATCAAGTAAGCATTGAGTCTTCTATTGTAAGAGGATATATATATATATATATATATATATATATATATATATATGAGATGATTATCATGGTAAATATATCAAGTAAGCATTGAGTGTTCCATTGTAAGAGGATATTGGAGGTTGTCCCCTCAAAGAGACATTGTGGAGTTATTCCTTCCTAAAAGAGTATTATATGGTGTTTCCCTACCTTAAGGGTATTTTTGCATATATTGAATATCAAGTTTTTATCAAGTGGTATCAGAGCTTCGATTTGGGTAATTTGTGGAGTGAAACCCTAGTTTTCTTTTGAATCATCAATAACTTTTTATTGGTTGCAAATTTTTCCATAAATTGTTTAATAAATATGGATAATATTTCAAATAAGTCACTGTAAAAAAATCGAGATATTTTGATTCGTTTTGAGGGAGTTAGTTCTATTTTATGTTTTATAATAATTTCCCTATATCTTCCAACATATAGGGAATTTTTATTCAAATTTTTTACTAAAGATGTAAGCAGATATAAGAGAAGCATAGTCAAAATTTTAGAATTTTAAAGTTGTTTGAGGTGATTTGTTGTGATTTTATGGATCAATTTTGACATTTTAGGGTTTCATGAACCTTAATTTTTTTTGTGGATCATGGAGTTGCAAACATTTTTAGGGGAAGATGATATTAATGCTAGAGAATGGTGAATCCTTTTGGAGAATAATTTTACAAAAACTTTTGGGCTAAGATGATTACTTCCTTTTTTGTTTGGGCCTACACTACATTGGTTTACTCAATTGAGTTGTACAAAAAGGTTTTCTTCATGGAAAGAAATGGAACAGATCTTTTTAGGTCATTGGGCTATAACAAAAGAAGTAGAAAAAAAAGAAGAAGAAGAAATAGAAGAATCAATAGAAGAACAAGAAGAAGAAGTAGAAGAAGCAATAGAAGAAGAAGAAGAAGAAGAAGAAGAAGAATTGGATGATAAAGGTTCAAATTATTTGGCTCCAAAGAAATTTGAGTCAATTTTTCAATTTCATGGATGCATTCAAAAGAAAAAGGTTATTATGTCTATAAACCCTACCAGTAAGTATAACTTCATCAACATGAATGTGTCCAAGCATCTACATGTTCAAGTAAAGAATATCAAATAGGTTCAAGTAGATGGTAAGAATATTTCAATGTTTAAAGATCCGAAGCTCATTATGAAAAAATATATTTGGCATTCAGATTTTTATGCTTTGGATATGGATGATGTGGATATAGTTCTTAGATATCCATGGTTAGATACTTTGGGAAAAATGAATATTAATGTTCAAAAAAAGTTCATGAAGTTTTGGTATAAGAAAAAGAATATCACTTTACAAGATATCATAGTGAAAAAGGCACCAATAACAATCCAAGTAGATCATGAGGATGAGATTAAAATAGTTGATGAAGATCATGATAAAGATTTAGATGATATAGATAAAGACACTACAAATGAACACTTCATTTACTCAAGAGACAAACAAGGAAAAGGTGGAAGAGGTAGAATCAAAGGTGGATAAGGTTAAGGTATTGGAAAAAGTTGAGTTATATAGACACCCACATCATCATGAGAGGAAACAATCATGGAATCAGGTGAGGAAGTGTCATAATAACAATCATTTTGTCTATATAGGAAATAAAGTTTTCAATCATTATGGATATTCATGGAATGCAAAGAAAGAATACTATGGCACATGTAATGAATGGGGAAATCACTATGACTATGCATGGAATAATACCTACTATGGTCATGGTTGGAATCAAAGTAGCATAGCAAAATATAGTATATGGAATAAAAAGAGGAATACTTATGCTTGGACACCAATGCAGTATAATTATGATCATGAATGAAATTAGAGGAGCACAATGGATTTTGGACACAAGCTTTGAGAGATATCACCTATCAAGATCACATATGGATGGTTAGATGATCGAGATTGGAGACAAGTGTGTAATGATTTGAAGCACACTCATTATTTGGTTTCTTCCTATGTTTCAAGGATGAAACATGTCAAAGAGGGAAGTAATGCTATGTACCTAGAGATGTGATATATTGATGTATATGGGTTGATGAAGATGCCGACATGTGGTACACATCCCCTTAGCTAGTTATATGGGTACAATATATTAGGATAATAGAGTGACTTGTGGAATTAGTACATTGGGTAATGGTCGGGATATATTGAGATTAGGAGGTTATCCATCCATGGGTTAGATAGATGTATATATATAGGAGATGATTATCATTGTAAATATATCAAGTAAGCATTGAGTCTTCTATTATAAGAGGATATTAGAGGGTGTCCCCTCGAAGAGACATTGTGGAGTTATTCCTTCTTAAAGGATTATTATATGGTGTTTCCCTACCTGAAGGGTATTTTTGCATATATTGAATATCAATTTCTTATCATAGTTACCTTGGGTCTTGGATCTTGATCACCCCTTAATCCATAAAACCCTTTATGGGGAATTATGCTTAGGTTATAAAAACAACTCTCTTTATATTTATTCTCCACCAAAACATGGAATTTGGTTAGAGCGTGGTGATGAAATCCATAACACTAACCCCTATGTACTAAGACACATGCATGGTGGTGAAATCCATGTCACATGCTATCCTAAGGGAAGGCTCAACAAACAAATACATGATAGGATTAATTTACCATTATAATTACCTATGTGTGTTTGGAATGATATAACAAATTATTTAAAAATCAATACACACACACAAACAAGTATTTACAAGATACTAGAAAAGGACAATAATATGCTTAAATCAAAATATTTTTCAATAATACTATAAAATTAAAGATAAAAATCCAAAATAGCACCCCTCCCTAGAATCATAAATGTTAAACAACTAATTGGTGTGTCAAAATCTCTATTCAACCTAAAAAATAAGTGTTAAAAACTTAATTTTTAACAATCCCACAAGTTACTATAATATCGTGAATACATAGGGAAATCCCATAACTAGAATGCACAATCCTTCTAGTGGACTATCAATCCCATCAATATCTAGTCATGAATTTTCAAATAGTCAACTAATTGCTATGGTTAATGACAAAAAAATGACTATCAGACAATCCTACTACTCTAAATAACAAAGTCACAACTAACAGATAAATATAAGTAATATTATTACATTCCTTAAGAAAACTTATATATATATATATATATATATATATATATTAAGTAAAGAAAAGTCTACAAAATTAAAATTAATTATAGGGATTTGGTTTAAATACAATTATTTGTGAAAAAATATGCTATCAAAATGTAATGTTAATCCTAACTATCCTTATCTACAAAGCCACTACTAGGAACAACAAAGCCATTATTTATAGGGCAAACCCATGACTATGTAAGTTATAGTTATATAAGATGGGGCTAAACCAATCTGTAGGGTGGATCCCTAGATAATCTATCTACTCCTATACTTTGTATGTGCCATGCAAGATAGAATTTGCCCCTTGTGAGTAAACTACTTTTAGATATGGAAGGAGGTTAAGTTATTTATATAAAATAGTGCTTAAAATATATATTAACAAAAGGGAAAACCTTTTCAAAATTTTCAACTTAAAGACCTTGATCTCATTCTTGTCAGATCTAAATATCACTTTAAATGATAATACAAAGGTGATAAGGGTAGTGTTTTACCAGTCTAAATTGAAAGGATAATACCACAACTAGGAATTATAATCCCACAACTACCATGTCAACCCCATAATGATCAAACTCATGAGTTTGTCAAAAAGATGAAAAATCCTTCTTTCCCTGTAACCACAACTCCAAACAAAACCAAATAGGGGATAAGGAATATATATATATATATATGATATTAAGATAGGAGTAATAGAACAACCCGTAAACACTATGCTTATCAATATCACTATTGGAAATAATAAGGCTACTATTACCAGTATAATGCCATTACTGATCAAGTCATGGTTTTACTAAAGATGTGTGATTAGTTGATGTTTGGGATATTTTTATTTCTATTATGTACATATAGATAGTAACAACAAATAAAACACCTATAGAAATAGAGAGTCAGTAGAGACCAATTATAGTCTAATCCCAACTATTACTTTCAATAATATCACTATTAGGAATGACAATATCTCTATTAACAAAGAAATATCATGACTAGGGGACTCGTGAGTTTGTCAAGAACATTTAATCAACTTGTTTTATTAGTATTTTCTTCTTTTTCTTTTACATAGAATTAATAACAAGATATAACACACCTAGAGAATCAAATGGCTAGTAGAAATAGGTCTAAAATTAGAGGCTTACTATATAACTAAAAATATAACTACTATCAATGATGATATCACTATTAGTAGGGAAATCCCATGAATTTTATAGTCACAAAATTATTGAAAACCCAAAAACTCTACTAAAACCCCTAACTACTACCTGTTTATTTGACAATATCACTATTAGTGATAACAATGATGTGATTGTAATATTGTAGCTAATAGGGTAATGTCATGACTCACCTGTAATATATAAAAAATGAAAAATCCATTCTTGAATCCACATATATTTGATATTTCAATCAATTATATCACTTCTAACAATAGTTTTGGAAAAAATAAGGGAGGTTACTCCCATTGTGGTTGCCAAAATGTGTACCATATTTCAAATCTAAGTAAATATTGTCAAACAGACAATAAAAACCCAAAAAATTGATGGCACAAATAGGAATAGATAGAGGATATAAATAATATAAATTATACAATTCTTACCATCCTCTTTACCTTCTCATGTCTCCATTCCAAGATTTGAATGTAAGTGATTTGATGCAAAATGCTTGGTTATTAGATTGTTATGATACTTTGACAATGGCTTCCTATGGATATAGGGTGGAGATAATGGATTTAATTGGACATTAGATGGATATTATGTATGTTATAGGAGTGCTAAAAGGCTTGGTATAAAATTCATCATTAGTCCTAAGAGTGGAGGGAGAGCTTAGTTTTATAGGCTAATGAGGGCAAGATCAAGGGTCTAAATTCAAACTTGGGCCTTTGAGATCTAGGGCTAGGGAATTTCCATGGAATTTTTAATTCCTTGGAAATCTATATAAATATAAAATTCTATAGAAGGGGATAATTTGGGGAAGATTTCTATAATCCTCTAATTTTATAAATCTCCCTATAGGGTTTTAGGAAAGGCTAGTGTAGGGTACTAGGTGGGTGGTTATATTATTTTTTAATTTAAAATTAGATAGTGGGATTAGGGAATAAGTTAGTAGGTAATGGGGTTTATTAAGGGATTAATTATATGATTAATTAATCTTGGCATAGGATAAAGGTTATGTGGGATATAGGAATAAGTTATGGATGTTAGTCTAATAGTTAATATAACTAGAAAATATCTGAATTAGGTCAAATTAGCAAAATTTAGCATAATTAGTGGGGTGAGAATATTTTAAAGCATAAAATATGGTAAAAAAATTTGAAGAGGAAGAGGTCAATGGAAACCTAACTCTAATATGCCTACCAATGTGTACAATCCTAACTCCACCACCAATGCAATAGAGATGATATTTATGCATAACAACTTGGTGTAGGGAGAAAATTAGTAGGAAGGCCAATTTATGGATGATAGTGATAATAAATAACAATATCTTGTTTCTCAAGGAGTATTTAATCCTCTCATATCAGCTGAAGATGAAATCATGATGCAAATAAGTAATGGTAGATAACATCAAGGAGAGATATTTATCAACTTCCTATTTAAGGACACTTTTGTTATTAATAAAGGAACCTCTATTACAAAAAATACAAGGGATAAGAAGAAGGTTCTATGAGGTGGAAAGAGTATGACTAAAATTTGATCCAATCCTCCTCTAAGGAAATAAATCATGGATGTAAGCAAGGCATCTCCAAATGCACTTATACCCTCTTCAAATCAAAATGTGGCAAGTTTTGCTCAAGGTGTCTTAAATCTTCAAGTTCCAAGTAATCATTTTCTTCTAGGGACTCAAGATAAGGTGAGTACTAATACCCTAAACACAATGGATTCATTGAAGAGTATTAAAACATTCATTTCCCTTTAGGATGTTCTTCATATTCTTGGTAAAAAATAACTCCTACCAAAGAACTTATCTACTATCCCTACTAGTGTCCCACATTAAAAAAAATCATGGTCATGTTTCTCTAAAAAATAATCCTTATACAATTTTTGATCCATCTACTAGGGATGAAAAACCTCCACCATTCTATCTCATTCTCATAGTGGGTGAAAAACTTATACATAATTTCATAGTCAATAGTGGAACTTCTACTTCAATCATGCCCAAAGTGGTAGCTGATAATTTGGACCTAAAATATGATCCTCATAGTAAATTACTTCTCCAACTAGATGGTACACGCACCATGATAGTATGATTGATAAAAACATTCAAGGTTTTCTTTCATGATTGTCCTAGTTTTCTTATCCTTCAAGATATAGTTGTTGTTGACCTCATATCCCACATTTCAGTTTACCTATCAAGGGACTTTATAGCCAATATAGATGGCTATCTCTTATCTAATTTGTCTTTATTAGAATTTAAAACAAGATATGGAAATAATGTGACCATAAGGACTCAACCTCTTTCAAGGTTTCATATTGAGAGCTACGTTGAGACAAGTTCTAATTTGAATTGTGTTGTTTATGAAGAGAAGGATTATATTGTAGATGATGGTACTTATTCTAAGTTTTAACAAATTTATGATTTCTTTCTTGATTAATATTTCACCAATACTTATGAACATGATATTTTTTCATTTATGGAAGAAACTAATCTAGGAGTATATTGTATACATGAAGAAGGAATACCAACAACTCTACTTGCCAAAGAAGGTGAAGATGATGAGGTGTGGAAGATGTTTTTTGATGGTTCAAGAAGTAGATTTTGTTTAGGAGTTTCTATTATGTTGTTCACCCAATCTAATTATAAATAATATGCTTGATATAGATTCCATTTTATTTGTACTTGTAATGTGGTTAAGTATGAAGGTTTAATTCATGGATTTTAATGAGCAAGGAGAAAGGAAATCAAGAAATTATAAGTATATGGAGATAGTGAATTAGTTTTTCATCAAGTCAGGAATGTGATTGATTCCAAGAACCCTTTGATTAAGTCATATACGTATAAATTATGGTATTTTCTTGAATAATTCAATGCATTCAACATATAATCAGTCCCAAGGGAAAATAATAATCACGCTGATAGACTACCTTCCATAGGATCTCAATGTGATACTCCAAACACCATAAAATAAGAAGGGAAGAAATATCACATTAAGATAATTATCAAACCTTCTATAATTGATAATGAAGTGTCTTGTCATGTTTTTTATAGTGATAAACACATTTCATGCTTCTTGCAAAATGAGGCAAAGTTTTATTGAAGGAATCAAAGGAGACTCCAAGAATAATTTGGTAATTAGATTGTGCAGCTAAGGATAAATAAGATACCTAAAGGTCTATTGGTCTTATAAAGAATCTTAAATGAGATCAAAATAAGAAGCAAAAATTGAGTATGTATACAAAATAAGAGAACTATGAAAGATTCTTGATCTTCAAAGATATTAAACTAGGTAAGGTATGTTCTACATTAGAGAAACAAGCATTCATTAAGATGTGTAAATAGTTTCATGATACATTTTCTTGAGGATATAAGGACATAAAATTATTTTATCCTAGCCTATCACAAAATACCATTGAATTATAACCTATAGTTAAACTAGTTAGATATAAATAAAAACCCATCAATCTCAAGGTTGAGCAACTCATGAAGTTAGATCTCACTATCTCCTTGAATCTAAAATAATCTTTCCTATCAATCATTCAACATGGGTAGCTAACATTGTGCCTATTATCAATAATAATGGAGAGATAAGACTTTTTGTGGACTTCATAGATCTTAATAGGGTGTTACTCAAATATCACTATCCTCTACCTTCAATGGAATAACTTTTAAAAGTCATTTTAGGATCTCAACATTTTTATCTCTTAGATGGATATTCAGGTTATAATCATATTCTTTTGAATGAGGATGATCAGTTTAAGATATCATTCACTAATAAATGGAGGTCTTTTTTCTTATATAAATATGTCTTTTGGTTTGTCAAATGTTTGTGTTACCTTTCAAAGAGAAATGGGCATAGCCTTTAATGGTTTGATCAATTAGATGTTGTCAGTTTATCTGGATGATATAACAGTGTTCTATAAAGATTATAATAAACATATGAAACACTTGATAAAAGTGTTTGAAATATGTAGGTAGTATGGAGTATCTCTTAATCTTAAAAAATGCATATTTATTGTCAATGAAGGTAATCTCTTAGGACATATTGTTTCTAAAGATGGTTTGGCTATTGATCCAAAAATAATAGAGGTTATTTTAGGCCTATCATTTCCCTTACATGAGAAAGGTCTCCTAATATTATTAAGATAAATTTTGTAAGGATATTCATACCTAGTTTTTCATCTTTGGTGAAACCTATCATATCCATGCTAAAAAATAATCAAGGCTTTTCTTAGACTAAGGAAGGTAAAAATAATTTTTAATCCATTAGGAAAGAAATTAAACAAACTCCTACTCTTTTGAATCTTTATTTTTCTAAAGACTTCATGTTATATCCATTTGATAACATTGATACTATCTCAACTATGTTAATGCAAAAGAATGATGAGAGTGTAGATCAACTAATTTCATTCTTTAGTCAAGGTTTGGAAGATTATGAAAACAAGTATACCTTTGTAGAGAATAAAGTCCTTGATATTGTAAGAGTACTAAATTTTTTTAGGAATATGGTTTCAAGAAATAAAATTCATGTTATGGTTTCTCATCCTAATACCAAGGAGGTTTTTTTTAGCAAAGACCTTAGTGAGAAGAGGGTAGGGTGAATCACGAAGGTAATGGAATATGATGTTGATATTAAAGTAAAAAATTTGATAAGAGGTAAGGGAATTTGTGAACATCTAGATTTATATCTTCATGAGTCAAAATAAGAGGTTTTAATCAATCGTGATTTCCCCCAACTAGCTGGTTCATTGCATATATAGAGTTGGACATAATATGTGATCAAATTTAATCAAAGTGGTGAGTATCCTAATGATATAATTAAATATCAAAGGAGATATTTTATATTGAAAGCTATTTCATTTTTCCTTGTAGATGGTATGATTTTTAAAAGAGATACTAATGGTGTAATATTGAGTTGCATTGATAATGACCAATTTGGAGTGTTACTTGAGAAGTTCCATGATGGAATAGTAGGAGGTCATTTCTCCCCAAAAACCGTAGTTTCCAAGATCATGAGGATAGGATATTATTGTCTTATCCTCTTCAATGACTACCATGCTTGGTTGAGGTGTGTACAATGTGATTTATTTATGGGAAAACAAAATCTTATAGATCTTCCTTTGAATCCTATCCAAGTGGGTCAACCTTTCATGTAATGGGGTCTTGATTTCATTGGCATGATAAATCCCCCATCAATTTTTAGCCATAAATGGATACTCACAAAAAATTATTACTCTAAGAGGTGGGTTGAGGTAGTAACATTGAAGGAAGCTAATGAAAATGCTATCTTAGACTTCAGTGAGAGCATCATAACAAGGTTTGGCACTCCTACTATTATTTTAGAGAATGCTCTTATTTTTATAAGTGCTAAGACTAATAATTATGTAAATAATAATGACATATTATTGAGTACTTCATATAACTATCACCCTCAAGGTAATGGGTTGGTTGAATCTACTAACAAGAATCTGATCAAAATTTTCAAGAGAACCTTGGAGCATAATCAGAGAGCTTGGAACACCAAATTAAAGACAACATTATAGGATGATAGGATAACTCCCAAGAGGTCATTAGGGAATTCTCTTTTTATTATTGTCTATGGAATAGAGGCTAGGTTGTATATATCTCAAGATATGCCTGCCTTATATTTGGCACATCAATTAGAGTTGCTTGAAAACACTCTAATGGAGGTTAGATTGACAGAATTAATGGATTTGTAAGAGATTAGAGATAAGGCTCATCAAGCTATAGATCATCACCAAGTATTAATGAAGATTTAATTTTACAAGAAGGAAAATATAAGACCATTTCAAGAAGGTGACATAGTATTAAAGTGGGATGAAGATAGAGCAAAACTAGGGAGGCATACCAAATTTGACACCCTACAGAGTAGAACATATGTCATCATCAAGTGAAATAAAAACAATTATTTTTAATTAGCCAAGATGGATGGAGAATAGTTGCCTATCTTTGTGAATATGATACATTTGAAACCTTGTTATTGAGGTTTGTAAATAGTAGATTATGTGTGTGTTTTATTTTAGTTATGGGTATTATGTTCCCTAAGTGTTTTAGTTGAACACATGTGTCTTTCTATTGATTTTGTCTCATTTTGTGTGTACTTCCCTTATGTTTTGTGTGTTTTCAAAAACAATTTTTATGTCAAACCTATGTATGTGTGACTCCATATACAAATGGATATGATTGGGTAACTAGTCATGGCATAATAAGCATACCACCCTTGGGAAACCACCAAGAATGTTGACCATTTTGACCACAAGTAGAAATGGGTCAATCCCCTATAGTCAAGACTTGATATGGGGATATAACATAGTGTCATAGGTCATGTTTTGGTATATTTAATTTAATTTAATTCCATTCTATCCTTATTCATGATCTAGTTTAGTCTTATGTCATTTAGAGTCATTTAGGGGTTTATATCATCATGACATGTCATACAAGGATGAACATGGTAGTCTAGTTTCACATTTTACAAGTGTGATTAGAGAACCTTTCAAGCCAAAAATACTACATGAACATGATGATTTTGGTTGCAAGATCATTCTATACAAATTTTATGTCTTAATGAGCTTGTTATCTCAAGATATAATCATTTAAAGTTGAACTAGTAGAGATAGACATATGCAGGGACATCAAGTTCAGGGTTCAAGAACTAACCATTTAAGTTCAAAATATCTAAAGGATCTTTAGATTTAATAAAAAGCTATCAAGTGGTGAAATGACATTCAATTAAGATAAAATGTTAATGAAATATGGATGCTTAATAGGGTTACAAAGTCAAAAAGTGACTAGATTAAATATCAATGACATTGTTGAGTCGTGTAGATAGGATTAATGATCTATGTACAAATAATAAGACCCAAGATCAACACCATGCATTTGATCATATAGTGGATATCCACTAGTGTAAGTGAGGGATAAGTAGTTATAGGATCTTGATATTGAATTTCATTATTCTAAGTGTCACATTTTAACTAGAAAATCAAATTAATGGCATGCATTTGATCTTACAGGATAAGATCAATGGCACACATTTATCTAAGAAACTAAGATCAATAGTGTTTGTTGATTTAAAGGTCAAGGAACCCATATTGAATGTGAGATTGTTAAGTGACATAAGAGCATTAACCAGATGGGCTAAAAATAGGATCCACAAAAAGCATGTAATGATGCCAAATGTCATAATCTCATATGCTTAGGTCATAGATCAATGGTTGACATCAAAAGTAGAATCAAATAGACTCTATAGGAGATTGATAGAGCAAATTTGATCAGATCTAAATGTAAAAGATGAGGCTAAATATCCAAATGATGATAGGAAAATTTTAAAATGGAATGAGCAACATAGAAAGATAATTTCACATAGGTATCCATGTAGGATTAAAGGATTCAATAGCAAAGCAAGCACCTTAGACTCATATGGGACCATTAAAACTTAGTTGAAATACAAGATGAACAGTGACTATGAAATGTGAAGAATGAAGTCTGGGAGACAAATAAATGACTATAGATGGTAAATACATGTGTCTAAAAGATATCTAGTAGTTAGGAGAACATATTATGACTATCATAGCATGTTTCAACCTCCCTCAGATAGTTCATACATGTCAACTCTCGTAATTCAGTTTCAAATGCTTTAGAGATGATCCATGATGAAAATAGTTTCTTAAACAAGAAAGGAGATACCTATGCTACATTTCATGATGTTTCATGCTTTTGAGGACCATTTATCTTATCAAACTATGCATTGTTTGTTTATAACTTTATTCTCCTACCATGTAACTAGTTTTCATGCCTTGGCATGTGGCATAGTAACCTTCAGACTTATTCTTTCTCACTTATCTCTCAGGTTCTATAAGTAGCTACCATTTTGGCCTTTGTAATCTAATACCACACCATGTATTGTGAATCCCTACTAGTTTTGACATTGTACTTTAACTTAGAATAATAAATGAAATCTATTTTGAGTTTATACCTCATCTTGTTAAAGTGTGGGAAGATATGTATAGTGAATAGCTATGTGATATCAATCTATCCTTGCCTTTTCTCAGTCCTTCCATGTTTGATGCAAGTGACTTCAACCTAGTAGGTCATATAAGTGTAGTTACATGTATGAATATGTATTAAGTGTATAATGAGCCTTAGTATCTAAAAATGATCTATGGTTTTACTTATATTGGATAGTCTTCATGCATCTCACCTTCATATTGAAACACTAATGCTAGTGCATTCTAAGACTCTTAGGCTAGTGTTGTAGGCATTATTTATTTGTGAAATAGGTATAATGGTCATGTGGAAGACATTTTAGTGAATAAATCTTTAAGAATAGGTTTATTTCATGCAACTTATATCCATTTCACCCATAAGAAAATAATTATCATAGGTGAAAGTACTTAAAGATATATTCATGGAGCTAGCCCTTAAATCTAGATGCTCACTTCCACCATAGGTACACCCACATACCTATAAGTGTTCCCATGTTTCCCAAATCTAGAAGAGGCTTGAATACCCTCTTTTAGGATGCAATATTTTGTGACAATAGTTATTATTCTTTCTAATCCCCTTCATTACTTATTCTACAAAACCTTTCTTCCTAGAGATAGAATGACCAAGTGGATGGTACTTCTTATGGAATTTTATCTTTGAATTATTACCCAAAATTATATCAAAGGAAAAATTATTGCTAATCAAATTGTTGTATATCTTGTGTTAGCTACCAACCACCTTAAAGATAGTCTTTATGATAACAATATTTCATATATTAAAGGTAAGTCTTCATGATAACAATATTTTATATATTAAAGGTCTCAACCAAGACATATCTCTTAAATATTGTTGGAAGAATAATGATTGAGAGGGAAAATGAATCAGTCTTCAAAACCATTCATTTAATTACACTTAAACAATCATGAACAATTCAAACAAACATATAGATCTAGTAAGGATAAGCAACTGTCCACATAAACATGAAACACAAGAGCACATAACATATGTGGGAAACCTTCAAGGGGAATAAAAAAAATGATCTATAAAAATGGACTATAGTCCTTTAAAAAATGAAATTTAGTGAAGTAACTCCACATGGAACACCAACCCCAACTAGCCAAGCAACCACTTGACTAGGTTTTAACATGCACCCATTTGTAAGGAGGCACTAACCCCATAGATGATTCAACACTAGATGAACCACATGATTGCTTTTATCACATTTATAACACTTTGTTTCTCATTTAATATATGAATATCAAATTATTTATCTATTCACACTCTTTAACCTTCTCAAATTATATTCTAGGCTTCTTCGCTCAACTAAGTCTCTTCAAGACTAATTAGCTCATATGACCTTGATTTTCATACATAAAAATCCTATTAGATATTCAATATATTTTATATATACCAATTTTATGGTTTAAAAGAACTTTTTATATTATTAAATCTTATATTTTATGATCTTCTCTACTCTCTCCTTTTTTTTAGCAAACTAATTAGGCCTAAAAAACCTTGTTCTTATACAAGCCTCTTGATCATACACCTCTTAGTTAGATACATGAAATTTAAAACTTATATTGGACACAAAATATGCCTTAATACACATTAAAATTAATAATCAAACATTACAATAGGTTAGCCATATTTCAAATAGACCAAATCCTTCTTTAGGTCTTATGGGGACCTAATTTCATTAGTCTTACTTTAGGATATGTTACTTTATGAACCCTTGGAACACCATAATACTATATAAATGGAAAAAAAAATTCATAAAATAATCAATTATGCCTTATACAACATCTTCTAAGCATCATGGCAACTTTTAGGTCCAACCACCACTCGAAATACTTCATTAGCATTGTTGTTATTAGGACTTTGAATGCACAAAAATGTCTATCTTGAACAACTAAAGATAAAACATCACTTAAACACATAAAAATGAAAATAAATCAATTATATATAACCTACATGACCCAAATAATATCACCATATTAATTAGACACTTAAAATTATGGAATAGATCCTCAAACTCATCACTATAACTTGTTTACTCAGAACTACCAAGAATGTCAAAAACATAGTCATGAAACATTAACCTTATAAAAATAATATTGGGATATTAAAATACTTGAAATTATTTTAAATTATCATATAACATATCCATACCATATTAAAATATAAACATCTTATGGTCTAGTGGAGACTATTAGTTTTACAGACCAATTTGTTGACATCATTACACACAAACCTCACTAAGCTAGATAGGCCATTTTGGCTTCATCATTTTAAACACTTACACAATATTTAAAAATAATAAAATAAATTAACATGAATTATAATTCATTAAAAAAAACTCCATGTACTTGAATCCATCAATCTACCCTTAAAAAATACTTAGAACCAACTTCTCACACTATTGGGTTTTGCATGGTTTACACCATTAGGCATGTTAGTAAATAGCCTAATTGGATCAAAAAATCAGATAAATTAAGTAATAAAACCTATAAATAAACCTTTATGTAAATGAAACATGACTCTATAGCTTCTTCCTCCATCTATTTTCTTACTATGTCTAATGTAACTTTTGACTTCTACAATAACTTCTTCAGAAGTAAGACTGTAACTCAACATTTTATCTTTCCTCTCTCTAACCAATAACACATGGAAATAATTGGGACAGTAAAATAAAATATCCAATAGATTACCTAATTAATTAAATCCATATTGATCACTTTTGAGAAACATCTTCAACATCAGGTCTTCATTACTATTTTAAGAGGGTTTAAACTAGTTTCCACTCTTAACGATCGTTTATAAACCTTAGCCCCTCAATATAAAAACTAATGCTTATAATTTTTATCCAAGACCCTTACCCATATACCATGAACTAATAATATTCAATTTCAAAGGTTTTATGAGCTAATGAGCATAATAAAAACCTTCTTGGGTTGAGAACCCTTCATTTTGCATGCTCAAGAAACCTCCAAATAACTTTTCATGCCTTTTTCTTCACACTATGACCTCAAAATACATGAAAAAATTGAAAGAAAATAACTCACCTATGAAAATGTTTACATGATATCAAACACATTGAAATTTTATCATGACCCCTCATTAGGTGACACACACTCTCTCTCTTTTCTCTCTAGACCTTGACCTGCAAACCATATTAGGCCTTAAAAATGACCTTCATGACTCTTTTCATGCACTATCCACCTCACTCACATACTAAAGAAACATCATATATCCACTCATGCCTATGTACACTTATCTCAAAAGGTTTCTTCATGCCATGACTAGGCCTAGGCAAATTAAGCACTTGACCTCAAAGCCCTGTTACCTATGCATTTATCAACAATGGAAATAAGACAACACTCATAACCACTTAAATACTCTATTTCACACTAAATACCTTTAGTTTGCATAGTATTGTCATAATACACACTACCAACTAGCCTTATTCACAACAACACTCTTGCATATCTACTTGTCATCATACCTTCATAAGAACCTTCAATGAAAACATTGATAACTTCAAGCTATCTTGAACCTTGAAATAAACTTTGACATCAACCAATAAAAAATATAATTCTCAACAATCTCACCTTATCATATCATGTACATACCTAAATGACCAATCACCATGTACCTTCACTAGATGCATCTTGGCATCAATGAAATCAACCTTGACATCAATGACAACAACATGCCAATAAACTCCCCCTTTGTCATTAGTGGCAAACATAGTACAACCTAATCATTCTCATCTCCCCATTATGGTCTTTCTTTCCCTTTAACATTAATGACAAAGGGTCTTCCAAAAACTACCATATGATTCTTAGACATGAATTTTAATAACAAACATAATTTGATGCTAACAAAAAATTACCTTCGGCTCATACTATTTGTTTTAGAAAACTTTTGAAACACTTGAACTACACCTCAAGAAACCATACTTATTATTAATTCTACCTCACTATCTTAAAACTTCACAACATAGAGCTACAAATCTCCCCCTGAGTTGATGCTTCTTCTCATAGACACTAGATGACAACTAATCTCATAAACTAATCATTCTCTCAAAAATATCAATCTTCCTTTGGAATTCATTCTCCTAGAACTATCTCATTTCTCAAATAAACGTGATCACACCTACAACATCTAGAATCATACCTTCTTCCAATAAAATCTTAATACACAGAATATGAATCATTATAGGAACATGCTTCACTTACTCCATGCATACCTCCTTCAAATTAACTTAGATTAAAAGACCACTCACCTTGTCCTTGACATGACTCAAACCTTTTATCACACATTAGGCCACCATATTCTTGACTTCAACTAAAGAATTAGGGACTTCCTCTTTATCTTCATAGCTTGAGCTTACCACATGATTCATTAGGCCTCTCAAACCATCCTCATATTCACTTCAAACATCTTGATAATAATACTACTTCTCAACATAGATAAAGCTCAACTACCAACTTTTAGAAATAAGGGAAAACTTTTTGCTTACCTCTTATATACCAACAACACTTCTAGCTCTATCAACATTATTCAACATGTCTTCATTGTAGCTACCATGCTTCCACTAACTAATGAATGTCTCTATGAAGCCTAATAGATTCACCCATTACCATAGGGAACTAGAAAAACATAAACTCAAGAGATTCCCATATATCCATTCTCTCATAAGACTAATGATCTTTTAGGATACTTTTAGGCTTAAATAGCCTCTTTACTTGGCCTCTTCATCATCTATGTGGTCAATAATATGAGTTTTTAATGAACATTATTGATAATCTATAATATTTGGCTTATTCTCTACCATACTAAATAGTCCACTTTGTCTTGTAGACTAATCAGGACTAAGCTTATCTATCTTTGGCTTCTACACCTTGGTTTGTGTTCTTTCTTCAACTATAGGAGCTTGAATCTTCTTTCTGTCTTGGTGATTCATCATGACATAATCTTGAAATATGACCAATGTTATGAAAATTATAGAAAATAACATCACTCATACATATTAATTGATGTGGACTATGACTCCTTCCATAGTCCCATGATTACTCATTCTTAGAGGGTCTTCTACACTCTCTTCCTCTATGACCAAACTATTGTACATATTCATTGATCAAAGAAGGTTTGTCATCGATGCCAAATGAAGAAAGTAATTTCAATAATTAAGGACAAAGGTGTTGAGTTGAATAGAATTGTTTTAGTTCTTCATGGAGTTGTGTGTGTACTTTGAATGACTATGAAAATACAAGAATAGTCATATGAATGTCTTTTCTCACATGGTTATCTTGATAGATATGGCTAAGTACATAGGTGGATGTTAACAAGATTTTCATATATCTCTTTGTGTTCTATTTTATAAATCATAAGTATGAGTATAATAAATGTTATAAATACTTAAGGTTGTTCCTCATCTAAAATTATACTAAGTTTCCATAGTCAATTTTGCACCTTTGTATTTGTTCAGGGAATTCTTTCGAAGAAAGTGGTTCGGTGAATTCTTTCGAGAAAATGGTTTAGAATTTGTTGGAAAAAATGTCCACAACAAAGTTTCTGAAGGAAATGAGTGAAATTTGGAATTATTTTGGAGAAAGTGGTCAGTGAATTCTTTCAAAAAAATGGCTAAGTCTTCGTCAAAAAAAAATTCCTAAACAAAAGTTTTGAATGGTTCTTTTCAAAATGTCGAAGGGTAAGTGAACCATTCAAAGTTTCCAAAGGGATATTTTCAAAAATGTTGAAGGGTAAGTTAATCGTTTAATGTTTTTGAAGTGTATTTTATAAAAGTTCCAAAGGGATCTTTTCAAAATATCAAAGGGTAATTGAACCATTCAATTTTTTTGAATGGATCTTTTCAAAAATGCTAATAGGTAAGTGAACTATTAAAAAACTTTAAAGGTTACTTTGCCAAATTTTTGAAGGGCATGTGACCCAAACAAAATCTTGAAGGGTACTTTCCCAAAGTTCTAAAGGGCATGTAACGCAAACAAAAATCTTAAAGGGTACTTTGACAAAGTTCCAAAGGGCATGTGACTCAAATAAAAATTTTGAAGGTTACTTTTCTAAAGCTTTGAAGGACATGTGATCAAAAAATTTTTTTTGAATAGGTCACTTATAGAAGTCCCAAAGGGCATTGATGAATTCTTTTAAAGAATTTGTCTAAGGTAGGTGGACACTTATAAAGTTCTTGAAGGATACTTTCGAATGGAGAGGACACTTACAAAGTTCTTGAAGGATACTTTTAGATGGAATGGAATCTTACAAAAAAATTTAAGGATATTTAGAAATAAATATAGCTCACTTGAAACATTGTCAAAGGATAAGTGTGGAATATTTTAGGCCATTTTCAAAAGTGTCACAGGATCAAGACAAGTTAAAGGTCAACCATTTTTAAAGAGATCAAAGGAGAAAAAGCAATACATGAATATTGAATAAATGGAGATGAAGTCAACATATTTAAAGATAATGACCTAATTAATGTAAATATCATGCATCTTTAATGATCCAATGATGCACAGAATCCATGAATGAGAATATCTAACAGAGTGAGTGAATCCAAAGTTTAAAGGTACTCAAAGGTTAATGGCATAGTGACAGAGTTAAATTCCAAGCATGTCTTACAATATCTAATGATGTAAAAGCATTCCAAAGACTCAAGATTTAGAGAGATGATATAAGGAGCTCGACACTGAACCAATGTGTTAAGTAAGGAAAAACATTTAAAGAACTGAAAAAGTGAAGTAGTTTAAAAAATCTAGTATAATGATTAAAGAAAATCAATAGTCAATTTTTTGAATAACTGTGAAATAAAATAACTAATCATAAATTCATTTCAATTATGTGAATGTTGTATATGAATTGATAAGGGTAGAATTTTAAGAGGCTCAGAGAATGGAAGAAAAACAATCATTTTCTTAGAATGAGAAGAGACAAGTGATGGATGTAAAATGTATAAAGAAAAGATACTCGTCTAGATTCTTTTTTGATGAGATTATCAAAAATGAGAGACATATAGTGTACTAATTAGAAAAATTGAGAAACAAAAAGGAAAATGAGAGACATATAGTGTACTAATTAGAAAAATTGAGAAACAAAAAGGAGTTATGAAGAGTGTCAATTAGGTATATTTAGACATAGAAAAAAGGGGGTAGAAAGAGAATTAGATAGTGTGTTGAATAGAATAATCTAGACAAAAAAAGAGAGACTATGAAGAAGAATGCAGATACAAGTATTATTTAGAGAATGAGTAGTTACAAACTAGACTTACAACAAGGAATAGATCTAGATTCTATTTTTAATCTATTTTTCATCAAATGGAGTTATAACTTCACACAATTATTTGGTTGGTGCCATTAGTGAGGCTGAGTTGGTTCTCAGTTAGGGGATTGGTGTCTCCTTAGGGTTATCGCCCTTAAATATATCATCAATGAGGTCATTATGAGCTGGTTATTAAAACAAGGGATGGGTGTCTCCTTAGGATTGGTGCTCTAAAATGTAACTAGTGAGGTTCGGTCAGTGCAAAAAAAAATTGTGAGGCTAGATTAAAACAATAGCTTCTAGAAGCACTCTCACCATGATTTTTCCCTTTGGGTTTCCATGTATAAATCTAGTGTTATGAGATTTGATTTTGTGCATGTGAATCCTTTTTTTGTTGTTTAATTTTACATTTGTTTAAGATTATTTTAAAAAGTTTTAAGGAACTAGTTTTGAGATCTACTTATTCACCCCCCACTCAGTAGATAGGTGTATTAAACAATTGGTATTAGATCCAAGGGTTCCAAAAGAGAAGCTTAATCAACTCAGGGTGATCTTGGAGTTTGAACACAAAATGGATAGTCATGAAGGAACTTCATCAAAAAAGGTACCTTTGGTTGATGGTTCTAACTATGCCTTTTAGAGTATAAATATGGAAGCATATTTGACCTCCTTGGGGTTTGTTGTCTAGATGTCCATTGAGAATGGATACACACCCCCTATTGTTTCTCCTACTGATCAGGTAGTGAAGAAAGCATGTGAAAATAATGCCAAAGCAAAGAATCCTATTCTTTGTGGATTATTAAAAAATGAGTTTGTCAAAGTCATGAACTATCAAAATGCATAGGATATATAGATCAAAATAAAGAGATTCTATGAAGGAGACGATATAATAAAACAAGCCAAGCTTCAAACACATAAGGGAAAGTTTGAGAGCCTCAAGATGAATGAGGAAGAGAAGATTTTAGACTACCTCCTTAAGGTAGATGAGATTGTAAATGAAATTAGATGACTTGGTGTGATAATGGAAGAGTCAACCATTATCAAGAAGGTTTTGATACCTTTGACATCAAAGTATGATTCTAAAATCTCTATAATTGAAGAGGCAAGAGATATAAACAATCTCATAGTAGATGAGCTACATGAAACCTTCACTACATATGACATGAAGATGGGAGATGCAGACTCATTTAAGAGAGAAGATGCCTTTAAGGTTTTTAAGCAGGCAAAAAAAAGGAGAAACTCCTAATTCTGAATCTGAGGAGGTTGATGATGTAGAGGCCAATTTCATCAAAAATTTGAAGAAGGGCTGAAGTAAATACAAAGGTATGTTACCCTTCAAATGATTTAATTATGGAAAGATAGGTCACTTTCATACTAAATGTCCACATAGAAAGAAGGATGACTCTAATTCAGCTAAGAAAATCAAAAAGAGAAATCCTATTATCCCAAGAAGAAGAAAAGCTTCTTTAAGAACAAAAAGGGGTTGTATTAAAAATAAGATAGTGCTTCGATGGATGACAATAGTAGCTCAACTGATGAACATGATAGTGTTTCTATGGCCAAACAAAATAAAATCTTATTCATGACATTTGGATCAATTTCTTTATGCCAATATGAAGAGGACTTAAAAGAAGATGAAAGAGAAGGATAAGTAAATATTGAACGTGAACTCATCTGTGCTTTAAATTTTTTTGAAAAGCTTATAAAAGAAAATTCTAAATAAAACAAGCTTAGTCAAAAGGAGTTTAAGAAATTGACTAAGATAAATGAGTAAATAGATGAGATAATATTGAACTTAGAGACCCAAGTTGAGGAGGCAAAGAGGATAGAGGATGTAGTCAAAATTGACCTACAAGTGAAGTCCTTAGAATGTTTGAAGATGGAAGAAGAAATCATGGACCTAAGACTAAAGCTTAAAAAGGCCAAAGCATAGGTTGATAAAGGCCTAAAATTGAAAGGAGGATATGTCATACTAGATTAATTGATCAACTCACAAAATCCCTCCAATGAAAGATTAGGCCTTGGTTATGAGAAAGGCAAGAGTCCCATGTTGAGCACAACTGGAAATCTATATGAAAATTTCAAGGTAGTAGTAGAGTCAGGAATCAAAAAATAAAAAAACTACATTCCTGAAGAGAAGAAGAAAAGCAATGACCAAGTTCAAGAAAAAAAGCATTTTATGTAGAAATTCATTTGACCATCTATTAGATATATATATGTTTTATGCTGCAACTAGAATAATTTTGGGCATATAGCAAAGTATTGTATAATAAATCTTATTAAATAAAAATATAATAATGTTAAAAAGGTTAAGACTCCTAAAGTAAATAGAGGCTCATAAATTAATGACAATAAAGGAAAGTACATTAAAGAAGCCAAAGGAGATGTGGAAAAATAAGAATCAATATATGATTGCTCAAACTACACTACATGCTAAAGAGCAAAATCTATGGGTCGTAGGTAGTAGATGCTCAAAACAATATGACTGGTGACAAGAGCAAGTTCATCAATTTGAGTAGATGCAAAGAAAGGACTGTCAATTTGGGAGATAGTACTATAGTCAAAATCAAAGGCAAAGGAACCTTGAATATTGATGGAAATTTCCCTACACATGATGTCCTTTATGTTAAAGGACTAAAACATAATCGACTAAGTATTAGTCAAATGTGTGACAATGGCTATAAAGTCATATTTGATTCTAAAGGTTGTGAACTAAGAAGGTCTATAAAAATTGTTACACAAGGAAAAATAATTGAGTAACATATATTATTTGATTGAGTTAAATGGTATAAATTATCTCATGGGAAAATTTGATGAGAGATGGTTATGGCATAGAAGGATGGGTCATGTTAACTTTGACAATTTAGTCGAAGTAAGTTCTAGAAAGTGTGTAAGACACATGCCTAAGATAACCAAGCCTACTGACACAATGTGTAGAGAATATCAGATCGATAAATAGACCAGGGTCTCATTCTAAACTAAAGAGTATGCACCTACAAAACCTCTACAAATAGCTTATACTGATATTTATGGACCAATCAAGACAAGAGGTTCCAAAGGAGTGTATTATTTCATGTGGTTCATAGATGACTACACTAGAATGACATGGGTAACCTTCTTAAAGGACAAGTCTCAATCTTTTGAAAGATTCAACATTTTTAGAGCCATGGTTGAAAATAAAATTGGTAGAAAGATTAAGTGACTCAGATCTGACAAAGGTGGTGAATTCACTTCAAATGAATTCATGAACTACTAAGAAAAGCATGGAATTAAGAGACACTAATATGATACAAGAACTCCACAACAAAATCGAGTTGTTAAAATGAAGAATAGGACCATCAATGAGATGGATAAAATAATGTTAAAAGAAGCTAACTTATCATAAGGTTATTAGAGAGAGACTATCTACATAGTATTATACATCTTGAATAGAGTCCAATTGAGAGTAAATAGTGACAAGACTCTATATGAACTATGATATGGAAAGCCTGCTTTGGTCAAATATTTCATAGTGTTTGGAAGCAAATGCTACATTCAAAGGAAGGAGAAAAAGCAAGGAAGTTTTGAGTTGATATGTGATGAGGGAATATTCCTTAGTTATTCCACTCATAGTAAATCCTATGTTTTCTACAACAAAAGACTACATAAGCTAATGGAGATCATCCATGTTAAAGTTGAAGAGATCCTAAAAGAAGAAATTGAACCTATAAAAGAGATCAAAATTGAGGAACTAAAAGAAGAAGCTGAGGAAGAAATATCAGATAATGAAGAGATAACAAGGATTGAAAAGGCACCCTCAAGGTTTGTTTAAAATGATCATCGTAAGGAACATATCATTAGTAATATGAATGAAGGAGTCAAAATAAGGAGAAAGGAAAAAATGAGAAAAGAATAGGTAATTTTTTATTTACTATCTGAAATTGAGCCCAAAAGCTATGTTGAGGCTAGCAAAGATGAGAATTGGCAAAAGGCCATGGATGATGAGCTATGTCAAATAGAAAATAACAAAACTTGGTAGCTAGTTCCAAGACACACAAACAAGAATGTCATAGGCACAAAATCAGTCTTTAAAAACAAGTTAAATGAAGATGGAGTTATTGTGAGAAATAAATATAGACTTTTTTACAAAGGATACGCTCAGATAGAAGGAATAGACTTTGAGGAGCCATTTGCCCTAGTGGAAAGATTGGAAGCCATTAGGATTTTTTTAGCATTCTCAGTCTTAAAGAAGTTTAAAGCCTATCAAATGGATGTTAAGTTAGCTTTCCTGAATGGAACCTTGGAAGAAGAAGTCTATATTGAACAACCTGAAGGTTTTTAGCTGACAGATGAAGAAGACTATGTGTGTAAACTAAAGAAAGAACTATATGGTCTAAAAAAAGCACTTAGAGCATGGTATTTAAGGATAGATCAATATTTTTAACAATAAGGATCTATCAAAGGATGTGTAGAAAATAACTTGTATGTTAAGTATGAAAATGGACATATGTTGATCATATTTATCTATGTTGATGACATCATTTTTGGTGGTAGCAGTAATAATATGTGAAAATAATTTGTAAATCAAATGCAAAAGGAGCTTGAAATGTCCATGCTAGAAGAACTTTCATTCTTTATTGGTCTATAGGTTACACAATCCAAAGAAGGGATGTTCACCTCCTAGGCCAAGTATGCAAAGAAGATGCTCAATAAATTTGGTATGGAAGACAATAGACCAGTTAACACTCCCATGATAGCTAGATGTAAATTGAGAAAAGGTTTTGAATCTCCCTAAGTGAATCATATAATTTATAGGTCTATGATTGGTAGTTTTCTATATCTCATTGCATCAAGATCAAACATCATGCAGGCTATATGCATGGTTTCTAGATTCTAGGCTATACCAAAATAAACACATGTAAATATAGTAAAAATAATCTTTAGATATATCAAAAGCATAGTAGACTATGGATTATGGTATCCTTTAAGTGATTATTTCACTTTGATATTATACACAGATGTTGATTGGGTAGGAAGCATAGATGATAGAATAAGTACTAATGGTGGTGCATTCTTCCTTGGTAACAGACTTGTTTCATGGCTAAGTAAAAAATAAGAGTCATTTACACTATCTATAATAGAATTAGAATATGTTATAGCAGTGGCTTGTTACACTCAAGTGTTATGGATGAAGTAGTCACTAAAATATATTGAAGTGGAATTCAAAGGACCAATTCCCATTCTGTGAGATAATTCAAGTGATATAAATATATCCAAGAATTTGATGATACACTCCAAAACAAATAACATATCAATAAAGTATCACTTTATGAGAGAGAAGGTTTGTGATCAAGAGGTCACAGTGAAATATGTTCTAATAAAAGATCAAATTTTAGACATATTCACTAAACCTTTTCCTAAGGACCAATTTGAAAATTTGAGACAATAATTGGAACTGGTATCTCATACACCACATCACTAGTTCCTAGTGATTAGGCATGTCTCTAGGGGGAGTATAAAAGAAACATCACTAAATCCTAGAAGAATAAGAGTTTAGGAAATTGTTTCATGGCCTAAAGGGTGAGCTTCTCATAAATTGTTCTTATCTTACATGTCTGAGGATCAAAATAATGTCATAGCTAAAGAAGTAAACTTTAGGTGGATCTAGTTGACTTTATGGTAGAGATGATTTGTCATTAATGTCAAAGTGGGAGAAAATAGAAAGATGCAAGTGAAAAATAGAGATTGTGCTACTTTGTAGAGGATGTTTTTACCATCAATGATAGATGGGGAGATTGTTAGACATATTCATTGATGTATGAAGGTTTGTCATTGATGTCAAATAAAGAATGTACTTTCAAGCATTGATGATAAAGGTGTTGAGTTTAACAGACTTGTTACATAGATCCATGCAGTTGTGTGTGTACTTTGAATGACTATGAAAATACAATAATAGTTATATGAATGCCTTTCCTCACATGTTTATCTTGATAGATATGGCTAAGTACATAGGTGGATGTTAACAACATTTGCATATATCTCTTTGTGGTTTATGTTCTAAGTCATAAGGATGAGTACAAAAAATGTTACAAATTTATAAGGTTGTTCTTTAGCTAAAAGTCTAATAAGTTTCCATACTTAGTTGATTTTTTACCTTTGCATTTGTCTGGGGATTTCTTTCAAAGAAAGTGGTTCGGCAAATTCTTTTAGTAAAATGGCTTAGACATTGTCAAACAAAATGTCCACAACAAAGTTTCCAAAGGAAATGAGTGCAATTTTGAATTATTTTAGAGAAAGTGGTTTAGCGAATTCTTTCATAAAAATGACTAAGTCTTTGTTAGGAAAAAATGTCTTGAATAAAAGTTTCAAAGGGATCTTTTCAAAATGTCAAAGGGTAAGTGAACCGTTCAAATTTTACAAAAGGATATTTTCAAAACTACTAAAGGGTAAGTGAACCATTCAAATTTTTTGAAGGGTAATTTACAAAATTTCAGAAGGGATCTTTTCAAAATGTTGAAGGGTAAGTGAACTGTTCAAAGTTTCCAAAGGGATATTTTCAAAAATACTGAAGGGTAAGTGAACTATTCAAAGTTTTTGATGGGTATATTACCAAAGTTATGAAAGGCATGTGACCCAAATAAAAATCTTTAAGTGTTATTTACCAAAGTTCTAAAGGGCATGTGACCCAAACAAAAATCCTAAAGGGTAATTTGCCAAAGTTCTAAAGGGCATGTGACTCAAACAAAAATTTTGAAGGGTACTTTTCTAAAGCTCTGAAGGGCATGAAATCCAAACAAAAGTTTTGAATGGGTCACTTATATAATTCTTGAAGGACACTTTCAAAAGAAGGGCATTGATGAATTATTTTAGAGAATTTTTATAAGGTGGACACTTACAATGTTCCTGAAGTATACTTTTGGATGGAGAGGACACTTACAAATTTCTCAAAGGATACTTTTGGATGGAATGGACTCTTACAAAGTTTTTGAAGGATATTTTGAAATAAATATAGGTCACTTGCAACATTTCTAAAGGATAAGTGTGGATTTTCATAGGGCATTTTCAAAAGTGCAAAAGGATCAAGGTGAGTTAAAGGTCAAGCAAGTCTGAAGAGATCAAAGGAGAAAAAGCAATACATGAATGCTAAAGAAATTGAGATGAGGTCAACATATCAAAGGATAATGACCTATTAAATGTAAATATCATGCATATTTAATGATACAATGATACATGAAATCTACGACTAAGAAGATCCAATAGAACAAGTAAATCCAAAGTTTAAAGGTACTCAAAGGTTAATGGCATAGTGTTAGAGTTAAAGTCCAAACATGTCTTTCAAGATATAACAAAATGAAATCATTCCAAAGACTCAGGATGTAATGAGATTATATAAGGATATTGGCACTTAACCAATGTGTTAAGTAAGGAAAAACATCCAAAAAACTAAAAAAGTGAAGTAGTTACGAAAATCTGGCATGACGGTTGAAGAAAATCAATAGTCAATTTTTTGAATAAATGTGAAATAAAATGACTAATCATAGTTTCATTCCAATTGTGCGAATGTTGTATATGAAGCAACAAGGGTATAATTTGAAGAGGCTTAAAGAATGGAAGAAAAATAGTCATTTGTTTGGAATTAGAAGAGATAAGTGATGAATGCAAAATGTATAAATAAAAGAGACGCATCTAAGTTATTTTTTGATGAGATAATCAAATATGAGATCCGTATAGTGTATTAATTAAAATAAGACACACAAAGGAGTTATATAGAATGTCAATTAGGTATATTCAAACATAGAAAAAGGGTAGAAAAAAGGGAATTAGATAATGTGTTGAATAAAAGAATCTAGACATAGAAAAGAGACTATAAATAAGAATGCACATACAAGTATTATACAGAGCATGAGCAGTTGCAGACTAGACTTGCAACAAGGAATAGATCCAGATTCTATTTTTAATCTATTTTTTTAAATGGAGTTGTATCTTTAAAAAACTATTTGGTTATTGCCATTAGTGAGGTTTAGTTGGTACTCAGTTAGGGGATTGTTGTCTCCTTAGGGTTGTAGTCCTTAAATATATGATCAATGAGGTCATTATGATTTGGTGTTTAGAAAATGGGATGGGTGTTTCCTTAGAATTAGTGTTCTAGAATGTAACCAGTGAGGTTCAGTTAATGTAACAAAGTTTTGTGAGGCTAGATTATAATAGTAGTTTCTATTAGCATTCTCACCATGGTTTTTCCCTTTGGGTTTCCACATATAAATCTAGTGTTATGATATTTGTTTTTGCTTTTGTGCATCTTTCTTTTATTCTTTAAGTTTGCATTTGTTTAAGATTATTTTTAAAAAAAATTAAAGAACTAGTTTTGAGATATATTGATTCACTCCCTCTCAATAGATAGGTGTGTTTACCACAAACTAACTACATGAGAAATAATAACCATTGAATTAATTTGCATACCTTATGGCATTAGGCTATCTAAAAGAATTTGTCTTCATATTGTTCTTGAGGTTAACATTATTATTCACATTAGAATTATCTTTATTTTCTTTTTGATATAATTTAAAACCAATAATTGCCTTATCATTGATGTAGACATCCAATTCCTAACACCATTTGTGTTGAAATTGTCAATATTACTCGAATTACACTCAAATGCACATTTTAGGTCAAAATCACTCAAATGTGCTAAGTGGTTCGAACTTGTCATTTATAAGTGAAAATTTAGGCTAGAATATCCCTAAATGGGGCAATACATTTTATTTGATTCCTAACTTTGATCAATTCATTTCAAGTCAAAATGATAGTTTCATTTTTTTATGCTCTGGATTACTCTTTTCTTCTAATTTATTAGTACACAACATGTACCTATGTTATTTTATGTTGGTAATGTCCTAAATGGGAATATGGTTCCAATGCATCTAATATTACCTTCCAATTATTCCTAAGTCAAATAATAACCCAGTAATATGACTTTTTGACAATTTTTATTAATTATGCCAATTTCCAAAGAATTACACTAAAATTCATTAATCATGTTTAGAGTTAATTAATTCAAATCAAGAGCTTAAGTGGATTTTACATTGAGCTCATTTATTATTTCATTATTGGAAATTGATTTGTTATATCTACATCACCTAATGATACCATAAATGGGGTAGCATCCACAAGCCATAAATACATGAATTATATGAATTATGGGTACCCATCCCTAATTAATGCCCCTTCCCCCCAAATCATTAAGAGGGAATTTATTGATTTTAGCCTCCAAAATTGAATGGATTCTTAACCCCACATCTTCATCTTGAGATAAATGGTGTTAGATATTTTTAGTGATATCATGGTGATGTCATGGAGGTGTCTTGGTGAGTGGATGAAGTGTTTTGATACCCAAGTAACAATGTCAAAGTGTGCAATGTGCTTGTTCTAGTGTACTTTATGTTGGCTTGGTTAATCTTCAATTTTGGCATGATTAGAGATGTTTAGGGATGAGTTTGGTGATTGGAGATTGTGAAAGAGTTCCTTACTATGTTATCTATGCTTTGATATCTTGTGTTTATAAGTGGTATTCATTTGGTTGTCCATAGTTTTCATCTAGATAATTTGGGTCCAGTGGCAAAAAATTTAAGTAGGCAATTTGATGATGTCACCATTTCCATGTGTGAATGAGTCAAAAGGAAATGATCATATAGTTGTGATCAAAGTATTCCTCAGTTATTATTCCCTAGATCTTAATTCATATGTCAAATCATAATCGATGATATGAAGGTACAAATTTAGCTTCTAAGATAGATTTCACTATTTTCGCATACTTAGCCAAATTTGTAATATGGATAGAAAGAGTTGAGTAAGTAGTTTGATGATAGAATATCATGCACATGTGGATGTTTTAGGATAATGTGATCATATGGCTTTGTTTAATTTTTGACTTAATATATTTGTGCTAATATTAAGATCATGATATGTAGCATGTTAAGAGATATGCATGTGAAAAGTTGGGCACCCATGATTTTTAATTATGTTTTCCCATAACCAATTTTGTAATAAGGTAGAAAGAGTTGAGTGATATATTTTATAGTGTTATATCTTACACATGTGAAGGTGTCACTAAAATATGATTATATGGGTTTGTTTAGTTTTAAGCATAGTTTATTTTTTTAAAATTCTAGATCATGCACTAAAGTGCAGCAAACATTATGCTTGAGTAAAGTTGGCCACTCAAATAGGTTTTGACATGGCAATCTCTATGACATAAGATCTTCAGAAGTCACTTTAATGGCATTATATATTACACATATGAGGGTTTTAGGAGTAGTGTGCCACGTGGTTGAATTCTTCTATGTGAAGAGATCATTTGGTCCAAATTTGAGATCCTACATTGAAGTGTAGAAGAAGTTATTAAAGATGAAAATGGATACTTAGGAATATTAAAAGGGTTGTCATACTTAGTCATTTTTGAAAGTGTTAAATCTCAAGAAAGATCAATAGTGCACATTACTCCAAGAAGTTAGGAAGTAGGGAGATAAGGATAGGTCCATGATGGTTAATTACTAAGTAAAGGTACATGATAAGGATCTAATGGTGAGCGGGCATTCATAAAATTCATTTAATGTTGATCATTGATCATTAAAGACCTTTTTGATCTATAGATATTTATGGAGCACATGGATTAAACATTTCACGGTTGCATGAGATTTGGTCAAATTGAGAGAGGTTTAATGATTGAGCATTGGTTCTTATGTGTTAAAGATTAGAAGAGATTAATGGTGTGTATTTGATTTGAGCAGTGAAGACATGAGATGAGAGGATTGTGTTCAAGGTTTAACTATGACCATTTCTATTTGAATATTTAAATTTGTGAAAAAAGACCAATTTCTAGGTTTTGGACAATATATTTTGATCGAAGATGAATTTGTGATTGTAGTAAAAATAATAGTGGTAGAGGACTCCAAGGTGCATCTAGATATATGAATTAGAAGATATAAAAATGTTTATAGACAAATATATTGAGCTCAAAATTTTATTATGTCTCCATATGTTTTTTACAAGTGACTTGAGAAGGTTATACAAGCTTATGTGGATGTTGTTTTCAATGTTTCATGGTTAATTAGCTATTGGGAGTATTGTAGACTCCATGAGGATAATATATGAGTATTTTGGAGGTGTGATCAATCTATCTTAAGTATGAATAATTCTTAATAAATTGATTGTATGTTTGGTAATGGTGTTCTTATAGATAAGGTCTTTGTTTGAGTTGTTTAAGCATACACAAAGGTAAGCTAAAATGTTTGTGATCATTTGAGAATGTCCTAGTGAATATAAGGAGTGGACCTATGTATTTTTAAATGGTCTTGTGTTCTTAATTTTCTTAGATATGTATGAAAAGGGTGAATGGGTCTCTATAGGACCCAAAAGTGACTTAGGCCTATTTTGAAAGGGGGCAATGCTTAAATGTGACCCATATGAGATGCCTTAAGGGTGAAGGAATGTAGTGTGGTTGAAAAATATTATTATGGAGTTGATAATTAATGATTTATCTATATATAGTGGAACCAAATGTGTTGGGTTCTAAACTTGTAAGTGAGAGATTAGAGAAAGGCTTGTGTGTGTGGAGTGAAGGATAGGTAGTGTGCCTGTTGGAGGAGTTAATGAGTAAAATAGTTGGTTAGTGATGTATATGACCTATAAGTCATGTTTATAGTGTTAAGATATTTATATTGAATTTTTTAGATATGTAAATAGGTCTAATTTTATAGATGAGGATAATTTGAGTGACAAAAGAAATATTTTGTGACATGCCTTTGTGAGTGGCCTATTTGAGATAGAGAGATTTTGTGAAGAGGTGAGATAATAAAGAGTTCCATCCTTAAGTGTTGAATACATCAGCTCTAAGATGAAAGTGTTCATATCAAGGAGGGTCTAAGGGACTTGATCTTCCTTTGGGGTAGTTACTTCTTTTGAAATAGGGTTTCACTAAAAACCTTTGATCATAAGGACTTAATCAAGATTGTAGATTAAAAGAACTTGACCAAATGTTACTAATTAGAAGGACTTAATTAGTCTCTTGTTTGTGATCATCTTATAGGATAGTAGTCTATGTGTTTACAGGTTTGAGAGTGGGTTTTATTCCTCAATAGGGTTTCCCACATAGATCTTGTGTTATGTATGTGATCTTGCTTTATGTTCATTATTTACTACCATGAATATTTGTATTGAATGATTAATTACAAGTAATAGTATGAAATTTGAATTGGAAATTTTTTCACCATTGATTCACCCCCCTTAGTGATTGTACCTATAAAAATTTATATCAGATATAGGTTCTTTCTATCAATTTTAAGCACTTAAAGGTGATCAAAGTTACAATGGTTGGCAAAGAGGTTATAGCTTGTATTTAAGATAATCTAGTTTGTTCTTTATTGTAAGTGAAGACACGAGTGAAAAATATAGAGCTAACTATCAATAATCTATAGTTCATGATGATTAAATATCTCTATCAAAATAAAGTCATGACTTACTTAGATGTGTTCCTTTCAAAGGATAATAGGGATTTCAGCTCCACCAAAAGAATCAAGATTGAAAATCCATTAAGCGGTAATGGTCAAGAGAAAAGAGGATCAAACATGAATAATGTCTTCAATGGGCATTGATTCTCCTATAATCAATTCAATCATAGATATAAGAATTGATCTCTCTCTAGAGATTAAAAGGGATCTCATATGCTACAATTATAACCAACAAGGTCATATATCTAAAATTTATAAAAGAAATTTTTGGAAAAAAGATATAAAAGTCATTGATAACATCAAATGGTTCAAGAAAACTAAGTCTAAAGAAGAAAATAAGAAAAATTCAAGTAGACCACCAAAGGAAGAGTCATTGTGTGTTCAAGCAGACTTGCATACTCAAGAAGATGAGAATAAGATATGGTTCATAGATAATGGATGCTCAAATCATATGACAAGAGACAAGAATAAGTTTATCTCTCTAAAGAAGTCCAACCCAGGTGTAATGAGATTTGGTGACAACAAATCTAATAACATTGTTAGCAAAGGTACTATGAGTTTTGACAATGGTCATACAAAGACTGATAATGTCTTATATGTAGAAGGTTTGAAACATAATATTTTAAGTGTAAGCCAAATGTGTAAGTAGAGAAATGTTTTAACTTTTCATGATGATGTATGTGAATTAAGAAAGGTAAAATATGATAGATTAGTTGTAAAGGTTCATAAAATAGATAATAACATGTATGTATTCCATGAATCCCAGAAAGAGAAGTGGTTCATGAGTCATTTGGAATAAAGATGGCTTTGGCATAGAAGGCTCGTACATATAAATTTATATAATATAGTAAAGATTAGTTTAAAGGGGTTGGTAATGCATATGCCCAATATTTACAATATTCTTCATTGTCTTTGTAAGGCATGTCTTAATGGGAAGCAAACCAAGAGAAGATACAAAAATAAGAAATTCTCTACTATAGAGCCATTGGAGTTGATCCACACTGATATATGTGGACCTATGAGAACTCAAAGTATTCAAGGTAATAGTTCATGCTTCTAATTGATGATTTTACTAGAATGACTTAGATTTTCTTTCTTAAAGAAAAATAAAAATCTTTTACAAAATTTGTGGCATTTACAGCTCTTATGAAAAATGATAAAGGTTCAAAGATCAAGTGTGTGGGATCAGAAAGAGGAGGTGAGTTTTGGTATCATAAGTTTGATGATTTATATGATGAACATGGGATAAGAAGATAATATTTTGTTTCTATAACACCAAAACAAAATGGTGTGGTTAAAATGAAGAATAGGATTATTGTTGAGATGGGTAGAACCATTATTCAAGATTTAAAAATATCAGATGGTTATTGGGAAGAGGCAACCAAGACTTCTATGTAAATCCTAAATAGGTGTCAAATTAAAGTAAATGGTAATAAGACACCTTATGAGTCATGAAAGAATAGAGAGGCTAATGTCAAACACTTTAGATTCTTTAGGAGTATGTGCTTCATCAAAAGAGATAAATATAATCTAGGTAAATTTGATTCAAGATATGATGAGGGCATATTCTTTAGTTATTCCTCTATCAATACTTCCTATAGATTCTTCAATAAGAGACTTCACAAGATTGTTGAAAGTTCAAATGTAATGTAGATGAGACAAGTAGAGTCAATAAGCCAAAATTGAAGGTAAGTGACTCAATTTAGAATGTTGTTGCAAACAATGATGAGTTATTTGTTCAAATAAATAATGAAGATGAAGAAACAAATACAAGATATTAAAGATCCATCTAGAAGAATTCAAAAATATCATACAATCTCTTAGATTATTGGAAATGTTGGTGCAAGGTTGTAGACTTGAAGGAAAATGCTGATTAATCCAAATCAACAAGACTCAGCTTTGTTATCCATGATTGAACCCAAAACATTTATGGAAGCTAGAAAATATTAAAGTTAGAATGATGCAATGGATGAATAGATTGATCAAATAAAAAGGAATGAAACATGGGACTTAGTTCCTAGACCAAAATATAAAAATATGATAGGTACCAAATGGGTTCTCAAAACTAAGATGAATGAGAAAGGAGAAGTCACAAGAAATAAGGCTAGATTAGCATGTAAAGGATATGCTCAAGTTGAAGGAATAGATTTTGATGATACTTTTTCTCCTATAGCAAGGATGGAAGCAATTATACTCTTTTTGGCATATGCATGTTTCAAAGTTTTTAAGGTATATCACATGGATGTAAAATTTTCATTCTTGAATGACACCTTAGAAGAATAACTCTACATTGAATTACCTGAAGGATACTTCATGTCAACTAATTGATATTTTATGTGTAAATTGAATAAGGATTTGTATGGTCTTAAATAAGCTCCTAGAGCTTTGTATGACAGGATAGATAGTAACTTTTGAGTCAAGGTTTTAAAAGGGAGATAGTTGATAGTAATTTTTATCTTAAGATATAAGGTAATCATCAATTGATAGTTCTTGTATATTTTGATGACATAATTTTTGGATCTGATAATGATAAATTGAGTAGAGAATTTGTAGATACTATGAAGACTAAGTTTGAAATGTTAATGTTGGGAAAACTATCTTACTTATTAGGATTATAGATCAATCAACTTGATGCAAGGATTTTCATTTCTCAAACTAAATACATCAAGGATATGCTAAGGAAGTTTGACATGATGGATTGTAAGCCAATGAATACTCCAATGATCACAAGATGCAAGTTAAGTAAATTGGATGACTCACCAAAAGTTGATCAAACTTTGTATAGATCCATGATTGGAAGTCTTTTTACTCTACTACATCTAGGCCTAACATCATGTGAGTAGTAGGTCTTATAAGAAGGTTTCAATCTAATACTAGATAATCTCACTTGAAAGCAGTCAAAAAGTTCTTAATATTTATCAAAGGCACCATAGACTATGGTTTATGGTATCTTAGGAGTAAATAATTATCTTTGAAATCATATACTAATGTTGATTGGTTAGGTTCTGTGGATGATAGGAGGAGTACGAGTGGTGGGGTCTTCTTCATGGGAGAATGTTTGGTGTCTTGGATAAGCAAGAAGCAAGCTTCAGTGTCTCTATCAACTACAAAAGCTAAGTATATAGATGTTACCTCTTATTTCACACAAGTCATATAGATGAAACAAACTTTGGAGGATTACAAGGTAAGATAAAATGGACCTTGTCCTATTTATTATGATACTACTAGTGCAATTAGTATCTCGAAGAATCATGTTATGCACTCAAAAACTAAACACATTCCTATTAGATATCATTTCTTAAGAGAAAAAGTTATTAATCAATGTGTCATGTTGGAATATGCTCCTAAAAAAGAATAGCTTACAAATATTATGACCAAACCATTGTCAAAAGCTACTTTTGATTTTATAAGACAGAGCTGGGTGTTATTTCTTTCTCTATAAATCAATAGAGGATCTTTTGGTTAAGGGGGAACAACATGTTCATGAGCTTTCTCTAGAGGTTTGTGGAGGAGTTTTTGTATAGGGTTAGAATGGGTGTTTTTTAGGTTGGTTTATAACATGTTTCTTGATTTATGGGTGGTATGATGCTATGTTGTTGGTCATGGAAGTGTCTTGAGAAAGTAGGATAGTAAGCTTGCATGGTGGTTCCTAATAGTGTATGGAGATTTAAAGATGCTCAAATGGTGAAATGGCTCAAAAATATTAGGGGGAGTCCATCTTATATGTTTCTTGATGTGTTATATCATATTTATATGGTTTTTATATGTTCTTTCTTCATTGGTTGTAGTGTTTGGTTATAGTGATTATTGGCATGAAGCAAGAAGGATGATGTCAAGATAAGAAGAGGTAAGAACAAAGTAAGGGGGAATTTGTATCATATTTATAAGATGGTCGTTTCCTATTTGATATTATTTTTAGGTCCTCAAGATTAATTGGTGCCCACTTTATCATTGTGTTAAAGGGGGAAAATTTTCTTGTTGTGGGAGTGCATGAAGAAAGAGAAGGTGAGTTGTATATTGATATACATGATGTTTATTGACATCAATGACAAAGGGGGAAATTATTATATATCCAGCAATGATGTCATGGTGATGTCATAGAGGTGTCCTATTGCATGGAAGAAGTACCTTGATAACCCAAGTAACATTGACAAAGTGTGCAATGTGCTTGTTCTAGTTTACTTTATGTTGTCTTGGTTGATCTTCAATTTTGGCATGATTAGAGATGTTTATGGATGAGTTTGGTGATCAGATCTTTTTCAAGAGGTCCATAAGATGTTATTTATGATTTGAGAGCTCATGTGCATAAGTGGAATTTATCTATTTGTCCATAGTTTTCATCTAGACACTTTGGGTTTAGTGACAAAAAATTTAAGTAGTCATTTTGAGTACATCACCATTTCCATGTGTGAAAGAGTCAAGGGGAGATGGTCATACGGTTGTGGTCACATTAGTCCCTAGTTTTTATGCATTAGACCTTAAATGAAGAATTGAAGTTTAGTCAAAGATATGAGGGTATAAAGTTAGATTCTAAGATAGATTTCACTAATTTCCCATACTTAGCCAAATTTGCAATATGGCTAGAAAGAGCTAAGTAAGCAGTCTAATGATAGAATATCTCACATATATGGATGTTTCAAGAGAAGGTGATCATATGGTTTTATTTAGTTTTAGACTTAGTTTAGTTTTGCTAATTTACATATCATGTGATGTAGCACATCAAGAGATATGCATATACAAAGTTGAGATCCCAGGCTTTTTAACTATGTTTTCTCATACTTAGCCAATTTTGCAATAAGGAAAAAATAGTCAAGTAAGCATTTTGATGGTTTTATATCTTGCACATGTGAACATTTCAAGAAAAAATGATCATATGGGTTTATTAATTTTTTAACATAGTGAATTTTCACTAAATTTTAGATCATGCAATAAAGCCCAACAAAAGCTATGCTTGAGCAAAGTTGGCCTCTTAGGTAGGTTTTGACATGGTTGGCTATCTGATAGAATATTTTGAGAAGGCACTTTAATGGTGTTATTTCTTACACATGTGATGGTTTTAGGAGTAATGTGTTACATTATTAGATTTTCCTATGTGAAGAGATCATCTAGTTCAATTTTGAGATCCTACATCGAATCATAAAAGAATTTATTAAGGATAAAAATGGCTACTTAGGCATATTGAAAGCATATCCATACTTAGTTATTTTTGAATGTTTTAAAGCTTGAGAAGGATCAACAATAAAAATTGCTCCAATAATTTAGGAAGTAGTGAGAGAAGGATAGGTGCATGATGGTTAACAATTGAGCAAAGGTACATGATAAGGATCCAATGGTAAGTGGGCATTCGTATAGTTGATTGAATGGTGAGAGTTGATCATTAACGACCTAGTTGATCTACAAATATTTATGGAGTGTGTGGAGTCAAAATTTCAAGGTTGCATGAGATGTGATCAAAGTAGTAGAGGTTTAATTATTGATCATTGACACATATGTGTTAAAGATCAAAAGTGATCGATAATGCATATTTTATCTGATCAACAAAGACATGAGCTACAAGGATTGTGTTTGAGGTTTAACTATGATTTTTTCCATTTGAATATTTGAATTTGCAAAGGAAAGAGTAGTGTATGGTTTTTGGACCATATCTTTTCATAGAATATGAATTTGCTATTGTAGTAAAAATAAAAGTGTTAGAGGTCTCCAAGGTGTTTCAACTTATTTCCTTCATTTCTTATTTTTGAAAGTAGATATAATAAAGTGAATATTAGGTTGTGTACCTAATAAAATTCATGCATTAATGACTAGACAAAGTGAGAACTCCTTTTTGGTGAGGAGGGACTACCTATAATAATATCACACTAAACAAACTCATTTGTTAGATAGGTATGAAGGGTGGACCACCTAGCAGTGCTAGATCCAAGAAGAGAAATATCCCTTGGATGGTTGTCAATCCACTCTCTTACTGATATAATTTTTTTCAAAATAAAATTGGAAGATAATAAACTAATATGAACATAAATACATATATAAAGAAATAAATGATATACTTATTCGATAGAAAATGTTACAATGGAAGGTCAACACCATTTTAAAATACACCAAGGTTAGGTTCAGAAGGTTTGGGTAGGGTTTATATGTATATCAAGAATAGAAATAGATATTTTATTGGGTAAAAGGGGAAAAAATAACAATCTATTATTTTCCTTGATAGTGACTATAGATTAAAAAACTCTACATTTTTCATTTTCTAATTTTCAGTTGTGCACTCCAAGTTTTGTCCCTATGCATTTTAGTTTTGAGGTAGTGAAGTTTTTGACATAGAGTGTGGGCATGAGTTTCATTTGCCTAAATTTTGTTTAAGTATCAAATTCGTGTAGAAGCTACCAAGTGTCAGTGGCTGAGACACATTTTATAATTTATGTAAGTTGCTCGAAATGTACCACGTGTCTCATGGTAACTTAGCAGAGCATGATAAGTGTTGGCATCCACATTTCAAATTTATTTTGAGTGTTGAAAGCTTCTTTCAATAAGCTTTTCTCACTCAGGATCAAGCAGAAGGCACCAAGTGGCAACTATGAAAGGTTTCAATATGTATTTCTAAAAGCAATGGAAGACACCACGTATCCTAGCTGAAGAAAGCAAAAGCCACCATGTGTCAACATTCAAAATATATTCACTTTGTTTCATCAATAAGTAAAGACTGTGGTGGGACCCAAGTTTTTGTTTCTAAAGTCAGTAGAAGCAACCAAGTGTCACCATCCGTATGAATCTAAAATGAGTCCTGAATGTTTCTACAGTCTAGCTAAAGATCAATGGAAGTTGCCACATGTCCCTAGCTGAAGAAAATGGAAGCCACCATGTGTCATTTGTTAAAAATATGCAAAAAGTGACACCTATCCCCACTCTCATTTTTAAAATTATTCGAGTGAGAAGTGCTATGGGTCCCAATCTCTGTAAATTGTTAAACTTCAAAGAATCAGACTGTGATAGATGTCAAAGATAGAACAATCTTGAGCAAAGATACAGTAAAGAGTATGAATACACATAAAGTGTCGTGTGTCTTTGGTAAGTGCCTCAAAAGCTACCAAGTGTCATTTTCTGGTGCCTTTTGAATAATGAGAAAGTTTTCAAGTAGAGTAAGTGAAACACGGCAAGTGTCCTCACCCATTTCACAGTGGGAAGTGTCTTGTGTATCTATTTTAGCTAATGAACTATAGGGAGATGGAATGTTTTAGATCAAAGAAATATCTTTTGTTAGACACTTCTAGTTCAGTTAGATTTCAGTTAGACCCTTGGATTGGGAATGTGTGGGTAATCAGAGCTAGTTTGATGCTATAAATATGGGTGCAAAGAAGATAGAGAGAGATCAAAAGATAGAGAGAATTTTTTTCAAGAGATTATTGTCAAGAAGTTTTAGACCTTTTTAGCTATGACTAGGAATATCATTTGCCTTTTTTCTATTTTCTTGAGTTAGAAAGTTTGTATAATTGTCTATGTCTCTGTGCCTTTTATGTGACTAGAAAATTAATAAGAAGATTGAGTTCTATGCCTTTGTTGATATTTCCTATGTTATTCCAAAATTGTCTAAGTTGTGAGCCTTTAATCCTATCTATTTTCATCTTTTACATTGATAATGCCTTGTTTGTTCTTTAATGTAACTGAATATTAAAGATAGATTCACTGTGCTTAGAATTAAGGGTCAAATTAAATTTAGGTGCATTGCCATAGTTAGATTTTCTTTGATTGCATTTGTGTTTCTATTTAATTTCTATCCTTTTTCTGCAAAATACTTTTGAGATAAATAAGAGCTAGCTTTTTTAAAATGTGGAGGTCATTTCAGGTCGCAAGTCCTACATTCCTGAAACTTCCCATTGTTGGTGTTGGAAATAGCACAATTCTAAGCATCAACAATTTTTGGCACATCCGGTGGGACACCATCTTGAAGTTTCTTTCAAGACCATATGAACGAGAGAGCTATAAGGAGTCAAAGCTATGGACCAGTAACAAGATCTCAATCTACTGTAAATCTAGGTATTCTTTTTCCACCTTTGACAACTAGTCCAAGGCAAAGAGCCAATCAATTTATACCAATACCAATAGAAAACATGGGAGCAACTATACCCCCAAAGAATTATGCAATTTGGAACACTAACATTCCTTTGATTCTCCCAATACCACTAGCCACTTTGGATCCTATTCCAGTAAATTCCCTGAAAGCTTTGTCCAAATTTAGTGGGCAAGATTTCAAAACACCTGAAGAATATCTACAGGATGTGTCTGATGTCTGTGTTATACATGTGGTCACATAGTAAAATGTAGCTATAATATTGTTAGCATCATCTTTTAAAGGGAAGGCTCTAGAATGGTACCGATCCTTGACTCCAAATACAATATCTACATGGGATCAACTTGGAGATATTTTCTTTGAAATATTTGAAGAAAAGGGTGATAAGTTTTTTTTATTAAAACAATTGATTACTATCAAAAGGGCACCACAAGAAGTAATGACTGACTTTAATTCAATATTTTAAAAGACTTGGGAAAGAATTCCTACTACATCAAGACCACTACTAGGTATGGCTATAGTCATTTACCTTAAAGCTTTAAATTCAAATATATCAGTAATGATTCAGTCACTTGGAGGTCAAACTCTGCCAAAAGCCTATGAATACGTAGTCAGAGCTAAAAATAATTTAATAGATGCTAGAAGGTTGCCCCCAAGGCCTCCCATGCCCATGTTTCTAGAGATTACCTTACATTTTCCTTAAGAAGCCCCTAATCGTATAACCCCACCTGTGTCTATGTTCACATATCCTCAACAACCTGCTAAAGAACTTATCCCTGCCCAGTCATCTGAGATGGATGATATTAAGAACATCTGAAGGACATTTTCTAATGAGTTAATTAACATAAAAAGATAGCAAAATCCTTATCCTAAACCCCAATATCAATGCTACCAAGGAAATATATTTCCACCATAGCCAAACTAGTATCAGGGTCATCAAAGGCAAAATAACCCTCATCCAATAGACCAATTAGTTGCAGTCCCTACACCCTCATAGACTATCCTCCCTAATCCAAATAGGGAGATTGTTCAAGGGTAGAATAATAATATAGATGGCACCAATGCCTAGTGTTTCCCTTTTAATAATGCTCATATGCCCAGAGATTGTCCCATGAGTAATCTACAACAAAAGGTAGTAGAGCAAAGAAGAATGGATGGACAATTTGCAAGTAATTCTAACACTCAAGCCTACCAGTCCCATGGTATAAAAAATTCATTTTTGATGGCTCAGATGCAAGGGATGTCTTTACAACAAGAAGAAGAAATAGCTGTCAGGCACCATGAACAACAAACATGCTCTGATACCACTTGTTGGGGAAATAAGAACCCAACTCCGAAAGCACACAATTGATTACCAACTTCAAGCAACTTAATATGCGAAAATAACCAGAATCAACAAGTAACTATAATTCAGAATAACACAGAATATGAGAGACAATACACAACTTGTATTAATAACTCTTGCAAAAAATAATACAATAAAGAAGATGCCACTTCTTCTCCACCACCTCATCAGAGGTTTCCCACACCTCAAGTGAACAGTAATTCTTTCCTCAAAGCTCTCTCTACTAGGTCCCAACACCCAACTCAAACATAGAGTTGGTGTTCACCTTACACCTGTGCTCCACGCACTCCACAAGTGCTCCATGCACTCCACAAGTACTTAAAGTACTTCAAGTAGATCTCCCATGAACCTGCAACAACCTGCAATTCAACAGACCATACTTATGGAAGGAACTGCCTTGCCTTCCTCTTAGCTCTTCATGTACTCCACATACATAAAAGTGAGTACACACCGTACTCCAAGTAGATCCTGCCTGATACTGCTCCCTATTGTGTTGCTATCCTATCTGATCTCCAATGTACAGATCAATAAGTGGTTCTGCACACTTGTGAACCTTGACCTTGCACACACACACACACACCTGCAGAACAACGATCTTACTTACCATGTAGATCTCTTATAAGACATGCTCACCTGATGACTAAGATCATACATACATGAAGAATCCAGCTGACTCTCCAATCCAGTACCAACACACCTGGTACTACTGTGGAACTAGGAGGAACACCCTTGCTCACCTCACACACAGAAGAAGCAAACTTTGCTCAACTCAACTAGCCCAAGTTTCCAATACAACCATGAGTCTATTATATAGATCTCATCAAACAATAATTAGACATTTAATTACAATAATTAGATTCGTGGCTATGAGTCTAAAATTAGCACTCATCATGCAAACGCCTAGTTTGAAAACCAACTGCCCATAATAAGCTCGCAGTTGAACTACACAGGTGACCGACATCGATCCCTGTCTGCCTGGAGGTGACCGACGTCGGTCGATCCTTGACCGACGTCAGTTGCTTCTCCTTGCTATCTTGCCAACGTTGGCTGATCAGATCGACCCCAGCTTCTCTGCAACTCAGCAACTCTCAGCAACCTCCTCCCCTGTTTGCATCAGTGAAGCTTTTAGCTCCACAACCTAACAATCTCCCACTTGGAGATAAATAGCTGCACTGTACCTATACCTATACCCCGTCTAATCTATTTCCAGGTTTGTATCCCTCTTCAAGCTCAACCCTGAAGACAACCCACCACACATCCCGTGGTATACCTCCTGTCATCCGAGTACCCTACCACATCCGAACCTACAAACCCATGTAGTGATGTCCTGACCATGCATAGCATGAAACCCCACTGCTGGTCCCTCTCAAATACCTGAGAACTCACTTCCCTGAATTGACTCCTAACTCTGACAGCTCCCACTGCATGGGAAAACTTAGGTCTATACCAGACCTCATGTGATTTTAGACACTGTACCTGTCCAGCCCTTAGTGTGCTCTGGCTCTCCATCCTGAACCTCGCCAACACTTGATTCACATCAGCTCCCACTGGAGACAAAATCTACCTGTGATCTCCATGCCTCCCATGTCAAAGAATTCCGCTGCTCCAAACTCCTCCTAACATGTCACTAAACTAATCTTACCCTTGGCTCAGCAAAACCCTATATGTACACCCCTGCTAGCTAGCATATTATCCACATACATCAACAGAATGATGTTGCAATCATCATCCCCCTGGTAAGTCAAACCATAGTAGTAACCCTGACATTGACTAGAGTCATGCTCTGTCATCCACCTGTCAAAACCTGTACCACTGTCCTGTAGCTCCTTAAGACCATATGCTTGGTCTTCTATCTCACATATCCGTTCTCTCTATTATTCTACTAAGGAATCCATTCGTCTCTGTGCTTTCATCCAACTGGCAAACCTACCAAATCTCTCGCTTGGTTCTACATCATATCCTGCCATGCTCCCACCTATTTCCTAGATCCTTCCTGTTCTACAATCAGCAACAAGTATAAAGAAGAGGAACACGAATTTGAGGGCCTACTTACATCTTCAGTCCTCCATATGGGTGTTTGAGACTCCTTGACAACAAGCTGTCCACCCAAAATTTGTTACAGTGACCAACCTTGGCCACCCCACAGTCTGCATCCGATCGACGTCGATTTCCATGCATCTGTCCCTGACTACCAACCTGCCAGCACTGGTGTCCCTGCTACCGACGTCGGTCCTCCTGACCGACATCAGTCTTACCTACTATCGACATCGGTCCCTTGACCGACGTCAGTCTTACTCTGCTTGACACTGCCAGCTTTGGTCTGCACATGACCGACATCGACACCTGTCTGTTTGACGCTGGTTCCTCTTAACTGACATCGGTATCTGTGTTCGCCTGTGAGTGATGACTTTTTACCCGCGAGCTCCTTTGAATCAAAACCCATGTCCAAACTGCTCTGCTCAGAAGTATCCAACACCATCCACTGATTTTTGTCCACCATCTCCTCCAAGAACACTAAGGCTTTCCAGTTCTTAAGCTTGTCAAATACATCTATCTTCCGCTTAAGAACATGCATCTCCTTCCTACTCATGTGACCAAGCCTACGAAGCCACATCTCCGCTACAGAAGAAGAATTAGTAATATAAATAAGTAGATAAAGAGTACTTGTTTTCTTACCACCAGCTAATTCAAGTGCACCCGCTGTGAGAGTTCTTATGCATCTCTTGTCACCCAATCTTTCTAAAGAAATTAGCCATATCTCCAAACCTGGGACCTGCATGACCTTCATCAACACCTATGTGTTGGTCGCCTGCAATTTCAGCTTCACTTCCCCTTTGCCAATTCTTTGGCAAGGCTCACCAGCTCCTCTACCTGGGGATGCATGGAAAGAGGCAACTGAATCTTTTATCCAAGATTCAACTTTATCCAAGAATCCTACAAACACATCTTGTGCAACAACACCTGCTACATCTGTATCTTCAGTTTCTTCATGTTGATCTGCTACCAACCAACAATCTTCTTTTACCTGCTCTTTCTTTCCATGGGACCTTAAGTAACCATCTGTGCTTTTCAACTCCTCCATCCTTAGCTTACTTTGATCTGTCGTTGCTCTACTCCCACTCAATCAGAAACCCCTGAGAGTGCCCTGTAACTAAAACACAAAACCTACTTCCTGCAACCTTATCTCTGATACCACTTATCAGGCACCATGAACAACAAACATGCTCTGATACCACTTGTTGGGGAAATAAGAACCCAACTCCAGAAGCACACAATTGATTACCAACTTCAAGCAACTTAATATGCAGAAATAACCAGAATCAACAAGTAACTAGAATTCAGAATAACACAGAATATGAGAGACAATACACAACTTGTATTAATAACTCTTACAAAAAATAATACAATAAAGAAGATGCCACTTCTTCTCCACCACCTCATCAGAGGTTTCCCACACCTCAAGTGAACAGTAATTCTTTCCTCAAAGCTCTCTCTACTAGGTCCCAACACCCAACTCAAACACAGAGTTGGTGTTCACCTTACACCTGTGCTCCACGCACTCCACAAGTGCTCCATGCACTCCACAAGTACTTAAAGTACTTCAAGTAGATCTGCCATGAACTTGCAACAACCTGCAATTCAACAAACCATACTTATGGAAGGAACTGCCTTGCCTTCCTCTTAGCTCTTCATGTACTCCACGTACATACCAGTGAGTACACACCGTACTCCAAGTAGATCCTGCCTGATACTACTCCCTATTGTGTTGCTATCCTATCTGATCTCCAACCTACAGATCAATAAGTGGTTCTGCACACCTGTGAACCTTGACCTTACACACACACACACCTGCAAATCAACGATCTTACTTACCATGTAAATCTCCTATAAGCCATGCTCACCTAATGACTAAGATCATACATACATGAAGAATCCAGCTGACTCTCCAATCCAGCACCAACACACCTGGTACTGCTGTGGAACTAGGAGGAACACCCTTGCTCACCTCACACACAGAAGAAGAAAACTTTGCTCAACTCAACTAGCCCAAGTTTCCAATACAACCATGAGTCTATTATATAGATCTCATCAAACAATAATTAGACATCTAATTACAATAATTAGATTCGTGGCTATGAGTCTAAAATTAGCACTCGTCATGCAAACGCCTGGTTCGACAACCAACTACCCATAATAAGCTCACAGTTGAACTACATAGGTGACCAACGTCGGTCCCTGTCTGCTTAGAGGTGACCGACGTCGGCCGATCCCTGACCGACATCGGTTGCTTCTCCTTGCTATCCTGCTGACGTCGGCTGATCAGACTGACCCCAGCTTCTCTGCAACTCAGCAACCCTCAGCAACCTCCTCCCCTATTTGCATTAGTGAAGATTTTAGCTCCACAACCTAACAATAGCCCCTGAACATGCTTTTTTTCATGGGTTGAGGATGAAGAGTCAGTATTCTTAAATGAAGCTTCCACTTCCAAAAATCTATTAGTACAATTAGATTACTACACCAAATCAAAGAGAAGGATGATGGAATAGCTTGAAGTCACAAATAATGAGACTATGGGGCCTTCTCCATTTCAAGGTCATCAAAATATAGCTACTAGATAAGAAGTACCTCAGCCAGTGCAGAATCAAGTAGTTCCTAGACAAGTTCAAGAAAAAGCAAGGTACCCTTATTTTCCAAGAACCCAAACTCTGGGACCAATGAATGTGGTGGATCAACTGAAGAGGACCCTAGCACAAGTATCAATATGGGACATATTAGCTATTCCTAAGCAAAAGACACTATTATAAGAAGCTCTACAAGGACAAGTAGTGCCTAAATATATCGGTACAAAAGAAGGACCTGCTAAAAAAGAAAAGCTCAAAGACATAGTTCATTTGTAGACAATAGCCCTTTTGAGCAATGCATCAGAGGTAAGTAAATCCAAACTAGAGCCCTTCTATTTGACTCTAATAGTTGGAAAGAAAATATTGCATAATGCGATGGTAGACTCAGTGGATAGTACTATGATAATGCCTAAGCAAATAGCAGATGCTTTAAAAATAAAATATGAACCACTTACTAGAGGAGTTATGCAGTTGGATGGATAATCAGTGCAAACAATAGGGAGAATTAAATAAATTCCACTGCAATTATATACTTGTCCTAATATAATTGTCAATCAAGATGTGGTGGTCATAGATATACCCCCTGTATTTGGTTTATGTTTATCTAGAGACTTTACAACCAAGATAGGAGGATATATGTCACTTGATTGGTCTCATCTCATCCTAAAAACAAAATATGGTTCAAAGATGAAGATATTATTTTTTAGTCACTATCTAAGAATCACATCACCAATGAACCAACCTCAAAATTAGAGGCAGCTCATGCTATGCTAAATAAGGAAGAAAGGGTCTTTGTTGAGGAGTTAGGTGATTGGACTGAACATGACTAAGAAGATGAAAATAACCATTTGTTAGCTATGATGCAAAGTGACCCATATGGAAATTATGACTCCACTTGTCTAGGAGCTTATGTCATATTTGATGGAGATCATAAAATCCCAAATGTTTTAAGGAAAGAAATGCCAAAAGATACCTCTTCTACCAATCCTCAAGTCTCTCAACATGAATTCTAGATTCTGAGTAGGAAGAGGGAAAATCATGAACTACCTTGGGACCTTGAAGATGATATGGAGGAGTGTGTTTAGTTCATGGCTGGTTAGGGAGATTTCATGAGTGCAGATGAGGAGGAAATCACCATAGGTACACCCTTTAATGAACAAGAGGACAAGTCACAAGCTTATTCCTTAATCTCTGATGAGGAAGAGATAATTTCTAACTTTCTTCTCACTTTACAAGATGATATGGAGGAGCATGGAAACTTCATTGATCATGATTTGAATGACTTGTTTGAAGTCATTGGGGTAGGTTATACTATTCTTCAAAGAGGCTGTGAGTTGGTTGCAGATGGACAAGATAGCATTAAGATTCAAATAAATATGCAAAATTGCTACAAGCTTTTAGGTTTATCCTTCTAAGAGGTTGGTAAATTTGAAGATATTTTTGAAGTCGTTAAGGAGGATGATCATGCAATAGAACCCAAGTTTGAGGAAAAAGGAGATAAGCCAATCAATGATGTATATCAAAGGGCTTATGGTAATGAGCCAATAGCCATAAATTTCTTGATAAGACATGCCAGTATGAAGAACCAACTTTCAACAAGCTTTCAAGAACAAGAAGAGTATGTATATGTTGGAAGCATGTTTGACACTGATCCACTCGGATGCAGGCCAATCAAGGTAGAATGCAAGAGGAGCAAGTCACCAGAGTTTCATCCCATTCAGCCACTTGTCTGGCACCATAAGTCTTCTCACCATGAAGGAGACTTTAAAAATTATACTTTTGATTCAGGGGGGAGGCAAAGATACTTGGTTAATGTGTTATAGTTAGATAGTTTCCCTTTCCTTGTTGCTTTGTTTTCCCATTTTTCTTTCCCACTCTTTCTTTTAAATAAGTGTTCTTTGAACATGTGACTGTGGCTCAGAGACTTTTTCAAAATTTCCAAAACTCTCGACACATTAAATCTCTCCCAAATCCTTAAATTTCCATAAGGTACCTTGCACAGCCACTCTCATGACGTGTCTGACTCGCTGCCCCATGAAGATTTCATAAGATTTGCTAATGGTTATCTGATTTTAATGCCATTTTTGAGACTTGATGGGTCATTAAATACCCCATAACAAGAGTTAAAGCTTACAAGTGTCTCAAACATTCCTGTGTCTACTAAAAAATCCTTGTTATCTATAAATTTCAAAACATAGCAAAGCCTACTTAGTGAATGTGCTTCCTTATTGCAAAGTCCCATACCTATTACCACAGTTCACTATTTACAAGTATAGATATAGATATGGAGGGAACAAAATCTTTGAAATAAGGGTTTGGGATTTATGAATCTATTGATAAGTTTCTCACAAGAAAATCATATGCTTCGGCCCCTACACAACCTTTAAAAAACTATCCACGGACTAGAGTCCTTGAAGTTGGTTATGCAAACGACCTAACAAAGGTGAAAGATTTTGCAGATAGAATCATGGACCCAATTCTTCAAAATCCTAGCAAGACTCTAAGAGAAGGGGCACATCAAAGGTGTATTCAAAGGGCCAAGGTTAGACAATACAAAACATTTGCAATGAGGATATAGACTTCCCAGCTGGCACAATTCATTGTCCCAGGTGTACATCTGTGCCTTGATTTGGTTGAAATATGCTCCAAATTATTTCATGCACCCTCAAATACCATAAAATAGGGTCCATTCATGGTGTAGATTACACCAAAGGCTATTAGAGATATGTTGGCCCTATATCATGACAAGATAGCCACATTTTCCACCATTGCCAAAATGTAGAAAATGTGGGCAAACATCAATACTCAATTGAGGTTTCTAAAATTAGAATTACAATTAGGTGATGATGATACCAATATGCTGACACTGCCAATAAAAAGAGCACAATTTGCACAAGCTAGTCAAGATGCACTTTCCATGATGGCTTTCTTTTTTGGAATGAAAGAGGATATAACTATCTATGAAGAATAAATGGTCATCCTCTTCAGATTAAAAACTATTGACAAGACTCAAGAGTGTTGGCTTGATTTCTCTAATTAGATTGCATATTCAATGGTTGATCAGCTCACCCATGTCAAATCTAAAGGGGTTTTTAGGTATTCCTCTTATCTATTTCATCTCATGTTGTATCAAAATTCTATTATCTTTTCCCAACACATGCATCTAAATATGTATGACCCAAGTTTTGGTCTACATAGAACCATTCCTATATCTGCATGGACACATATCTTGTCTAAAACCAGTGACTGGGAACTTTTTGTTGCACCTACTTGTTGTCATCTAAGCCTAGAGCCAGTTGTAAATAGACTGATTCTAATTGTCTCAAGCCTTATGACCAATTTCACTATTTCTTGTGATTACTTTTTTGGATCCCATCATACTATTATCAGAGTCCATGGTTTTAGTGGAGAACCAATGTTGCTACCTAAGATTTTGACCCTTAGGTTAGCATTTTTAGAGTTCACTAGGCAGGTGTCTATGGTAGATAATGAATATGGCTCTGGGAAGAAAAAGAAGAAAATGTATGATGTTCCATGGGTAACAAACAACATGGCCCTAGAGGTCAAAGATGCTAAGATCGTATTGCTAAGAAATCTAGCCTTCCTGGGTTTTTCTTTAATTGAAGATAAATGGGGATATGACCACAATGGTTTCATAACTTCATGGGTTAGGAATAATAAGGTTGCTTCTAGAATTGTGCATGAGGGCCATCTCTTTTGGGAAAATAGAAGAAATCCTAGGGAAGATATTCCTAATTTTAATGTAGAATTGATGGATTTGCCCCTTCAAGAAGATAGGCCATGGGAAAAATTTTATGTTAAGCAAAGGGATTTTTATCCTAAAATCAGAATGACTTGTAGTTTAAGAAGAGCATTAAAGAACAAAGATTGGAACACTAAGAAAATAGAAGCCTATTGGAAATATAGGCAAGAGATTTGTGAGACAACTCACTCTTTTGGAAATGTGGATTCAGATGAGCAATGGGAGGAACTCTAGGACGAATGTCATCTATCTCCTATCTCTAGCCTTGACACAAGCAATTTGTAGACATAAGGTGGAGAGTCAGAAGCCAGAGTAGAATCTAGTCAAATATCATAGACCCCAGGGCAAACCTTAGCTACAGTAGTTGTAGCTATTTGGCCCCAATCTCTTAGTGCCATTTAATAATAAAAGAGTGTGGTATCTTCACCAAAAAAATCTTCTCCATTAGCGACAGCCCTTGGGGTTCTCAATTTTACACAATCACCACTAGCAGTAATGGTAAATGTTGAAGAGAAGGGAGCATAGTTAGAAGAAGAAACACTAAGGAAACATAAGAGGCTAAGGTTTCAACTTGATTCAGAGGAGGGGGCAACACCCTCACAACACCAACCATAGAGTACCTCATTTGCTCATCAGGTAAGTGTTGTTTCTCCTTCTTATTCTCAATCTCTCTCTTTTCCTATAGGGGTGATGATTCTGTCGAGCCAAATAATATCCCCTACCACCTCTACTATGCCCACTTCTCATTTTGCCCCATATATCCATACTCAAGCCATATAATTGCCTCATTTCCCCCCCTCTATCTCAAAGAGAGTACCTCCTCATATTTCCAATAGCCAACATTTGGCTATTCCTTATGGCTTGCCATAGGGTTATCCTTTTGCAGGTGGACACATTGCCTCTCCTTCTACCTTCCAAACTCAAGCATATACTGCTAAGAAGGCTAGAGAAGCCCATATGGAGAAAAAGAGGATGAAAGATAATAAAGCCTTAGCTACACCACATATGAGGTCACAATTTGACCCAATCCAGTAGCAACTAATGGTGACCCATTTGTCACCTAATATAGTCAAGCCAAATGAGCAGATGCAGCTCGAAGATTACACAATAGATGCAATGGCAATAGATATGTCACTTTTCAAACCCCAAGATAAGGTTGAGTTTCTAAATGAATCCACTTTTGTAGTAGCTGAGGATTATTTGAAAATATCAAAGAAGCTATAGAAGATGGAGGCTGATCTAGCCCAAGAGAAGGCAAACTATAGCAGTTTGATTACAAAAATCAATTCCAAGATTAATGAAGTAGAAAGTCTCAACAAACAGTTGAAAGATACTATTTCTCTTCAAATTCACCAGGATATTCAATCCTAAAATGATTCTTTAAAAGTAGGGCTAATGCAGGTGAAAGATGCAGTGACAACCTTAAGGTGGGAAAAGGTAGCATTTCAAGAAAAATGTGAGGAAAGCCTGCAACAGGTCACTCAACTTCAATAGAAACTACTAAATGAGCAGAACAATATCACTACTATATAGGCCCAACTTCAAGCTAAGTGATAAATTATAGAACAATTTACACTTGAGTTGGCTAATAGGCCAAAGAATGCAAGGGTTTTGAATCTAGTTAAGGAACTTTATGAATCAATATGGAAAAGAATCTCTGAGGAGATTATTCAGCTCAGACCTCTAACCTTTCTAATAAATGCACAAAAACTATGTGAAAAGGTGGAGACTTTAGTTGAATATACTCTAACCACTATCTCTATGAGAGTGTTTGACTCTCAAATGCTACTGTAAAGGCTATATGATGCAACTGATGAAACATTGTCAACAGCAGGGATTAGTGACAGAATGATCACTACTAAAAGAGTGAATGAAGTTCTCAATTTCAACTCCATAACCATCAATTACAGGGAGCTTCTAGATGTGGTGAAAGAAGGAATCAAAGACATGAAACAACACATTGAAGATTTGGTGCAATTGGGTCATCCTTCCCCTTTTCCTGATAGCAACACTGTGTTGATGATTGATGAGATTAAACCTTTGTTGTTAGCTAGGAAAAATGATCAAGTAGTCTTTCAAGGTTTAAGATATGATTCATCAGTGCCTAAAGTAGAAGCTATTTTGATTCCCATTTCTTAGCTTGAATTTAAATTGAAGGATACAATTCATATTTTGCAAAAAAATTCACACAAGGATATCATCAATCTTAATTTAGCCTTCCACAAATTGTAAAATAAGCAAGGATTATCTAATGATGAGTGGTCTACTTATCAGATAGCCTTACTGAAGTTGTGATTTTTTTCACATTTGATCATCTAGGAGATTGTGGATTATTCTTTTTGAGTAGGTTCAAAAGTCCTCGGGGTCACCAAGAACTGTAGAGTAAAAAACTCTACATTTTTCATTTTCTAATTTTTAGTTGTGCACTCCAAGTTTTGTCCCTGCACATTTTGGTTTCAAGGTAGTGAAGTCTTTGACATAGAGTGTGGGTGTGATTTTATTTTGTCTAAATTTTGTTTAAGTATAAAAGTCACACAAAAGCTGCCAAGTTTTAGTGGCTTAGACACATTTTATAATTTCTATAAGCTACTCAGAACGTACCACATTTCCCATGGTAACTCAGCGGAGTGTGAAAAGTGTTGGCATCTACATTTAAAATTTATTTTGATTTTTGAAATCTTCTTTCAATAAACTTTTCTCACTCAAGATCAAGTGGAAGGTGCCAAGTGGCAACTACAGAAGGTTTCAATATGTTTTTCTAAAATCAATGGAAGATGCCACATATCTTAGCTGAAGAAAGTGAAAGCTGGCACGTGTCAACATCCAAAATATCTTCACTTTGTTTCATCAATAAGTAAATACTATGGTGGGACCCAGTTTTTATTTTGAAATTTAGTGGAAGCCACCAAGTGTCACCATCTGTATGAATCTAAAATGAGTCCTGAATGTTTCTACAATCTAGCTAAAGATCAATAGAAGTTGCCACATGTCATTTGTTAAAAATATGTAAAAAGTGACACCTATCCCCATTCTCCTTTTTAAATCTATTTGTGTGAAAAGTGTTGTGGATCCCATTCTCTATAAATTGTTAAAGTTTGAAGAAGTGAACTGTGACAGATGTCAAAGATGGAACACTCCTAAGTAAAGATACAGTAAAGAGTATAAATACGTGGAAAGTGTCGTGTGTCTTTGGTAAGTGCCTCAGAAGCTGCCAAGTGTCATTTTCTAGTGCCTTTTGAGTAATGAGAAAGTTTTCAAGTAGATTAAGTGAAACATGCCAAATGTCCTCACCTATTTCATAGTGGGAAGTGTCATGTGTATCTATTTCAGGCAATGAACTACAGGGAGACAAAATGTTTCAGATCTAAGAAACATCTTTTGTTAGACACTTCCAGTTCAGTTAGAGTTTAGTTAGACCATTGGATTGGGAATGTGTGGGTAATCTAGAGTTAGTCTGATGCTATAAATATGGGTGTAGAGAAGATAGAGATCAGAAGATAGAGAGAATTTTTTACAAGAGATTATTATCAAGAAGTTTTAGACTTTTTTAACTGTGACCAAGAATATCATTTGCCTTTATTCTATTTTCTTGAGTTAGAAATTTTGTATAACTGTTCATGTCTCTGTGCCTTTTATGTGACTCAAAAATTAATAAGAAGACTGAGTTTTGTGCCTTTGTTGATATTTTCTATGTTATTGCAAAATCATCTAAGTTGTGAGCCTTTGATCCTATCTATTTTCATCTTTTACATTGATCATGCCTTGTTTGCTCTTTAATGTAACTGAATCATAAAGATAGATTCATTGTGCTTAGAATTAAGGGTTGAAGTAAATTCATTTGCATCGCATTAGTTATATTTTCTTTCATTGCATTTGTGTTTCTGTTCAATTTCTATCCTTTTTCCCCAAAATACTTTTGAGATAAAGAAGAGCCAACTTCTTTAAAATTTGGAGGTCATTTTAGGTCTCAAGTCCTACATTCCTAAAACTTCCCATTATTGGTGTTGGAAATAGTGCAATTCTAAGCATCAATAGTGACCATCAATAGTCAAGATGACCGATCATGGTTGGGTATGACCAATGATGGTTAGGTAATCAAAAATAGTTTGGGTAACTGGTGATGGTCATTTCTAACCAATGATGGTTGCTTGTAAACTTTTGTGATTTTAAAATGGAGGTGAAAATTGAATGGCTAAGGGGTAGGAGTTAGAGTGTGGATTTTTGGGTGTGGGGTGGTGTGTAGGTGAATAGAATGAAACAAGAAAACCTAGTAAAGAAAGGAAAAAACTAAAAACTAAAGAAGGATACTTAAGTGATTCCAAGTGAATGATAGTTGAGGACCTGAGGAGAGTTGGGTAGTATAATAGTGCTTAAAACTTCAAAAGTTATGCAAATAGAGCTTCAGGATGCTAAGTACATGCACAAAGAAAATAAGAGATCTTAGATGTAGATTTTATGGATGCATAACTCTCTTAAGAAACATATATTTATATCACAAAGTTGATAAGTAAGAGAGGGAGGCCTGAGGAAAAGTTTCTAAGTTGGGAGGAGATGAAGATGCATGTTTTTGTTAATCTTTAAAATATAGCATTAAATCAAGTTTCCAATTTATAAGATATTAATCTCAAACAATGCTAGAAATGCTTTAAAACTATTAAGGTAAGTTTATGACCCCAACTTTTGATAGTTAGGGCTAACCATTGATGGTTACCCTAATTAGTCACAGTCGAGGGACCATGAGAAAATTTGTAAAAATGTCATAATTTAAGGGATGTGTCTAGGGAGGGAGTATTTATCATGATGACACTATAAATGATTGCTAGAAGACTAGGTGATCCACTAGATGAGGAGTCGATTAAGGGTTAATAGGTCAAGACAAGACTAAAAATTACCATGATGTAGTTTTTAGGTGTCTAAATTTTTCCCCTTTTTGTTGCGTAGCTTTAATCAAGCTACAAAACAAAAATAGGTGGTTGGTCAAGGTCTAGGTCTAGTTGCCCCAAGTATGGGAGGGAGGAGGTGTTCCCCTTCAAATTGAGAGTCAAGAAGACAAAAGTTGAATTGGGTTTGGATTTGATAATGAAGGTTATAAGGTTGGGTAGTGGAGACATAGGTATTCATAGGAGATGTAATGAGTTACAAGGTACATCATCATGTAATGACTAATATTTCCATGTTGGGAAAAATGAAGTCAATTTCTAGGATAAATGACAAGGGAACCATTCCCCAACATTGGTCATAACTAATCAAGTTAGACTTATCATGTGTTCTTATAAAAAGGCAATGTTGGCTTAGGTACCTATGGTGGGAACTATTCTTGATAAAAACACAATGGGGCAAGGCATGCATAAGGTGGTGCATAATACATAAGTTCAATAGGGAAAAATTGGTTAAAACGGTCAGGAGGACCAAAGCAAGGTCACCATAAAGTAGGCAAATAAGTGGGTCTAAGGATAATATTGAGGTGGACATGGGCAAAGAGGTGGGTAGGATGGCTTGGTACATGATGGCTAAGATGACTCCTAATGCACAAGGTAAGAGGATGATGCCTACATAGTCCCATAGATAAAATATCCAATAAGGACTTTAGGCCCAATGTAGTTCTTGGTGGGTGGGGAGAAAGGAACTCCTAGATAGTTGTGAGGGTGGTAAGGAAGAGGGAATGTATAGGCATTAAGAGTTGCATGGGATGTATCAAAAATATGAGTGGATAGGGTAAAAGAAGAAAGAACACCATAACCATCAATGATTAGGGCAATTGGTGATGGTTAAGAAACCATCGATGGTTATGGCATTGAGGTAACTATCAATGTTGAGGGTCAAATAGTGATGGTTAGGCAATCATTGATGATTGGGTAAAAACCCTAAAGTGATGGTTAAAAGGTCAATAGGGCCCATATTATCCCCATTTGCAAGTTGGGAAAGCAGTGTTTTGTCTAGTTTGAGAAAAAAATTCATGTGAGTAGGTGGAAAGGTGGCGAGTTATTAGAGAGGAGTGTGGTGTGCAAAAGTGATAATGGGGTCGAGATGGATGTAGGAGGTGAAAGTGGAAAAGTGGATAGGTGTGGCTTAAGTCAGCACCACTAGTCCTAAAATGAGGTAGGGGGTGTTTGAAATTTGGTAGTAAAGTGCAATGGTTGAATTGAAATGGTCAAAATAGAAAAATATGTTACATTATTAAAAATTAGGGGAGTGTTGAACTAAAGGGCTAGGGTTTTGGTTATTTATGTTGGGTGTATAAACAATAATGTGTTAGGGGTAGATGGTTATCTATAAAGAGGTAGCTAGGCATAGGTAAGGGTGTTAAGCAGTGGTTTTAGGTGGCAAGGGGGTTGTTTAGGGTTGTAGAAGGAGGTCAGGAGGTTGAGGCTCACTACCTTTGGTCACCTAATAATGACCATAAGTGGTTAGATCCAATTGGTGATAGTTGACTAAGGGGGAAAATGACCCCAAAGGGACTATCGATGGTTTGGGAGAGCCAGTGATGGTTAAGTGGTTGGGGTATGATGCCTGAGTTGGGTTGGATTGGAGAGAGGTTGGGGGTGTAGGTTTGTGAGAGTTGTTAGGGTAGGCATGAGTGTTAAGGAATAAGTGGGTTAGGGAATTAGAAGATGTAGGAGATGGGTTGGGTTAAAAATGCAATAAGCTATAGAATGGAGTTGTTTAGAAATAGAATAAACATTTAAAGGGTAGGTTGAGATTAGATTTGAAATATAGAGGTATTAGATAAGGTGGTTGACTAGTCTTGTGTGTGGTTGTATGTGCATGATTAGATTCAGTTATGAGATCAAGTTATAGATATTTTTATAGAGGTAAGGGATGCCATGTTAGTGGAAGAATAGAGACACATGGAGGTAGTAGGTTTTAGAATGATGCACCACTACCAGTGCTTGCATAAACATGTCATGATGATAGTCACCCTTATTGAGAGATAGGACTTGGTGACTAACACATTCTAGTTATCAATAGGGGAGATGAGTATCCTATTAGAGGATGCTCACTAGATCACACATCTACCCATTCATGATGATCCCATTTACCATATAGAGGGGGATGAGATTGATGAGTACATGGAGATGATAGAGGTGATGCATAGTTCTACTTTGGAGGATTCAATATTAGGCCACTATACTTGAGATCTCTAGGAGAGACATTTGTTGACTATGTTGAAGTTAGTGGTTACTTGTTATGCATTGCTAGATTATATTAGAAGGAGATACATTGGTGTGTTGTTTGGTGTTTTGGTGGAGTTATTTTTGGGTTAGCATAGGTTTTATTGGTACAAATATATAGAGAGTTATGGGGGTTTAGGGTGCATAGGAATTATGGCATTAGTGTGGAATTTATACTTCATTGTTTGTCCTATGAGCATATATGGGTATTGAGACCCTTGGTCCTTCTAATAGAAGGATTTTAGCTGATAGATTATGTGGTTGGATTTTACCAATGGAGGAGGGATGGGGCCATGATAGGTGTTGGTGGTGGTTCGAGGGACGTTGATTGGTTTAGAGGAGCCTTAGAGAGCTTAGTTCCTAGGGATATTTTTTGGAGGCCATATTGGATGTGGCCAATATGGGTTAGGTATATGTATCATACCTAGTCTTTATAGAGATGGAGATGGGCCTTTCAGAGGTGAGATGGTGAGACAAAGTGTATCCCCTTTGAGTAGGTGTGGTGTTAGTTTGGGTGGTATTGGGTATCCCTTAGGATTTTATATGATACAGGAGGGAGGATGAAATTTTTTATTTAACAAAGCCATAGTCATAGGAGGATGAGCTTGATCATGAGGAGTTGCTTCTAAGAGATGGGGATGATGTAGGTTGTATAGCTAACTCTCCTACCTAGTTTTAGGGGAGGTACACAACTGTTGATTTTAATGTCAAAGATGGGGATCAGTGGCTGATGGATGTTGACCTAGCATAGGGACCAATATAGGGGGATCCATAGGCAACAACAACATTAGCAACATCATAGGCTCTAATTATTATGTTATAAGGGTAGATTGCCACTCTTTAGGGATAGATTACCACTCTTTAGGGTCAGCTAGGAGTGATAGTATAGAGAGATCAGGCCTAGGCCCAAGTTACTACTTTATAGGGTCAAATGACCATTTTCCAAGGATATTTGATCATAGTGATAGGAGAGCAAGACTAGGTGAGGGTCTCTCTAGGGATAGTGACATAGGAGAGGGATTCTTTATGGTAAATTGTTAGAGTTGGAGTTGCCCCCCCAAAGATTTTTTACTCAAGCTAGATATCTAGTGGCCATATAGGAGTTATACTATTATGAGGGCATTGTGTTGGCATAGTGTCCTAATAAACCATGATGGGGAGAGTATTAGATTGGATTAGTAGGTGGAGTAGTGATTTTGGCCCCAGGTTAATGGGTGATGATATTGGGTCAACCGTTAGGGGCTCCACCTAGGATAGGTATAGGTAGCGGGATAGGTGTAGGTGTAGGAAGGTCTATTGGTAGTGGTGCCCCAAGATCATGATACACATATTCTAAATTTTTTTTATGGTTTTGATATTGGCCTGCATGCCAAAGATGTGAGATGTATTTATTATGATTATGGTGATGTTTTTATTTTGATGTAATGCTATGGATTATATATTTTATTTAGGATTTATTATGTGATTGATGATGAGTGTGATTATTTGTTCATTGATAATACTATTTTGCATGATAATAATGTTGATGAGAAGGTTTATGGGATAATGTGAATATAATGCTTGATTAATGGATGTTGGGTTGGTATAGTTAGAAGAAACATTCATGTCCACATTTTGAATAAGAAAGTGAGTAGTGCTCTACTAGTGAGAACCAAATAATAGGAATCCATAGTTAGAATGTCTTAGTGAACACAAACCTATCAAAAACATCATAGAAATGTGCTTTATTAAGAAAACTAGTATATTAACCAATTTTTGTAAAGTAATCTCATAATCCCTTAGGTTCAATAGGGATGTAGGTGATAGTTAGGGATGTGAACTGATGGGTAGAGGAAAATGGAATTTATAGGTAATAGAGTGATTAGATTTTCCATAGGTGACCAAAGAACCCTAGTAGACCAGTCTATGCCACTGGGATGCCATATAATAATGTGTAGACTAATCAATGTGGGAAGTCTACTTGTTCTATAAAATTTTATTGTATCTTAATTAGATAGTAGGTAGACTGATCAATGTGGGAAGTCTACATTCCTTCACCCTAAGAGCTAATTGCAGCCTACTAATTTTAGATTTTGCTTTATTATTTTTGCATTATAAGTTTTTAAAGTTGATTAATGTGAGAAGATTCTAATGAATATTTATTTTACCCATCCTAATATTTTATCTTGACATATCTTTCCTTCAAGGGAGAAATCTACTTTAAGAAACTTTTGATTTGGTGTGGTAGTTATCCTCCAAGGGAATAGTCTTCTATTTATTTTGTAAATATGGATATATTTTAGACTAAAATTAGGCATGGAAAAGTCTATTTAGATATAAAAGGTCTACCCATGTAAAATTATGACTTAGACATGGAAGGTTAGAGAAAGGGGTTTTGAGAAACAAATAACCATGGGATTCCATCTATGAAAAATTTGAAAAGTATCCATGAGAACCATGCTATGGGTAGCGTCAAGGTGCCCATATTTAGGATTAGGTTATTACTATGATAGATAAATCACATGGCTCTGTATAATCAATTGATCTCAAAAGAGAAAGAAAATAAGGTTAATGAATCAAGGGATGAGCTTAAGTGAGACACGAAAGTGTGTTTGAACTTTTTTTAATAATGAAAGAGATATAAATGTGAGGTATTGATAGGTTCAATTTCTAGAGTACCTTTGAGAGAGGACAAGTGATAAGCACTTGATCCATACTTATGGGTTATAATGTAGAGTCCTAACTAGTTAAAATCAAACTTTCCTATCTTGGTCTTTTTCATGTTAGCGACATGTTGGTTTTCCTTGAGGATGAGATCTTTGATGTTGAATTATCATTTTTTTAGATGTTTGTTATACACTCTTTTGATACACTCTTGATAAATGTGAAGGTAATTAAGGGAATCAAGGTGATGATCATCAAAAAGCTATAAGCATGCTAAATTTTATTGATGATTGTCACTTTCAAAAAGAATCTCATACAAGTATATGCAGAGAGATGGAATTTGGTCTTCAAGAGGTAAGACTAGCTCAGCTCTAAAGATAAGAGAAAAAGGTGTATCACCTGTAGACCAATTTTGCCCACAGGCAAACTTTTGGTCACCTTCTTCACCTACTGTATAAGGCTAGTCATTTTGGGGTTGCAGGGTCCATCTTTAGGTTTTAATAGTCTCGTTTCAAGCATTGGCTCAGCCTAATTCATCAGTTGGCCTAATTCAAATTCAAAGGCATGTTCCTTCGCCTGGTTTAATCTCTTGGTTTAACTAAGTGGGCTCATTAGCCTAGTTCATACAACATCCAAGTTCATTGCCCTAGTGGAGGGCTGGTGCTTCAAAAAGAGATCCAGGTAAGTCTTATTGTCCAAGTTCAAATTTTGTCAAAATTTGCTAAGTCCCAACCAAGCACTTCAAAGTTAAAGGCAAAGATCTATGGGAAATGTCTATGCACAAAGCCTGCAGCTTAACACAAATCAAAAGGGTGGGTCACTTAAAGTAAAGGGAATGTGTAGGAAAAATTTTTGTGGAATTTTTGTCTGCAAGAAATGTCTACAGACAAAAGTCTATAGTATCAACAAAGCAACAAAGTGCAGATGAATTTTTGTGGACTTTTTGTCTACGGGAAAACATGTGTGAACAAAAGTATGTGGATCATATAAAATTTGCAAGACTTTCAAAAGCTTGACACAAAACATTAAGGCTCAGGACAGTCCACGAAGCAAATGCAGGCCTGTCAGTAGTCCCCGTCAGCAGTCTATGCGGATAACAAGGGACTTCTAGCCAAAGAACCAAAGGGGGGTTTCGAGGGGTGAAGGGTGCTGAGGAATTAACAAAGGAAAGAGTACCTATGGGTGCTAAGAATTAGAAAGTAGCCAAAGGCCATCAAGGCAAAGCATGAGGACATCCAAGGAGGATGTCAAGTTTGATATGAAATGGCCATTGGTTTTAAAGCAAGCAAAGGGATCACTAATCAAAAAAGAGCCAAAGTGAAGTGACGTGCCAAGAAAGTTTGCCCTAGGGGCCAAGTAAGTAGATAACACAAATTGAGAAAAGACAAAATAGCGAGTATGGTTCTAGCAGGCCTCTTCTAGAAGGATGATGCACCAATAGTGTTTCTTCTCCTTCCCAATGAAGATGCGATAGGCCACTTGTAGGGAAAAGTGCCAAGGAGTCTCCTCTTTTTTTTTTCCTTATAAGTTTGCAAATTGGTCATTTTGTAATAATCTTCCACATTTGTAAAGGGTGCAACTCTACAAAATTTCACTTGGATAAATACAAATGCAATTTTTTTACCTCCATTTGGATAGACATTTCTATGTATGCATTGAATGTTTGCTTGTGTCCCATCATTGTCTTTTGATGCTCTTCACAGGTTTAACACCAGCAGACCTGTTGTCTACAAGGCACCATTTTTACAGTTGATAGGAGAAGATTAGTATTTGGGAGTGAGGGAGTAGAAGAAATTACTTCATAAGTGTGTGTTTCATAGCACCTTGGGTGATCTCTATTTTGGATTTTCCATTGAAGCCTCCTTGCTAGTTTCTTGCAGCCTAGTCCTTCTATCAAGTGCATAGAGTATGTATGTATTTGTCTAATTCTAAGAGTGGATGTGTGAAGGTCAACCTTTATTTTGGTGCATCACCTCTTTTAGAGTAGGTTGTTTGTTTTCCATGTATCTCTCTCCCTTTTCACCCCCCATTATATTTATCTATCTATCTATCAATCTATCTGTACCTATATTTTGCACTACCTGAAACAAACATGATGCATCAAAGGGAGCTAGCCCTTATCTAGAGACTCTCCTCTCCTACTTTGCCATCCCACAGGTGAGAGAGGATTTTCCATGTTGTGAGGATAAGGTAGGAGCTTGTTTTCCTACCACTAGGTGCATTTTCCTACGTCAACAGTTTTGGCACGCCTGGTGGGACCACAAGTTTTTTAATTTAGTATACAGCACCGTGCGAGTCAATAGTTTTGGCACGCCCAGTGAGACCACAAGCTTTTTAATGTAGTAGAGTTTTAGGATTGATGTTGGTCCTATTACAGTAAATTGATTTCTTTAGCATTTGGCAACTCCAAGTTATATTTGCTAGTTAAGTAGCCTGGTACCATTAAGAAGTGCATTTTTTGGTATGTGTAAATTCCATCATTTTAAGCTATGGACTCTATTTTTTTGGCCAACATGGCTATGATCCTTACCAGCCTTATGGCAATCCTTATCATGCCCAATATGGCCAGTCTCAACCCTACTACAAGCTATATCACCCTTGTGCTTAGTCTTCTCAGTATGTCACTTCTCCCACTCAAACCGATCTTTTCACCAATCAACCAATTTCTACCTTCAAGCGAGCACTGCTGGGATACAACAAATATGTAATTGATCTTAACACCAAAAAGGGGTACGGCCAAGAAATTCCTAATCATATCATCCATCAAGTGAGGAATGTGTTGGATCAAGTTAAGAAAGAATGGGCTCCTATTGAAAGAGCAAATTGGCATAGGCTTTCAAATGAGATGCTAGATGTGAGCAGTTTAATTGCATCTATGGAGGAGAAGCTGAGTGTGCATGAGAGGCAGCCTTACCAAGTCTATCAACCTACATACTCACTACCCAGAACATCATATCAATCATATATAGCCCCTGCTCTTGACGAAGTCAAGCTTGTCAAAGTCCTTTCCCCAATCATGTTGAGGAGAATTCTAAAATAGTGGATCTTGTGTTTAAAGCTAATCTTGATAGACAGATAGAATTGCCAAACCTTTAGATGTAGCAGTCCATTCTGGCAGTAAGGGAAGTGGAATCAAAATCTATGTTGCCCTCTCACATTGCAGCCCCACCAACCCCAAAGGAAATGCCTAGTCTAAATTGCTTGAGCTAGAATAGAGTGGTCGAGTCGTGGAACGACAAAGAGAAGAAAGATGTTATCCAAGAATGTGAGCTCCAAAAATATGAAGAATGCAAAATGAGGATGACCTGGCCAAGTGGATTAAGAAACTAGAGAAGAAGATGAGACTATTGGGTGAAAAGGAGGTGGAGCTTTCAGATGTTGTAGACCAGCCAACACCAAAAGGTATCTCTTTCACCAATCCACAAGCTAATTTCAATATTGATGAAGTGTTGATAAAGTGGAGGGATGAAAACCAAGAAGTTTTGGCTCAGGGTCTTCCCTCTCCTTTTTTAGAAAAAGCTCCCCTTTGTGTGCCAAATCTTTTCTATCAGATGGCACTTGCTCATTCTGGCTTATCCACTGCATCAATCAGTCTTGCCCTCAATCCCATTCACCTAACTTTCTAGCACACCTCTCTTTAGATAAATTTCCCTATGCATGAGCAAACCTTCCCAATTATTCCCCAACCTCCTTAAGTCTTTTAGCATGATCTCTAAATTCCAAGCTAGAAGGAGGAGCATCATGAACCAACGCAGGAACTTAAAAATGACAAAGTTGTTGCCTGCTCACAAAAGCAATAGTCCAATCCTAGGACCATGAGCTAAAAGCAAATAGTTGAATCTTGGACCAGTAGGGAGGAGGAGGAGGAAGGTTTTAGTCTAACTCTTGAAGAAGAAGAGGCTACGTCCACCCCTGATAATGATTATGACTTCCAGGAAAGGCTTTTCTAGGAAGATTTGGATAGGCAAATTACAAAATTGGAGTCCAAAGCAGGTTTTCTTAGTGAGCATGTGATGGAGGTTTCAGACCAAATTGTAGATTCTATGTCTGAATGCATTCCATCCATATACCTCCAAGAAAGCTATCAGGCCTTGCCTGATATGGATTATACTCAGTTTATGACTAATGTGGGGGACTTCATGATTGCAACTAAGGACGAGATCAAACAATGTGATGTGGAAGAGCATGGGCAATCTCTTGTTCATGATTTGAATAATTCTTTTGAAGGTGTTGAGGCAAGGTGTGCTATTCTCCAGGTAGGCTATGAGCTGGTTAAGAATGAAGAAGGCAGCATTGGGTTTCAAACAAGCATGTAAGGAGGTTGCATTTTTCTAGATTTACTCCTTTAGAAGGTTGGTGAATCTGAATATACTTCCTCCAAAATCATCAAGGAGGATGGTCATACTATGGAACCCGAGCATGAGGCAAAGGAGAATGAGCCAGTCAATGATGCATATCATGAGGCTTATGGTGATGAGCTAGCAGCAATTAATTTCTTGGTGAAGAGCACCAACATGAAGGACCAGAAAGAGGCAAGCTTCCAAGAATGAATAGAGTACATATATGTTGGAAGCATGTTTGAATATCCACTCAGATACTAGCCAACTCAAGTGACAAGTAAAAAGAGCAAGTCGCCATTTCTCTTTTCCATTCAGCTACTTGCTTGGTGCCATAAGTCTTCTTACCAGGAAGGGGAATTAAGAAGTTTTTCATTTGATCCAAGAGGGAATAAAAAAATGCCTGGTTAGCTATACATAATAGGTTGTTTTAGTTTCTTCTCCTACTTTCCCTAAGTACAGTTTGCATAGTTAGTCATTTTTTAGTCTTGCATGTGTTTTCCCTCTATGTGTGGGGGTGAAAGCTTCAAGTGTGATTTTGGGATCTTGAGGGCTATTGTGAACTCTCTTCAAAGTTACCATCTGACTCCTCACCCAATGGATATTCAAAGGCAACTGGGTCTTAAGCATAGCAGGCACGCTTCCCCTGTGAGTAACCAATTTGTTGACCAATTTTTCCCACAAGCAAATTTTTGGTCACCTTATTCACCTGTTGTATAAGGCCAGTCATTTTTGGGTTGCAGGGTCCATCTTCAGGGTTCAATAGTCTCATTTCAAGCATTAGCTTAGCCTAATTCATTAGTTGGCCTAGTTCAAATTCAAAGGCATGTTTCTTCACCTAGTTCAATCTCTTGGTTCAACTAAGTGGGCTCATCGGCCTAGTTCATATAGCATCCAAGTTCATTGCCCTAGTGGAGGTCCAGTGCTTCAAAAGGAGATTCGAGTAAGTCTTATTATCTAAGTTTAAATTTTGCCAAAATTTGCTAAGTCCCGACTAAGCGCTTCAAAGTCAAAGGCAAAGATCCATAAGAAATGTCCACGTGCAAAGCCCATGGCTTAACACAAATCAAAAGGGTGGGTCACTTAAAGCAAAGGGAATGCATAGGCATAATTTTTATGGAATTTTTGTCCACAAGAAATGTCTGTGGACAAAAGTCCACAGTATCAACAAAGCAATAAAGTGCGAATGAATTTACACAGACTTTTTGTCTGCAAGAAAACATCTATGGACAAAAGTCTGTGGAGCATATAAAGTCTGTAGGACTTTCAAAAGCTTGACACAAAACATTAAGGCTCAAGATAGTCCATGAAGCAAATGTAGGTCTGTCAGCAGTCCCCATCAGTAGTCTATGCGGATAATAAGAAACTTTTGACTAAAGAACCAAAGGGGGGTTTTGAGGGGTGAAGGGTGCTAAGGAATTAACAAAGGAAAGAGTACCCACGGGTGCTAAGAATTAGCAAGTGGCCAAAGGCCAGCAAGGCAAAGCACGAGGACATCCAAGGAGGATGTCAAGTTTGATATGAAGCAACCATTGGTTTTAAATCAAGCAAAGGGAGCATAGATCAAAAAAGAGCCAAAGTGAAGCGACCTACCAAGAAAGTTCACCCTAGGGGCCAAGTAAGTAGATAAGACAAAATGAGAAAAGAAAAAATAGCGAGCATGGTTCCAGCAGGCCTCTTCTAGAAGGATGATGCACCAATAGTGTTTCTTCTCCTTCCTAATGAAGATGTGATAGGCCACTTGCAAGGAAAAGCGCTAAGGAGTCTCCTCTTTGTTTTTTCCTTATAAGTTTGTGAATTGGTCATTTTGTAATAATCTTCCACATTTGTAAAGGGTGTAGCTCTGCAAAATTTCACCTGGATCAATAAAAATGTAGTTTTTTTACCTCCATTTAGATAGATATTTTTATGTATGCATTGAATGTTTGCTTGTGTCCAGTCATTGTCTTTTGATGCTCTTCATAGGTTTAACACTAGCAGACCTACTATCTACAAGGCACCATTGTTGTAGCTGACAAGAGAAGAGCAATATTTGGGAGTGAGGGAGCAGAAGAAATTACTTCATAAGTGTGTGTTTCACAGCACCTTGGGTGATCTCTATTCTAGATTTTCCATTGAAGCCTCCCTGCTAGTTTCTTGCAGCCTGGTCCTTCTGCCAAGTGCGTAGAGTATGTATGTATTTGTCTGATTCTAAGAGTGGATGTGTGAAGGTCAACCTTTATTTTGGTGCATCACCTCTTTTAGAGTAGGTAGTTTGTTTTCCATGTATCTCTCTCCCTTTTCACCCCCCATTATATCTATCTATCTATACTTATATTTTACACTGCCTGAAGCAAACATGATGCATCAAAGGGAGCTAGCCCTTATCTAGAGACTCTCCTCTCCTACTTCAACATCCCATAAGTGAGAGAGGATTTTCCATGTTGTGAGGAGAAGGTAGGAGCTTGTTTTCCTACCACTGGGTGCATTTTCCTACGTCAACATCACCCATATTAGTTTAGATACTAGTACAATAAGCCCATAAATTAAATGGGATATGGAGGTGCCAATCCTTAGCTAAAGTACTAACTACCTTAGTGATCATTTTGATGAGGATTTTATTGGAAGCCTTAGCATATCCATTGGCTGGTGGATGATAAGGTTAGGATAATCTTAGGTTGATAACAAAAGTGTCATAAAGTTCTTAGAACTTTTCTTTAAAAGGATTTACCATTATCAGTGATGATTTTCTGAGGAGCATCAAAGTAACAAATGATGCGGTGATTGATAAAATCAAAGTTTTTTTATCTTTAATCAATATTAGTGAGATGGATTCTACCTATTTGATGAAACATTCCATAGCAGTGATGATATATTTATGTCAGTGTGAATAATGTGGATTGATTTCTTCGATAAGATTAAGACCCCATTATGAAAAGGATTATAGTCAGTTGATATTTGAAGACCATGAGGGGGTGCATGATGAAGGTTACAATGTTGTTTATATTTGACACATTTCTTGACATAGTCACAACAATATTGATTGAGTGTGGGCTAATTTTAACCTAGACAAAGGATACATTTAGCAATGGCCAGACCATTGAAGTGCCCCCTATAGATGTCATCATGTACTTCTTTAATGGCATGAGAAGCCTCATTGCTATGAAGCCAATGAAGGAAGATATCATCAAATCCTTATTTATAAAGAATGTCCCCTAATATTAAGTAATGAGAGGTGATTTAAATGAAAGCTCTATGAGAATTTCTATAAAAATATGAAGGGAGGATATCAATGTTAAGATAATCAAAGATTTGATTGTACCAAATATTGAAAGATGATGTTTCTATTTGGTAAATGGTAAGAATATCAAGACTAAGGTAAGATGGTGTGATGAAATGGTGGATGGTGATAAATAGTTTAAAATTGGTAGGTTTAGATGGAATTTGTGATGCAAGGGAAGCCATTGTGTCTATAAATTTTTTGGTAGAATGAGGGACTGATTATATGATATAATGGTCAAATGATGCTAATAGTTTGTCAACAAGTTATTTATATTTTATAAGAATGTCATTTGTACATTGATAGGCTCCTATGACTTGGTTAATAATAAGTTGAGAGTCTCCAAAGATGCTAATTATTTTGATTCCCAAAGTTAGAGTGGTTTGGAGACCTATGAGTAAGGCCCCATATTAAGCTATATTATTGGTGCATTCAAAAAAGAGTTTGAAAGATAAGGGAAGAGGCTCCCCATTAAGGGAAATGAGGATTATGCTAGAACCCCAACCATTTTGACATTAAGAGCCATAAAAATACATAGTCATTTGTTATGTAGGTTCTTTCAAAGAAAGGGTAGCTATAGACATATCTAGAAAGGTAAGAGGGTGAGATTGATTATTGGGGAGTGAAGCTTTAGCTAGTTGGTCTGAAATCACCTACCCTAAATGGAATTTTTTGGAAGAAACTTAGGATCAAACTATGATAATAGCATGAGCCACTTGGCCATACATTGGTTATGATATAGCTAGGAGTGCATATACTTTAGGGGATTAGTGTTAGTAATGGCATAAGTTTTATGGTTAAGAAGATAGTGACAAAGTTTAGAGGTGACAAAAACTAAAGCAAGGCAAAGTTTTTTTGGATGGGTGTATCAGGTTTCATAGTCAATGAAGGTATGGTTGATGTAATAAATGGCTTGTTCTTTATATTTTTCATCATGATGAGTGAGCATGGCCCCTAAGTAATGATCAGTTGTTAGATATATATAGATAAAAAGGTTGATCCTCTTTTTGAGGAATAAGGACTAATGGAGAGAGATGATATTCCTTGATTACATCAAAGGCCTATTGATATTATTTGGTCTATTTAAAGGAGGTGTCTTTTTTAAGGAGGTGGTGAAAAGGCTAACAATGATCAGATAGCTGGGAGACCAAGTGGTGGATTAACTAAAGTTTGCCTTGTAGGCTATGAAGTTATGTTAGGTGAGTAGGGGGAGGCATTTCTAGAATGGCTCAGACTTTTGTTGGTCTATTTATATTATGTGGAGGGAAATAATAAATCCCAAAAGTTTTCTTGATAAGACCCCAAAGATATATTTCTTTGGGTTGAGCTTGACATGATAATGGATAATTTTTTCAAAGATGATAGCAAAAACAATGAGGTGATCTTGGTGGTTTTTGGATTTACCGAGTAGATCATGAACATAATCCTCAACTATTTTGTGGATGAGGTCATGAAAAATGTAAGTCATGGCCCATTGATAAGTAGCTCCTACATTCCTCAGGCCAAAGGGAATGACACAATAGAAGAAATTTCCCTATGGGGTGATAAAGGATGTTTTATGTTGATCTTGAGAGGCGATCAAGATTTGGTTATATCCTAAAAATCTATCCATAAGGGATAGAATTTCATGGCCCAAAATTAGGTCAACAAGTTGGTCTATGTTAGGTAGGGGAAAGTCATCTTTAGGGCATGTAAGGTTAAGATCATAGAAATCCACATAAATGTAGAGTCCCCTAGTGGGTTTGGTAACAAGAACAATATTAAAGAACCATTGTGGATAGTCAATGGGTTTTATGAAATTAATAGATAGAAAGTGTTTAAGTTCTTCTTTGATGAGAAGAGTTATGTGAGGGTGCATATGATGAAGCTTTTTCCAAATGAGCTTAACTTTAGGATGGGTAACAATGTTATGAAGAGTGATATAAGGGTTAATACTAGGCATATCTTGACAATACCAAGAAAATTCTATGATATTGTCATAGAGAAAATATTGATAGTCTCATTGTTCCTTGAGGGTTAAGGATTGGCCAATCTTGATAATATGAATGTTCCCCTGAGTTCCCAAATTAAATTTTGTTGTTGATTCATTTAACATTATTTGGTTTTTAGGAGGAAGGGGTTTTTGAAGAGAAGAGTTCCCAACACCCAAATAGGTAATAATAGAATTATCATCTTGACATTAGATGGTGTTAATGGTGGGTGAGTCATTTGTAATCATTTTAAGGTAGATAATGTAGAAACCCCTATTTCCCCTGAATTCTGCAATGTATGTTTTGGATTTGTTTTTGTGTATTCTAATTTTTTTGATGTTTTTACATGAATAAAGATGTGATTTTGCAAGATAAATTCAAATAACTAAATAAATAGCAGTATACTCTTTCAAATAACTAAACTCTAATCTTCTTATTCACTTTGGATGATTACAATAAAGATCTCTTGCACACAAATAGAATAATATAAAATATTGTCTTAAAAAAACCTAATTTTTACACAATCTAAAAATAAACCCTGGATCTAGTATGACTTGGGTTGCTATGTCAAAAACATAGTCATCAACATCAGTTATATTGTCGTCATCGGTCAATACACTGCTGACATCAGTCTCTGTCGGTCGGTCTACTCTACCAACATCGGTATTCAGTCAGTCAATGTCAGTCTCTAGCTGTCGATGTCGGTCTCTAAGCTCCCTGTAGTGCTATCTAGCCTACTATAGAATGGTACAAATTTTGTATAGGAGCAAAAAATAGTACAGCCTGTATGTTGGATGCTTGATCTCAAGAAATATGGCATTAATATAGAAAAGCTTTATCTAGACAATTTTTGAAACAAACCCTAATGAAATAAATACCTATAAATCTCTATGATAACTTTTGTATGAAGTTATCTCTCAAACTAGCAATAGATCAGCTGATATCTCACAACCTCTGAATTACACACACTAAAGAGTGTACGTTCTCTAATGCAACTAGAATACTGGAAACCCTTGGCTTAGTCTTCTCAGAAAAACCCTTAGCAAAATTTGTTTTCAACAATCAATAATCAATAATTATTAATGAGACTCCCTCTAATGAGAAACCCTTATATCCTCTAAAAAGTGTGCTTACCCTAATTAGGGTTTCATAATTAAGAATTAGGGTTTCATAATTAAAAATAGGGCAAATAATTAATATTTAATTAAATCAATCAAATATTAATATCTCCCTCAATACACATCTGAAAGAGCCTGAACGAAAGCCAACTAGTAAAGTTTTGCTAGTCGAAGCCAAGCCAAGCTCCATCAAGACCCTCTATCCATCCTATCAGCCTATGAAGGTCGCATAATAGGCTAATCATCATAAAACAAGATCACGCTAAAAAGGGGACATTACAATCTACCCTCCCTAAAATTGTTTGTCCCCAAGAAATCTCAACAACAAAGTTAACATCACACCACCTAGATCCCAAGGAAAAGATTGTGTAATGTCCCTCATGTCACCAATCAACCCCTATGAAGAAATCATTAACATCAACAGTACAAAAATTAGCAACTGAGACACTGCACTCAACACCCAAAAAATTGACATCACTGATAATGAAGAGACATCACATGTTAGATAGCAACAACACAAACCAAATCTACTTGCCATCAACTCCTGCTCTAAGTCATACACCAACAAGCTGTCAACCCCAGCACCTATCACCATGTTGTGTCTATCACAACTCTCATCCCATGGTGTCAAATCATCCCAAGTACCAAGACAAGGATCCCAACATCCAATCCATGAATAGAAATCAACTGGCAACTCAAGTAAACTCCTCCCCTGAGTAATGTGAATAATACCAATTGACTTCATACACCTATCTCCTGTACCCACTACAATCTCTGAATCTAGAGTGTGAATGCTAGACATACTGATATCATCATCAACATGTGTCATGACTATAAAAGAAAGCTAAGTCCCTACCACATGCGCTAAATCTTGAACCAAACTCACCTCAAGACAAAGCTTGTCCACATGTCTCTCCTATATTGGTGTCAATGTGCACTCGGCAGGCCACTCTACCATGTCATGTCGTATGAGCCTCTCCATCCAATGAAAAAACTTATTTTTGATGTTGTTTCCCCATATGGCCTTAAGAATATGTGTCTTCCCATCAACATCAAAATGGACCTCCATGTCCTTAAGACAAAGAGTGACTTCCTCAAGGGAATGAAGCCACTTCATGCCCAAGACTAAGTCTATATCCCCCATGCTCACCACATAATAATCAGCCTTGAACTCATAGTTGTTCAAGCACAATGGGAGATCTCTAATCATCCACTCACACCTAAGAGTGTAACCATCGACTACCTTAACTCTAATGCCCTCAAAATCCTCAATGGTGATTCCACGCTTCTCCACAAATCTAGCATCAATAAAATTATGTGTGGCCCCTATGTCTAGAAGGGTGATGACCCTCTATCCTGCCAAAACTCCATGAAGTCTGAATGAACCATCCAGCTAAATGCTAGATAGGCATGCCTCCTGTATCTAAAACTCTAAATCTACCTCTACCTTAGGCTCTGAAGCCTCTACCTCTAACTCCTTAGAACTCCCCTACTGTTTGAAATCTTCTGATTCTGAATCCTCATAAAAAGCCCACATCACATGATTTGCCTTGCCCTTAGGCCTCAAAGGACAATTGTGATTGGCATCATAGGGACCTTTGCAGTAGAAGCAAAGCTTCTTCCTGTGTAGATCATTAAGATCCTATCAATCCAAAGGTGGTGATGCTAGATTGGCCTTTGAATCATTCTTAACATCTAATTTATCTTTGTTGAAATCTGCTCCCTCTCTATCTCCGTTCAAGCCCTTATTGTCCCTGAATGAAGAAGTACCTCTGGAGTTAAATTTATTGGATGGGGCTGCCATCTCCATGCTACATGCCTTCTTCATAGCTACCTACAATGAAGGAGGATCAAAGGCTTTGATCCAACCTCTCAAAGGTTCGGATAGGCCCTCGATGAAGAGAACTACCAATCTATGCTCTAAAATGTTTGGCACCATAACTACCAATCTCTGAAAATAACCAATGAAGGACTCCAAGTTTCTTGTTTATTTCAACTGTGCCAGATCTCAAAAGTAAACCTCAAGATCTTTCTTGTCAAACCACTCAACCAACCTATCCATGAAGTCCTAGTACTCTGTCACCTGGTTATTCTGAAGTGTTACCATACCATGGTACCACCAATCATGTGCTACTCCCTCCAAGTGCAAAGTGGCATATTTGATGGCCTCTATCTCTGTCATTGGCCTCAATGCCAAAAATGTGTCAAGCTTATGAATCCAAGTTTGAGCTGTCATCTTTCCACTCCTATCAAAAGTGGTCAAAGAAAGCTTGCCAGTAGCCTTCTTCAGCTCACTAAGTTGACCTCTAGGCCTCCTGTCTTATCTAACTGATCTATAATGCTCTCTCCTCTAATTAACAAAATGATCAAAAGACATCCTCTCCCAAACCTAAGGAGCTAATAAGTCCCACTCATCATATGTAGCCATGAGGGCATTTGCAAATAGGGAATCTCCTGCCGCCTCCTCTATTGGAGCCTCTGGTTCCTCTTGAACAAACGTAGGATGTGTAGGCCTATCATCAGTGCTAGAATGGGCCAACTATGGTTTTTGATTAACTTTATCACTCTTATTATCTCCTAGTTCCCCATTCTATCTAACAGGTGGGTTCATCCTCTCTACCATAGTAGTAAGTGCCTGTAGTGCTTGTACCATCTGTTGCTGGCATGTAATCATCACACACAAGAATTCTCTAGTGTCCTGATCATCATTATGTCTGTGGCCCCTGGGTGGGCTACCCTCATGCCTATCACTCATGGTGATTGGTTGATGTTCTAACACTTGGGTACCTTCAATCAAGGCTCTACTATGTGTGGTATACCTATGTGACCCCAACTCTTGTGGCTACATGAGATTGCTAAACCCTCAGGATGGTAGGATTTAGCTTTGATACCACTATAGAAACCCCTATTTCCCTTGAATTCTACAATGTATGTTTTGGATTTCTTTTTGTGTATTCTAATTCTTTTGATGTTTTTACATGAATAAAGATGTGATTTTGCAAGATAAATTCAAATAACTAAATAAATAGCAGTATACTCTTTCAACTAACTAAACTTTAATCTTCTTATTCACTTTGGATGATTATAATAAATATCTCTTGCACACAAACATAATAATATAAAATATTGTCTTAAAAAAACTTGATTTTTCCATAATCTAGAAATAAACCCTAGATCTAGTATGACTCAAGTTACTGTGTTAAAAACATAGTTACCGACATCGGTTATATTGCCATCATCAGTTGATACACTACCAACGTCAGTCTCTGTCAGTCAGTCTACTCTACCAATGTTGGTATTTAGTCAGCCGATGTCAGTCTCTAGCTGTCGATGTCAGTCTCTGAGCTCCTTACAGCACTATCCAACCTACTACAAAATGGCATAGATTTCGTACAGGAGCAAGAAATAGTACAGCCTGTATGTTGGATGCCTAATCTCAAGAAATATGGCACTAATATGGAAAAGCTTTATCTAGACAATTTTTGAAACAAACCCTAATGAAATAAATACTTGTAAATCTCTATGATAACTTTTTTATGAAGTTATCTCTCAAACTTACAATAGATCAGTTGATATCTCACAAAATCTAAATTGCACACACTGAAGAGTGTACGTTCTCCAATGCAACTAGAATACTGGAAACCCTTGGCTCAGTCTTCTTAGAAAAACCCTTAGCAAAATTTGTTTTCAATAATCAATAATCAATAATTATTAATGAGACTCCCTCTAATGAGAAACCCTTATATCCTCTAAAAAGTGTGATTTCCCTAATTAGGGTTTCATAATTAAGAATTAGGGTTTCATAATTAAAAATAGGGCAAATAATTAATATTTAATTAAATCAATCAAATATTAATATCTCCCTCAATGAACGTTTGAAAGAGCCCGAATGAAAGCCAACTCGTAAAATTTTGCTAGTCGAAGCCAAGCCAAGCTCCATCAAGACCCTCTATCCATCCTATCAGCCTACGAAGGTCGCATAATAGGCTAATCATCATAAAATAAGATCATGCTAAAAAGGGGACATTACAGATAAGAGGAATGGTTTAGGTGTGGCCTTCCCATTGATAAGTCAAGGGACCCAAACTGACAGTGTTGATCAGAAAAACATTTAGGTGGGATGATGTTTATGTCTTCAAATTGGAGAGATGGGGTTGGTGAGGGTAAATATTTGTCAAAGTGGGGTTGGTGAGGATAGAGTTTCTTCAAATTGGAAAAGTGGGGTTGGTGAAGGTAGAAATTCATCAAATTAAAAAATGGGGTTGGTGAGGGTAGAGGTTTGTCATTAGTGTTGATAATTAGTTTGGGTGATGTGGGCTCTTTTGGGGGATCATATCCCAAGCCAAAAAAATCATGAGGTTTTTGGTTTTTGACATAGGAAGTTTGAGGGGTCCTTTTTCATAAAGGCCAAAAATAAACCTTTTCCAAGCACACCAATAAAGGTATGTTTGGGCAAAGGTCAGGTTGATAAAATAAGAAAATTTAGAAGTGAATGGTTGGATATAATTCATGATGGTAGGATTAAGGAGTGGTTTAACAAGTCTCCCATAGACAAAATATGTTATATTGTTGGGAAGGCCAAAGGTGACAAGGGTACCAATATTGGGATCATAAGATGGATAATTTTGAAGGTTCCCAAATTCATGTGGAGAAGGGAAAGCATCCAAAGATAAAATTTGATATTCCCCTAATGTAAGATGCTAAAATGTGGATTACAAGGGGTTTTCAACTAGGATTTATGATGAAGGAATGGTTGAACTAGTGGATACTTCATCATTGTTGAAGATATAAGTGTTGGTGGGTTGGGTTGACATGGTGGCTTGGATAGAGGTTGGTTGTGAAGAGGATGAAGGTGGATTAAGAACATCATTAGGTTGATATGTAATATTAAAAGAAGTAAATGGACTTGGATCAACTATGATTGTAATGAATTATCCCTCATGTTCAAATTTGACACATCAGTGAAGGGTAGAAGGGATGCATCCTATGGCACAAATCCAAGGGAAACTATGTAACACATTATATTTAAATTCACCCTCTATGACATAAAATAGTTTAGGAATAGTTCAAGGCCCCAAATAGATGTGGATAATAGTTGTCCCCATAGTGGTGGCCAAGGTATCATTGAATGATCAAAGAACTATTGAGCTTTTTGACATGATGTTTTTAGGTAGTTGGAGTTGATCATAGGCATGGGAGGAGATGATATTGATACTCACTCCCCCATTAATCATAACCCTTTTGGCATTTGTATGATTGATGGATGCTATGATAAAAAGAGGGGGATCAAGGTATTTACTATGATATGGTGTAATTTTAGACTCTTGAAAGGTGATCATGACAGCATATTGGATAACTCTGATCAAAGATGAAAGAGGTTGGGAATCATCTAGTTGAAACTCTACAGAATAGTGATTCAATTAAAGCTTTATGATGTTGAGGAGAGGTGCTAATTAAGTCATAAAGACTCATTTTGACTTAAATTTGGTGAATTTGTTTTATCACCAAGCATTGGATGAATGGAGATGCATTAGAAGATGAAGGGGCTCCCAAAATAGATAATTTAGGCTTGGAAGGTTGTGAGGGTGAAGGTGAAGTTGTAGTTGTTTGGGTTTGGTTGGTTGGATGGGGAGTTCAATGGTAAAACCATGAAATGGTGGCTTTAGCTTTGCCCTTTCATTCTATTAGAATGTTTTACCCCTATCCTTATGTTAGACTCAAGACTAAGTCACCATATGAATATTATGGATAAGGGGACCAGTTGCTTGCTTCAATTCACCTTCTTTAGTTTTTGGTTGAAGTAGAGAAGGAGATGATTGATAAGTAGATTAGATAGGTGGTAAAAGAGGTAAGGGGCTTAAAGAAGGTTCATCCAATAGATCATCCTCTTCTAAAAGGCCATGAATAATAGTTTGGAGATCTTTATAGTTCTCCATATCATGCCTATAAGTCTTATGGTAAAGATAAATCATATTATCATTGAACTAGACTGGATTTTGGCGAGTGGGGTCAAAAGGCTTAACTGGTGGTAGGCTAATGCTAAAATCTTATAAGAGCCTTTGTAAAATAGTTGTATAAGTTTTTGATAGATATTTTGGAGGTGGTGGAGTTTTAATTTTTGGTGTAGGAAGCCTATTAGGCAAGGAATTTTTGATAGGAGGTGTGGTTGGTGGATTGAGCTTGGCTGATAGTTTAGAAAGAACTAGCTTAATTATAATTTGTTTAGGAGTTGGGGGTCTAGATGATTTAACAGATGGGAAAGTGGATGGAGAAAGGTTGGTAAGGAATGATGATGAATTATAGGATTGGGTTGTTATAGATGGATAAAGGGGAGATGGTTTTTTGGAGGAAGAGTAGGTAATGGGAATGGTGGAGGGATGTGGTCCTAAAATAGAAGGTAGAGGTGAAAGAGTTGGTATGGTCCTTCCTCAAGGTTGTGGTTTAGGCAATCATTCCTTTCTAATGGGCTTAATTAGATTAGGTCTTGGTTGGGTTGATGTAGTTAAATATAGTCTCAAATGAGGGTGAGAAGGATTGGGCATGGGAAGGACCCCAAAGTTCTTGATTGGCTTGATAAAAGAAGCATAGGGTGATTTGACAATTTTAGGTGGGGGTAATTGAGTTGGTTCTATGGTGACTTTAGGAGGGGTAGTTGGTGGAGTTGTAATAATAGGATAAAGAGTGGACTCAAGTGAAGTAGAAGGTTTGATTTATTTTGATACAAGAGTCTAAGATCATGCCAAAAGGTATCTCTATCAAAGTTAGGTTGGGAGGTGAATTCCAAGCATTAAACTAGTTAAGAAAAAGGTTTATAAATGGGTTTTATTCCTTTATCATTAGTTTCAAAGCTTAAACCCTTTGGGGAAGAAGAAGGGGAAGTTTTAGTGTTGCTATCCTTGGTGGAAGGTTTCAAAGGTAATGATTGGGTAGGTAGGGGTGTTGTCTCTTGGGAAATGATATCCAAGGCAGGTATGAATGGTTTAATAGGAGAGGTGGTGATAGTGGTTTTTAGTGGAATAGTAAGTATAGATTCCTCCTTAGTTTGGTGCTTCAAAGGAGTTGGTTTCTCTTCTATTTGGATTGGAGGAGTAGATAAAATTGTTGATGGAATGGTTATTTCCTTGGGTATTTCCACCATAGGAGGGGTAGATAGAATTGTAGTTTCATCTAAGGAAGTGGAAGGGGTAGCTACTTATTGGGCATCTGAAGAAATAGGGGGTGGTTTTTTTCCTCTATTTGGGTGATAGAGGTGATAACTTCTTTTTTCCTCTATTTGGGTGGTACATTATTGATGACATTAATTACATGTGCCTCATGTGAATTGGAGGATTTGGGTTGGATTTCATGGTGTTGGGTTGAAAGTGAATGATTTTCGAATGGTTTTCAAAAAATATCAAGAGATTGGTTGGAAGGAGCATTTAGGTTATCAAACATAAGCTCCCATTTTTCAATTAGATCCTAGACAATGCTCTTAAAGGTATTACATCTATTGATATCATGTCCAACAACCCAATGATAGTCACAATGATCATTCTCATTATACCACTCAGTAAGGGGGTGAGAAGTATCAAATTGTTGAGTGGCCTTGATGAGTGGAAGTTGGATTATATTGGATTTAAGTAATTTTTCCAACACTGATGCATAAGATTCCCTAATTGGGGTAAATGGTTTTGAAGGATCTCAATTTTGGGTATGATTTTGGTAATTGGAAGGGTTATTGGTTTGAGGTGTTTGGTTGATGGTTAAAGGAGGTGAAATTTTGAGAACAACTGATTGTGCTAATGCTTTTACTTTAGAACTGGTTACGTTTGTGGTTTTAGTGGAGGATGACTTAGTGGATTTGAAACTATAATTTTTATTTAAAATCTTTAAATTCCCTTCATTAATAGCTCATTTTTCCAATTTTTAGGCCATAGTGAATGCTTCATTAAAGGTCCTAAAGGTTTAGACTTGGAGAGTTGAAGCAATGTGTTTATCACACCCTTAAGAGAATAATTTGATTAATTCAGGTTAGGGTAATGGGAAATTGAGTTGATTAATGAGGCCCCTTCATTTGGTAACAAAATCAACAATGGATTCATCTTTAAATTTTTTTATCGAGTATAGGTTTGTAATGGAAACCTTTTTAGATATGTTTATTGAAAAGTGTTCTAAAAAGGTTTATGCCAATTGATAGAAATAATAGATAGAATAAGTGAGAAAGGCACTATACCAATCAAGGGCAGCTCCAAATAATGACATGGTAAAGGTTCAAAGGAGGAGAGCATCATCATAAGTGATCAAGTAGCAAGCATGACAAAAAGCTCTAAAGTGCTATTGAGGATCCTCTTCACCTTAAAATTTAGAAAATTTGGGTAATTCCAATTGAGAAAGATAAGCATGGATGGGCATGGAGGGATGGATAGGCTTGTTACAAATTTAGTCTTAAGATAAAAGATTGATTGAGGTGGAGATGGATGACTTTAAACTATTCATTTTTTCCATGAGCATTTTGATTAGATTAGGTTGGGGCTAAGAAGTTGCATAATTAGGAGGTACATTTTGTTGGGGTTGGATTGTGTTAATGTATGCATAGGCAATAGATGGTATTGAAGAAACCACATACGAATAAGCTGTGCCAAGTAGTTGAGATGGTGGTACATAAGAACTACTTGGTATCAAAGGTTGGGTGGAGGGTGGTATGTACCCTTATGGGTTAGGGAAATACTAGTAATTTGTCGTAGGCAATTTTTGAGGAAAGAATGTGGTTGGTATGGTTGAGGTAACAAGAAGTTAGGAAGGTTGAGGTTGGGTGGTTACCCTAGTGCTAGTTGGGGAAAGGTTTTGAGGTATGGATAGGACTATGTTCTGAAGTGGGACTATGGTCAAGGGATTGGTTACAACTGAAGGGAAGATAAGAGATAGAGTAGAAGATAATTCCATAGTAGATGAGTCATAGATGACTAATGGTAAGGTTGAACCCAGATGGGGTGTGATAGGAGGTGTTTGATTAGGAGGGAAAAGGTTGGTTTGAGTTTGGGTAGATGGGATGTTGGAAGAGACCTAATTTAATGGTTGGGTTGAAGTGGTACCTACCATGAGGTTGGATGAAATGCCAAGAGAATGATCAAAAGAAGGAACCAAAGTAAGGGGTTTGGTGAGGCAAGGTATTGAGGTAATGTTGTAAAGCAATCATATTATTATCAAGAAAGGTAGTAACGTCTAGATATCCTTAAGATATGGTTGGGATTCTATAAGGAGAAGGTGGTGTAGGAGAATGGTGAGGTGAATTATGAGGAGATTTATCAACATCTAAGGTATAATCCATGGATGAAGAAGAAGGTGGTGGTTAATTGTCTTGATTTATCATTTATTATCTAGTTAAAACCATATGAGAAAATAGGGAATGTTATTTCAATATTCACACATTAAACAGAGAGTAAACCCAAAAGAATTTTAAATCAAGCAATACATATACTAAGAAGTGCCTTTTAACCTTAGAATTACTTTTAAATCACTTTTGGATTATGCCTTAGAGAGTGTGATAAGGAAGGTTGGCTTGTAAAATGGGTACTAAAGAGGAAGTATATAGATGGTTTCATGTTGTTTAGGTGTTTAGAAAGAAGATCTATGTTGAACTTTAGTATGTGGCTTGGTGTTGGGGCCTACCCCCTCACTTCACAATCCTACAGTGATAAAGGTGTTAGGTGTTTAGCCAAGATATACTAAATCTAGAGTTTATACTCAACTAGAGAGTTGAGTTGGTTCTCCCCTTGGTGGTGAAGTCCAAGTGGGATAGTTGGGAGGGGGTAAGGTTACCACCAGGTGGTGAAATCTTGGTCAGTCCTTGTTTGAAGTATTTTTTTGATGTGTAAATTATTTTATGGTTTGGTCTTGTATGTGATAGCAAGTGTGAATGATATGATAAGATGACTATGCATCCTAAGTTACTAGGTGAACTAAAATCAACAAGCAATCAATGAATGCAAATGGTTAATTTTTAAGCCGAAAGGGAAATACTTTTTTTTGATGGGAAAATAATTAAGGAAGAAAGGGAACTAATGTCCCATTGGGTGTGCTATAGAAGACACACACACACACACACACACACACACATATGGATTGGAAGATCTGAAAGTGTGTGTAGACAAAGATATTAAGCTCTAATGTTGATTGTGTCTCTATATATGTTTTACAAGTGACTTGAGAAGGTTATTAGTGCTTATATGGATGTTATTTTTGATGTTTCATGGTTAATTAGCTATTGAAGAGTGTTTTAGAATCCATGAGGATCATCTATGAGTATTTTGGAGGTGTGATCAATCTATCTTGAGTATGAACAATGCTTAAGAAATTGATTATATGTTTAGTAATGGTGTTGTTATGTATAAGGTCTCTGTTTGATTTATTTTAGAATACATAGAGGTAAGCTAAAATGTATATGATCATTTTATAATGTCTTAAGGGACATAATAAATGGAACTATGTATATTTAAATGGTCCTATGTTCTTAATTTTCTCGAAGATATATGAAAAGGTTGAATAGGTCTCCATAGGACCTAAAAGTGACTTGAGCCTATTTTTAAAGGGGGCAGTACTTAAGTGTGATCCATATGAGATGCCTTAAGGATGAAGGCATGTAGTGTGGTTGATGAGTATTATTATGGACTTGATAATATATATATATATATATATATATATAGTGGAACCAAATGTGTTGGGTTCTAGACTTGTAAGTGAGAGATTGGAGAAAGGCTTATATGTGTGGGGCATAGGATAGGTAGTGTTCCTATTGGTGGAGTTAATGAGAAAAATAGTTGGTTAACTATGTGTATGATATATAGGTCATGTTCCTAATTTAAAGATAGTTCTCTTGTAGTTTGTGGATATACAAAGAGGTATGAGTGTGCATATGAGGATAGTTTGAGTGAAGAAAGAAATAGTTTGTGACATGCCTTTGTGAGTAACATGCTTGAGATAGAGAGAGTTTGTGTAAAGTTGAGATAATCAAGAGGTCCATCATTAGGTGTTGAAGACATTAGCTCTAATTTAGAAGTTTTAATCTCAAAGAGGGTCTAAAAGAATTTATCTTCCTTAGGGGTAGTTGATCTTTGTGAAATAGGGTTTCACTAAATACCTTTGATCAAAAGGACTTGATCAAGGTTGTAGGTCAAAAGGACTTGACCAAATGTTCTTGATCAGAAAGACTTAATCAATATATTATTTGTTATCATCTTATAGTATAGTAATCCATGTGTTTTAAGGATTGAGAGTGGGTTTTATTCCCAAGAGGGGTTCCCACATAGATCTTGTGTTTTGTATGTAATCCTATTTTATGTTCAACATTTACTACTATGAGCATTTGTATTGAATGATTAAGTATAAGCAAGGGTTTGGAAATTGAATTAGATTTTTTTCCACCATTGATTCATTCCCTATCTCAATGGATTGTACCTCTAGTAGATGGTTCAAGTTCATTTTGATCAAATGGGAAAATCTATAAATAGGAAGCCCCTCACACCATTTCTTAAGCTTAAATTGTGTAGACTTATAATGCTAAAAAATCTCCATAAGTCATTTGTGTTTTTATTATTGTATTATTTGCATTTGGTTAATCTTAATTTGATAGACTAATTTGGATATGTCTTCTATTGAGTCTAGGTTATGCATAGAGTTTTTAAAGCAATAGAGGAGTAAAGAAACTATTGTTGAGAAAGACTAGAGCTCTAGATCAAGGGGATAACATACTTGGAGATGCTCCTAGGTGGTGGAATCAATTTGGGAAGGTAAATAGTATTTATTTATTTCAATTTTTTATTAATTATCATTATCAAACCCCACATGAATAGGTGAGCTTAGATTGTCAATTCTTATGCATTCTTTTGTGAATTTTCATTACTAATGTTTGAATTGATCCTCTTTATAATCCATCCTACAATCATCATAGTATCATTTATGAGGATTATGATACCATTCATCATCCCATTATAATCCCCAAACATAGCCATTATATTGACATTCTACCTCCCACAAGTGTTGATTGGGACCAATAAAATCACACTTTATTGAACTGCATCTATGGTGACATATCATTTGTAGAATATTAGGAGGACCAATACCAAATTTATGTAGAGGAAGAAAACTCTACTAATGAAAGCTTTTAAAAGGAATTAAGGGATGATCAAAGTTTAAATTCAACATCTTTTAGTGAAACCTTTTTCAAATGCACTAGAAGATAATCAAATTCAAATTTTAATATCTCTTTGTTAAACCTTCTTGGATGCACTATAGGATAATCATAAAAAATTCATTAGTGAAAACCTCGTCAAGGAACCAAAAATTAAGCATGAAATTTATTCTCTACTTATTGAAGACATTATTCAAGATCAAATCATTATAGCTTCTCATCTACATCACAATCAGATGGTAACTACTCTCAAGGTCAAACAACAAAAAAATTGGGTGGTCCTATCAAGCTCATATTTAGAGATCTTTAGCCCCACTACAACCAAAATTATGCCAAATTCAACATCAATAGAATTACATGTGACTAAAATTCTTGATCTTCATTTGTTTCCCATTCATTATACATTTCATTATTATCTACCTATTCATTACACCACTTATATCATTTATCCTAACATTATTTACCATATTTGGCAACACTTTTCTTTATAGAGGCCATAACAATATCTTGTCTCAATGTATAAATGGATCAGAATCAATGACCAAGGAAGATCATGAACACATTATTAAGACCCAGATCTATAACATGTTCTTAATAGATCAACTTTATAGATGAGTTGTTGGATATCAATTTTTATAACTGATCATTTATGTTGTCTCATATGTTGACTAGGACATGTATCTCCACTATAGTAAGAGTAGCCTAACCCATTTTTTATTTACCATTTCCATTACCATGCCTTGTCTCTTGGGGGCAACCCTATAGACCTTTTTTAGGCATATTATACCATTATGTTCCATTTGTCTCACTCTATTTAAACTAAATTGACTTAAAGCCTTTTGAGACAATGTAGGCAACACTCAATTTCTATTGAGGTCATCTCAGTCATACCTTTCTTCACTCTCTTACCATTTTGTAAGTATCTTATCTCACACTCTTTGCCATTTTATGAGCAACTTAATCCATGATCTCACTATTTTGCGATCAATCTAAGCCAATCATCACTTTGGGGCAACTTTGTTTCCACTATAGCCAATTATCTTCTAATAATTTTCCTTATACCATTTTATTATAACATGTCTTTACTATTGACCAAGGCATGTTTTTAGTCATCATGCTTACCCCATTTTGATCTTGGCTCTTTTACTTCTTCTTGTACCTTTCATGAGGTGATTCTGATTTAATATCAATAGTTTTAGAATTCCACATTGAATGATAGTCTATGAGAGTAGTCTGACATTTAATTTAATAAATTCTCTTTCATTTATCATCTTACTTGGTATCACTGATTATAACCACCTATGGGAAAATAAGTATTGTATTTGATACCCATAATTATAACCACCTTTGGGCAAATCAGAATTATGACATTATTTCCTAATTATAACCACCTATGGGTAAATTAGGTACAACTCCTTTTTATCATGCATTTACACATCATCTAGTCATTTCTATTATCATTTTTTTTTACTTTACTCACAAACTTGTTGTGATCTAGTCATTTTTTCATCACCCTTTGTGTTGGTAGAATCACTATGATTTGAGGTCATAAAGGGACTCCTTAGGTTGTGCTCAGTTCATGTTGATGTCAACTCAGTACACCTTTAATTATGCTCTCACTATCTTGAGAGAATTTTAAGTTGGCACACTCTCATTGTTTCTTGACCTTGACCGTTATGTATCTCTTAATTCTCAATCAAGTTGAGATACCTAAAAAATTCCAAAAACATCTATAAAATTTTAAAAATCCAATAACATTTTTTTTTATTTTTTTGTTGTTGGTGTTTGGAATTTTTTTTACTATTGGTCTTAATTTATTTTACTTTGTTTTCCATGTACATATTAATGGTCCACATATATATTGATTATTCATATCTTGATCTCATGTTGTTAAGATGTTCTTGCTTTTTTTTATACATTTTTGTTCCTATTTAAGTCTTGATTGTTCATATCTTGATTTTAAGTTAGGATCATTTATGTTTATCTTTTTCTTTGTCTTTAATTTTTTGTTTAAATTTAAATAGTTGTAACTCTAGTTTTGGTCATTTTTTACCATTATCTTTAGTTATAGGTATTCACATTTGAACTAGCTCCACATAACTAAAATGCCATGTCATTATGAGTTATTCATAATTATGATGTCTAATTTATTTTATAATAAAAATAATTTTGTGCTCTAGACTCAAGTCTTAACGTCAACACAACTCTGATGAACAACTCTCAAAATCACTATGCATAAACTAGGATCAATAGGTTTTACAACTGAATCAATGCTTAGATGTGCATCTCTTTACATACATCATGAGTCTAATCAACTCTTGGTCAGCTTTCATCACCCCTCATTCCATTATCTCTTAATTTTGGGTCAAATACATTGGCTTGAGGTCCATTTGGACTATGTAGGTAGTGCTTGGATACATTCCATATCTCAGGTCAGCTTAACCACCTTCATTCTTCTTTTCATTTCTTACATCTCTTTGTGCATCCTCATATGCTTGGTTTCTTATGGATTTTTAGAGCCATTTCACCATTGCATCTATGTTTTAACCTACTCACTTTAATAAATGTTTTAGGTTATATCCTTGAGATAATTTCTTTCCAATTTGCCCATGATGGGGCACAACAATTTAACTAAGTCACAAATCTAAATCAGCCCTATAGAGGCAAGGCCTTTATTTATTCTTTATCAATGATCATAATTAGCCCTACTAGGGCACAACTATTTTATCACAATCATACTATGCTCTACTGGGGAACTTATTATTATAATATTTATAGAGACCACATTATCCTTTTTCCTCTAATTAGAAGCTTTTCACACCTTTACCCATGATGGAAATGCTTTAGTGTACAACTTGTCTCAGGATTGATCAATGTCATAAGAGTATAACTTGCACTCTCAAAATTGGGTGTGTTTAAAGTGTGTCCCTTACATTTTTGGATTGAGTCCTTCCCATGCCCCCCATATTTGGGGCCCATTATACCTCTAATTATATTTTGATTGTTGATGGTAACCATGTGTGTAAGCATTATCTCATCTAGATGTGATCTATTCCATGGGATAATCTCTCACTCTCTCTCTTTTTGAGAATCCATCTTTATCTTTCATCCTACTATGTCATCTCGAGGGGGCATCATGGGTCATGCTAGTTTCTTCTTGATAACTCTTTTCCTTGAAAAGATGTTGCTTCACTTGAATGTCTCACTAAACCTTCTCAAATTGGGGAAAAATTTAGACATCCAATTCTTAACACCATTTGTGTTGAAATTGTCAATCTTACTTGAATTGCACTCAAATGCACATTTTAGGTCAAAATCACTAAAATATGCTAAATAGTTTGAACTTGTAATTTAAAAGTAGAAATTTAGGCCAAAGTATCCATAAATGGGTTAATGCATTTTATGTGATTCCTAACTTTGATAAATTTATTTTGAGTCAAAATGATGATTTCACCTTTTTATGCTCTAGATAATTGTTTTATTCTAATTTTTTAGTACATGTTACCTACCTTTTTATTTTTTGTTGGTAGCATCCTAAATGGCAATATGGTTCCAATTCATCTAACATTGCCTTGTAATTCTTCTTGAGTCAAATTACGACCTAGTAATATGACTTTCTAACCATTTTGATTAATTATGCACCAATTTTCAAATAATTGCACTAAAATTCATTAATCATGTTTAGAGATAATTAATTCTAATCAAGAACTTAAGTGGATTTTTCATGGAGGTTATTAATTACCTCATTATTAAAAATTGATTTGTGATATTTGCTTTACCTAATAACACCATCAATGTGGTGGTATTCACATGCCATAAATTCATAAAATATACAAATTATGGGCACCCATGCCTAATTAATGTCTCTTACCCCCTAAATAATTATAAGGTCATTTATTGAATTTAGCCTCTAAAATTGAATGGATTATAAGCCACACATCTTCATCTTGAGATGGATAATTTAGGTTCATTATGATAAAATGGAAAAATATATAAATATGAGGCCTCTCACACCATTTATTAAGCCTAAATTATGTATACTTATAATGCTAAAATCTCTCCACAAGTCATTTGTGTTTTGATTATTGTGTTATTTGCATTTAGGTAAGCTTCATTTGATAGACCAATTTGGATATTTCATCTATTGAGTCTAGCTCATGCATAGAGTTCTTGAGGTAATGGAGGATCAAATAAACCATTGTTGACAAAGACTAGAGCTCTAAATCAAGGGGAGAACATGCTTGGAGTTTCTCTTGGGTGGTGGAATTGATTTGGGAAGGTAACTATTATTGCTTTATTTTAATTTGTTCTTCATTATCATTAGCAAACCCCACATGAAAAGGTTGTCTTAGATTGTTAATTTTTATGCATTATTTGATGAGTTTTCATTACTAATGTTTGAATTGATCCTATTTGTAATCCATCCTATAATTGGTAGATTTATGACTACTCAAAATGTCATCTAGAGCCTTAGTTCTCTTTTAAAACTTATAATAGGTCTTCATCTTGTTATTTGCTTGATATAATTATGAATTTAAGGACTTATTTTATAATTCATACCTATTGCATTATTCTTCCTTAGCCTTTAGGCTAGTAGTGAATATCTCCATCTGAGTTTCAACCTGATTAATGATCTCATCATGGTCCTTATATGTCTTACTCAGTCTCTTCTCAAACAAACCAATCTTCTCTTCATAGTCCTTAACTAATGACTTAAATTTATGATTCTTCTTCTTTACAAGTTTCAACTCTTCTAAGGCACTTATTAGTTCTACCTCAAATTTCACCTCAACTTATTCTTCATTTGATTCATCAACCATATATCCAAAAATAAGGCAATCTTCTTCTTGGGAGCAACCTGCTTCTTTGGCCATGAAAATAAATTCATTTCTAGCCTTATCAAAACCTTCATAATTACTTTTAGAATCACTTATTTCACTCTCATTATAGGAACTACTATCTTATTTGGTATACAAGCTTTTCTTTTTCTTGAAAGACTTCTTGCCTTCATGCTTTCTAAAACTCTCCTTTCTTTTTTTAGACCTATAGGACTTCTTGTACTCATCATGAGGTTCATAAAATTACTAATTATTCTCACCCTTATCATTTTTAGGACATTTTTTTATCAAAATTTCCAATCTCACCATGGTTGAAACATTTTAAAGGCAACTTACCCTTGTATTTACTAGATCTAGTCTTCAATTTCCTAGCAAACATGCTATGAATTCATCATCATTAATATCTAAAAATAACTCATCCTTGACCTTATTAGATTTTGAATTATTCTAAACTTTCAATGCCAATTAATTAATTAGAAGTCTTCCTTAATTTGATCTCAGCTCAGAGGTAGTCAAGATGCCATGAATCCCATCCATCTGAAGTGTGTCAAGATATTGCATTATTCTACTGTAGACACCAAATATTGCATTATTCTACTGTAAACACCTTTAAATAAAATTTATAAGTTAGGGATATTAATACATTTTTTAAAAATATAGAATATTTCAATTCTTCTTTGAGACCTTTGATGACATTGACAACTTCATCAACCCTTAGTAGGTAAAATGCAATGTTGTCATCTTCCTTCATACTCAGACTTTTAAATTACCTTCTATGGGTCTACAATTTAGCCATATTCACCTTAGTGTATCATTCATACATATTATTCAATTTTTACCATATCACATTTGATGACTCACATTGCATTACCTTCACAAACTTTTCCTCTGATAGGCTACATAGAATGGCCTTCATTGCCTTGGAATTGCTCTAACTTGCTTTCTTGCCTATTGTATCAGTTGGTGGTATAAGAGGTAGAGTTTATACATCCACAAGTTACTACCATATGTCATGTCTAATTAACATTATATATGTACTCATTGTGATGATCCATAATTCATAATTATTCCCATTAAATAATATAGCCTTATTAGTATAGAAACCTCCTTGAACTTAACTACTAGCTATCCTTGCTTCTAGGATCTCAATTAGGCTGTTAGGCCTAATTCAAAGGACATGATATAATACCAATTTTTGGAATCATAATTAATTATGGGGGGAAATAAATATTTAAAACCTTTAATTCAATTACACTTAAGTAATCATGAACCATTCAAAACACACACACACACACACACACACACACACACACACACACACACACACACACACACACACACACACACACATGTATATCAAACATAAGCAAATATCTGTATGAACATGAAACACAAGAACATATCACATATGTTGGAAAAACTCAAGGGTAATAAAACCCACTAATATCTTAAAATATACTATATTAATATTATACAAAAACAAAATTTAGTTAACCATCAACTCCACATAGAGCACAAACCCAAAATGGCCAAACACCCACTTGACTAAGCTTTAACAAGCACCCACTTATAAAGAGGTACCAACCCCATAGATGAATCAATACCAAATCAGTACCCTGATTGATTTTATCACCTTAATAACACCTTATTTATCACACAATATATTATTATCACATTTTTATCTCTTCACACCCTTCAACCCTCTCGACTTGCCTTCTAAGCTTCTTTACTCAACTAGGTCTCTTTAAGACTGAATAGGTCATATGACTTTGATTTTCATACATATAACTCTTGTTACATATTAATGATAGTATATATACACCCTTATGATGTTATTAAATATTTTATTCTATTTTTTAATCTTATATTTCATTCACTTTTCTACTCTCTCTTTTTTTTAACAAACTAATTAGGCCTTAAAAGCCTTTTTCTTATACAAGCCTCTTGCTCATACACCTATTGGTCAGGCACACACACTTTCCCACTTATATTATATAAAATAATACTTAATATAGGTTAAAACTGAGATTAAATCATTACATTAGGTTGTAAATAACTCAAATAGACCAAATCCTTCTTTAGGTCTCATGGAGACCTAATTCCATTAGGACTGTTTTAGGACACATTACCTTATGACCCTTTGGAACACTCTACACTTATATAAATAACATAAAATTTTCTTAAAACAATTAAATATTCCTTATAAAATATCTTCCTATCCCCATGACACCTTTTAGGTCCAACCACCACTTGAAATACTCTATTGCCACTACTCATATTAGGCCTTCAAACACACAAAAAAGCTTGTCTTGAACAAATAAAGATAAAACATAATTTAACCATAGAAAAATGAAAATAAATTAATTAAATATAACCTAAATGACCTAAAAAATATCACCATATGTATTATACACTTCAACTCATGGAATATAGCCTAAAACACATCACTACAACTTACTTACTCAGAACTACCAAGACTATCAAAAACATAGTCATGATTCATTGACCTTATAACACTTGTATATGGACTTTAAAATAATTTAAATGAATTAAAATATCCTATGACATATCCAAACCATATTAAAATATAAACATCATATGTTATAGTGGTAATTATTAGTCTTATAGACTAATTTGTTGACCTTACTACATATATATTTCACTGAGCCAGACAAGCCATTTTAGCTTCAACTTCTCACACTACTTGGGTTTTGCACTATTTGTATCATTAGACCTGTTAGTGACTGGCCTACTTGGATCACCTTTTCACTCTTAACAATCATTTATAAAGTATAGCCCTTTAATCCAAAAACTAATGCATATAATTTTGATCTAGGAACCTTCCCCATATACCATCAATTGATTATTTTCACATGAAAAGTTTTGATGAGATAATGAACACAATAAAAACATTTTTAGGTTAAGAATCCTTCATTTTGAACACTCAAGAGACCTCCAAACAAATTTTCATGCCTTTTACTTCACACTATGACCTTAAACTACATGAAAAAACTCAAAAAAACATACATCACCTTTAAAAATTATTTTGTGTGTTCAAACACCTTGAATGTTATCATGACCCATCATTAGGCCTCTCTCTCTCTCTCTCTCTCTCTCTCTCTCTCTCTCTCTCTCTCTCTCTCTCTCTCTCTCTCCTCTCTCTCTCTCTCTCTCTCTCTCTCTCTCTCTCTCTCTCTCTCTCTCTCTCATTATACCTTGACCTGCAAACCACAATAGGCCTTAAAACTAACATTCAAGCCTCTTTCCAAACACTCCTCAACCTCACTCATATAATTAAGCAACCTCATATAACCACTCATGCGTAGGTGCACTCATCTCACCAAGAAACCATGATCATACCTTCTCACAAGGTCTCTTCATGACATGACTATGATTAGGCAACTTAAGCACTTGACCTCAAAGACTTGCTAGCTATGCATTTGTCAATAATGGGAAATAAGACAAAACTCATAACCACTAAAATAATCTCTTTCAAATTACATACCTGTAATGCTAATAATATTGTCATAACACACACTACCAATTAAACTTACTCATAAAAACATTATTATAGAGCTACCTATCTTCATACCTTCACAATAACCTTCAATGACAAAACTAAAAACTTTGATCTAACCTAGACCTTGACATTAACCAATATAAAATATAATGTTGAACAATCTCACATTATCATATCATCCATATACCTCAATAACCACTCAACATGTACCTTCAATATATGCACCTTGATATAATTGACATCAACCTTGACATAAATGACAACGACATGACAAGAAAGATTACTTCCATAACTTCACTACTGACCTTGAAATAAGTAATCTAGATGAGTTCACTATCTTCCCTGATACTACGAAACCAATAGTAGTTGTCAAAGAACTTTTTGAATTTAATGTTGATTTACATGAAGATACTTGGACCCTTCATTTTGATGGTACTAAATGCCTTCAAGGAGTTGGGTAAGGTTGTATCCTTAAAATCCCTATTGAAAAAATAATCCCATTATAATTTTACCTCACATTTGATGTCACTAATATTATGGTAGAATACAAATCTTTAATCTTAGGCATGAGAGCAACCCTTGATCTAGATATCCAATATCTGCATGGTTTAGATAATTCCCAACTCATTTCATACCAATTCAATGGTGATTATCAATTCAAAATAAATAATCTCATTTATTATCATCACATCAAAATTACCCTCACTAAATATTTCATTTCTTTTACCACCTAGCCTATCCTTCAAGATCAAAACTCTATTGTCGATTCACTTATGTTCTCAACATCTCTTTTTCATCTACACCAAGTTCTTCTTGATCCCACTTTTATTATCCAAATTATAAAATTCCCATCTTCTATTTAACCACAAGATTCACTTATCTTCCACATTGAAGCTTTCACCATTTGATAAATCCCGTGGCACAAAGATATAATTAAATTTTTGGAACACCAAACTTATCCTTTAAACCTAGACTCTTTTGAAAAGACTCACCTTTGAAAATAAGATTTTAAGTATGTATTTATATACAACATCCTATATTATCAAAATGATAAAGGTATCTTGCTCTACTATGTTATCAAATAAGATGGTCCTCATCTTTTTTAACAAGAAAATGGGGGCATTTGTGGTGGCCACTATAGTGGACATGTTATAGCTCATAAATGCTTATGTATGGGATATATTTGGCCCACTCTTGAAAATTATGCCATAAAATTTTCTAAAAAGTGTATTCCTTTCTAGTTTTATTATTATCTAATTTATGCACCTATATCCAAGATTCAAATCATAGAATCTCCCTAGCCATTCTCCATGTAGGGACCAGATATCATAGGCAAATTACCTTGATCTCAAGATGGGCATTTATTTATAATCACACACATAGAATATTTTACCAAATGGGTTTAAGCTTGCCCATAATCAATGGCACTAGTACCATCATCTCCAAATTCATCCTAAATCAATTCATTTTCTACTTTGGTTTCCCTCATACTATTATTTTGGACAATGGTTGTAATTTTAAAAATAAAGATGTCAAATAACTATGTGATAAATTCAAAATCAATCACAAATTTTCCACACCCTACCATCTATAATTTAATATCCAATTCAAGTCCAAAAATAAAATTATTAATAAAATTATCCAAAAGATAATTCATGAAATCCATACGGATTGACATATTACTCTTTGAGCCTATCACACTAGCATACACACTTCCACTAGGGCAATACTATTTTTTCTAGTTTATGGTTCTAAATCAATCCTCCCATTAGAAGTTGATTTTCGCTCTCTACCTATAACTATTCATGGTATAATACCTAATGAATACATAATTGAATCTTCCCTTCATTCTCTTGATCTCCTTGATTAGCATCATCTCTTTGCTTAACGACATAATCACTAGTATAAGGCATGTATTATAAAATAACATAACAAACATGTTAAAATTCACATGTTTAATGTTAGTGACCTTATCCTTAAATTAGATTAAAGTCATGAAAAAGAAGGTAAATATGCCTTAAAATGGTGGGGTCCTTATTTAGTCAAATATATTCTTGGTCCAAGTACTTATCATTAATGAGCTTGATCCATAGAGTTTTGCTCTATTGGAGGAAGATTAGATTGTGGACACCTAGATGAAGACAAAAAGAGGATGCTCTATTACACTTTATTAGGTGGTCAAAAGGGTCTAGCTTAGCCACCAAGGTGAGTGGCTCAAAGAGAATCAAATTAAGACACAACTACCATAAGTGATAAGGAATATTGATGTAATGGGGAACATTACTTCTCAAGGAGGGATCAATGATCTAGGCAATAATTCAAGTGATAATTCAGGTGACAGTTCTACCCCAATTAATGATAGAACTTTTGGGAGCCATAAAATTTTCACCATAGCTCTGATTGACTCCCCATTTGAACCATTATAAAGCTAACAATGAAGAAAACATGGTGATATGCCATGGATCTATAATCGGTGGGTTTTGACCCCTATTTCAATTTTAGTAGTGTAATCTAAAAATAGTAAGTTTATAAAAATAGTAATTCCTTGAATTATTTATTGTTATAAATCATGGAAGTTAAACCACTTAATCTCCCTCGAGATTGGTGACCTTCCACATCCTCTTCTTACCTTCAAAATGTGTATAAATGAAGATGTAATCTAAAATAGAAAGTAGACATCTCTTCCCAGAGATAAACATATGGTTGTATTTGCAATATTGAGTAATAAAACACCTCTTCTCAAAGAAATAATTGTTACTATGTTATTTTCATGTTATTTAAATAGCTATCAATCAAAACTTTTGAGTATTGGATCAGTGGTATCAAATCAGTTTGTCTTGAGAGTGTATGATCCTGAGGATAAGGTCAAGCTGCAAAAACATCGGGTGGAAAACAATAGAGCTTCTAAACTATCCACCTATTCACTCTAAATGACCTCAAATGGAAAACAACACTGAGACATCTAATCCCTTCAAGGAAATGGTAAATGGAGCCCTCTAATGACAATAAGCATAGATGCTGCAATAATTTGCCTAAATTTTATAATAAATATTAATGGTAAATTTTGGCTTCTCATCCATGAAACATCCTTTTAGTGCCCCAACAACCTTAAATGTTTAGGTGAATTTTTATATCCCTATATTTAAATGAAAAATCAATGTTGATGTAGTAAAAAATTAGTTGGATCAATTGTCTTCCTACTTTCATGTAAATATATTCATCGCTAGAGAAAATATCACTTTTGCTCTTTTAAAAGCATCATTGGTCATGAAAAATTGGTGGGAAGTGTACAAAAAGAGGTTAAGTATAGATGACATTGGCCTTGAGGTGGAACCTACCTAGGATTATTGCATGTAAAAGGTGAAGAAAGAATACTATCCCATTAGAGCATATGATGATTTGTACATATAGTGGGAACAACTTCACCAAGTAAGGACAATTCTATTCAAGATTATTGTAGAAACCAAAATTGTGTCGACTCCCTTTGGTCCCTTACACACCTTATTAATTTAAAATAAACAACTTATTTTAAATTATGACCTCACCTAGACACCTCACCTTGGACACCTCATCCTAAGACCATTTCCTACCTTATGACTCACCCTATGACTAAGTCCTTCAAATCATAACTACCTAAGACCTATTCCAACCTCCTAACCAACACTCATGCTAATAACCCTGTCTTTTGACCATTCTCTAATGGCAAATGCACATGGCAGATGGAGAAATGGGCAAAGGGCTAAAAATAGCCCTTTTACCCATTCTCTGGCCACTGACATCAGCCAACTGTCGACCGATGTTGGCGAGATCACCGATGTCGACTACTTAAACTAGGTTCTAACCTTGAGCTAGGGTCTAATCCCAAATAAAAAATTGATAATCTCAAATTATTCTTCTCAAACTCTAAGACATCGATGCACACACTCTGAGACCAAACATCAGACTTCGACTAATGCTCTCTTAGGTATAGAAACTCTACAGAAGTCACTCTAGACATTGGATTGAGAACATTGTATGAGATCTTCGACATCAGCCTCAACAGGAATATGTGTTCTAACACCCTTAGTTATTCTAACAGAGCTAAGTATTCTTCTATTTCATTTTAGTAATTTAGAATACATTAGTAATTAGTTTCTATTTACTATTTCTAAATACTATCAACCAGACCTAACTTCCTACGTAGAAAGGCTGAAAAGCCTTCCTCTTATTCCCACCTCCTTTTACATACCTATCCTCTACCTTTGCCCCCTCTCAGACCCTATTCATTGTCTTGCAACCTTGCATAGACCCTTAAACTCCTAGACTCCTCTATCAACCACATACATAACCCTAAAACTCATCCAAGGCCCATTGCCCCTACCGACATCGATAACATAACTGACGTCAACATATTGACCAACTGACACTGGCAGGACTATCGACATTGGTGACTGTGACAGCCTGACTACAGAGAATAGGTATGCATATCTTTATTTCTCTTTCTTAGTATTTCACCATTTCTTTTTATATGACACTTCTTTTCATAAATAGTGAACTGTCATCCCTCACAGAGCTTTATGCTTCCAGGATCGAGTGTTGCTTGGTAGTCCACCTTATCTTATTCTAACATTTTATTTGTTTAAGTATTATTCTCATTTGTAGGTGTCTTCCTCCACATCCAAATAGGAGCTCCTATAATGTCTGGATATGATGCACAACTTAATTTGAGTAACGTATAAACCCCTGACCCTTAACTTTAGTTTCTTCTTTCTTCTGAATGTAAAAAGCAAAAATGTAGAGAAACATTTTGGCATGCTTGGTGGGACCCTGGAGTTTTCCTTGGGTTCATTCCTCTTTTTTATAAAAAAGGCAAATTTTCATATAGGTGCATTAGGAAAAAATCATCTTCTTGCATCCTTTTCTTCTATCTCTTTATTTTGAAAAGAAACCATTAGCACAAGTTAAAAAGAACATCTTTCTTTTCTTCTTGTCACTTTTTCCCTACATCTTAGAGTAGTGAAAATTCATACTCTTAACCTTTTCCCCACTTGTTTGCATCTAAACAAAATATTTCAATTTGGGTTAAAAAAACTATTGCATTTCATTCCTGCTTGAATGCATATTTAGCCCTCTCACTTAGTAATTAAAATGCATTATGAATAAATTGTAGTGTACATATGTTACACAACCAGACCACATCACATTAAATTAAACATTTAAACTTACTTGAGACAAGGCCCATCTAGGATTTCATCACCTAGTAGATACCTTACCCTTCCTAGTGATCCTACTTGGATTTCACCACCAAGAGGAAGACCCACTCTGTTCTCTGGCAGAGTATAAACTATAGGTGAAGTATATATTGGCTAAGTGGTCTAGCTCAGCTCTGGGTTCATGAAGTGAAGGGAGCAAGTCCCTAGCACTAGGCTATATACAAAACCTAACACAAATTTTTGAGCACCATAACTAACCTGAAACCAACCTTAGACTTCCTCTTTAAGACCCATTCTAAAATCCCAATTCCCAAATAGATTCTTCTAAGGCATAAGCCACCATGAATCTAAAATTTATTCTTAGGAGTTTAACATTTAGAGGTTGCTTGCCATCATCATTTCTGCTATTTTTATCTGACTTTTTGAGCTGGTGAGTTTGCATCATTCTGAAGTCTAAAAACAATTCAAAATTTCTCCTTTATTCCAAAAACTTTCAATTTTTTGAGTTTCTGTAAATACACAGACACTTACATCATTTTTTTCACTGACATCGGCAACTTATATTTACTGACATTAGTTTTTCCATCGACGTCGACAACATATCTTCACCGACATTAGTTTTTTTCAATGACGTCAGTCACTGTCAACAAATTTTCTTTCAAAATTGCAAGCGTAAACCCAACTTTATATTGTTAAACATAACTTTTGGTCTTCTAAAACTGAAACATATAGTTTTTGAGACCTAAATCCATTTTGCCTTGGATGGTTTTGACATGTAGTCAAGTTAAAACTCTTGTTGACCATGCAAGGCAACAACCACTTCCACCTTTGCCCTTTACACCAAGCCATCAAATGGAGTATACTTCAGACACTGAGCGTACTCCTATCTAACCAACCCCTAATCAACCTCCAATTGTTCCCAAAGGGGATCAAATTTTTGAGAGATTCCTTGACCACAACGTCAAGGCTCTCCAACACTATCTCACTAGAACCCAAACATGAGATCCTTCAGGTAATCCTATTTTTGGGATGCCAACTTCTCCTATTGAAATTGCAATAATATCGATAGCCTCCATTACCCAACCCATGGTCACTCAGGCCATTGCCTCAACTAGTAACCCAAACATGGCCAATATTCAATATTTTGCCTCCCCTTCTATTTCTGGACCTACCTCCATCGGGGTTTTCGTACCCCCTCAACCACAAATAATGCAAACAAGTCCAACACCTTTTTAATACTTGTTTGTTTCTATCCCACCCACTCTTATGCCCATAAATACAAGAGTAACTACCTATCCTCTAACTAGTGTTGCCACCACTCAACCACTTTTGGTGGCATTTAGTCAAGTTGTGCCCTCTAACTTCATGGCACAACCTCCCTTGACCTCAACATCAATCCCTATGACAAACTAACAATATGTGGTGCCTATACAAACACAACCAAGTACATCATACGCCCCTCATAATGCCTTCCAAGTACCCTACAACTTAGAGGGTGCCCCTCCTACCAATCCACCAGATGATCTAATCAAGATGCTGATGGATAAGATGTCCAACCTTGAGACATCCATTTCTAGTTCAAGTAATGTTCTTTCATATGAACAAATATGAAACGAACCCATCCACCCTTTGGTGCCTATTAAACCATGCCCTAACCAGTAGGAACTCCCAAAATTTACTCATTTTTAGAGTAAAGAGGACCCACAACAACATCTATGAACGTTTAGATATGCTTTCTACCTTATAGCACACGATGATGCGTTATTACTTCACACATTTCCCATGTCACTTTCTGGTGCTTCCCTTGATTGGTATAGTTCTATTACCAGTCACTCTCTCTTTACTTTCACTCAATTAGCTCAACTATTCCTTAACCACTTTTCAATTAACATCACTAAAAAGGTCTCCATCACAGGCCTATATTCTATTAGACAATTCAATGATGAATCAATAGCTAACTTTGTTGCCCGTTGGAGAGGTTTGATCAACCAACTCTCCTTTTCTTTACCTCAACCTAAGCTCATTGAGATCTTTTCAAGAGCATGTGCCAAACACATCTCATCTACTTTGTGGGTCCAAACATTCTACACATTTGATGAAGCTTTCACCATGGCCCGAAAGCTTGAACTCCGTGTTGTCGAAGAGGATAAGGTCAAAGTGCGTAGTAAAAATAGCAATGCAAAATCTAATGACCCGTCTTCCAAATCTTCTTCTTCCCATTCCAATTCTAAGGGATCGACAAATGCTGTGGTACTTAGATCATCATCTTCTACCACAACTAACCAATCTAAGCCTTCCACATCATAAAGCATCATAAGACAATTCCAACAACGGTATATACAGTGTCGATACACTCTAATAAGAGAATCATACACTTCTGTGTTGGATAAATTATTGAAGTAGGGGGTCCTCAATCTTCTTCAAATCTAACCACCCAAATTTGACACCTCAATAGCCATTCCTGCATGGTATAGGGAAAATGACTTTTGTAACTATCATCGTGTCAAGGGTCATGACATAGACAATTGTAAAACCTTTAAAAATGTTATTCAAGACATGTTAGACAAAGGGGATCTTGTTTTGGATAACCCAAATGTGCCAGCTAACCAAAACATAGACATATTTAGGCAACCATTCCCTAACCATTCCCCTAGTCAAAATAACATTCAGACCATGGCCGATGACCCCTAAGAGCACAATATATGCATGGTTGACATGGTTTCTCCTTTTATTCCTAACCAACCTTTCCAACAGTCTAAAGAGGTTAGTCAACCTATTTCTCCACCACAAGTAGAAGAACCTTCTTCTCCTATTTGTCCTCCACCAATGGAGGATAGTCCTCCATCAACCCACCTTTCACACATAGGAGAGTTTACTTTGACCTCTCCCATATTGGAGGATGCTTTGATGGCACCAACACCGGTAGCCCCTCCTTCATCCTTCTTATCATCAATGGGGGATCATACTTTCCCCACTCCTCGATCACACGTGAAATCCATAATCATACTTGTGTTTTATCCTCTTGAAGAGCCGCATTCTCCAATCCCTTCTCCACTTAAAGAAGAACTCACTTCACCCACTTCGACTGAGGAAGATCAGGTGATGATTTTCTCTCACCTTTGGCCCAAGATCGCTACTTCTAACACTTTTCCACTCTTGTGATCATCTAAATCTTCCAAAAGACCAACTATAAGACCTCACACGATGTCACCTAAACAATTTTCTTGATTGGCAGAAAACTTAGGATTTCTCCATTCTAGGAACCTAAAACATGAGGTGCTATGGGAGTGACTTAAGGCTCCTTATCCCTCATATCCTGCTTCAACTACAAACCCTTTCATGACAAATCATCCCAAAGTCTTTGACGAGCATCAATCTTCTACTTCCAAATCTTTAGAAGCTCAACCATCCATGCCTGAACCTAAACCCTCGCAGGTGTCTACCATACCGAAATAGGTTAAATCTCTTGGTGTTCACCCTGTATCAAACCTCACTCACCCACAAGTGAAGGTAGATTTGAACCTTAACCTACACAATAGTAGTCCTCACACTAAACTAAATAAGGCTACTAAATCACATCAGAGAAATCCTCCCCCACCATCACCATTTTCCTCTATTTTAGGCCCACATCCATTTAATTTAATAGGAGTGCTTGTAATGTCCCTTACTTAGGGCCTCTTTTTGTCTCTACACAACTCTAATATATAGCAAATAAAGCTCTGATACCACTGTAATATCCCTTCGAATATCAAAACAAAGCTCCAAATTGCTTATCTGAATTTTTGCAAAATATCTTCAAATAGATGAATAAATCACAGTATAATTTCTTATTTATTTGCTCATAAGCTTACAATAGAGATCCTCTGTCAAATATACAAAGAATATCAAAAGTTTAGCCTTTATTTCCTGTATATTTCGCAAACTGGGCTGAATCTGGCACATCTCGGCCTGCTGTGTAAAAACACAGTCACCGACGTCAGTTATACTGCCGTTGTCGGTCGACCTGTAGTGGTCCCCTTGCCGACATCGGTGATGAGTTGACTGATGTCGGTCTCTGTAAGTCTCTGTTCGCCGATGTCGGTACCTGAACTTTTTGTAGATGCGTACAGACTTTCACAGATCTGTACGGAAGTCGTACGGCCGCTGATATTGCTCAACCTATATGCTTGATCCTGATCTGTAGGATTATGGGCTAATACAAAAGATCTATATCTGTATAATTTTGGAATCAAAACCCAAATAATGAAAATACCTGTAAACCCTCGTGATAGCTTCTGTGTGAAGTTATCTCTCAAACTTGAAGTACATGTGATAGCTTCTGGATGAAGTTATCTCCCAATTCGGCAATAGATCAGTTGATCTTTCACAACCTCTGAATCGCTCACACTGAAGAGTTGACGTTCTTCAATGCAGTTTGGCAATAGATCAGCTGATCTTTCACAGCCTCTGAATCGCACACAATGAAGAGTTGATGTTCTCCACTGCAGATGAAATACTGGAACCCTTGGTTCAGTCTTCACAGAATAATTTCTTAACAAGAATCAATATCAATAATCATGAATACAAACTCTCTCCCATGAGAGATTCTTATACACCTCCAAAGGTGTGCTTGCTAAAATTAGACTCCCTTAAATTAGACTTCTTTAAATTAGAACTAGGGTCTTAAAATTAGACCAAGTCTTAATTTAGATTTTGCATCCTCAAATTAGACCAAGTCTTAATTTAGAATTTGCATCCTCAAATTAGACCAAATCATTAATAATTAATAATTAATTAATAATTAATCAATAATTAAAAATTAATTAATAATTAATTAAAATGAGATCAAATAATTAATATTTGATTAAATCAATCAAATATTAATATCTCCCTTAATTCATGTCCAAAAGAGCCCAAACGAATTCCAACCCATCTCTATAAAGACCCTCTATCCATCCCATCAGCCTACGAGGGTCGCATAATAGGCTAATCTTCAACTCTGGACATGTCAACTAAAAAGGGGACATGACAATCCACCCCTCCTAAAATTGCTTGCCCTCAAGCAATGCGCTGAATGATAGACCAATCAATCCACCTGGATCCCAAATGAAGTCTCGATCTACAGTGCTGTCAACCAAGACAAACCCCAGGCCCTGTCCATCACCACTTTCATCTAATGGCGTCACATCACTTCTGTCTCCTGTATGCATATCATCATCAACATGTGACCCACCTGTAAAAGAAAGCTGAGACTCTACCACATGTGCTAACTCTTGAACTGAACTCACCTCATGACACAGCTCGCCCCCATATATCTCCTGTGTTGGTGCCAATGGGCACTCGTCATCGCACTCTATCATGTCATGCAGTGTAGGCATCTCTATCTGATGAAAAAACATATGTTTGAAGCTGCTGCCCCGTATTGCCTTAAGAATATGTGTTTTCCCATCAACTTCAAAATGAACCTCCATGTCTTTGAGTCGAAGAGTAACTTCCTCAAATGAATGAAGCCACTTCATACCCAAAACTAATTCTATGTCCCCCATGTTCACGACATAATAATTAGCCTTGAACTCATAGTTGCTCAAGCGCAATGGGAGGTCTCTAATCATGCGCTCACACCTCAGAGTGTGACCATCGGCTACCTTAACTCTAATTCCCTCAAAATCTTTGGTAGTGAGTCCACGCTTCTCCACAAATCTAGCATCTATGAAATTATGTGTGGCTCCTGTATCAAGAAGGGTGGTAACCTTCTACCCTGCCAAAACTCCACGGAGTCTAAATGACTCATCCGACTGAATGCTGGATAGGCGTGCCTCCTGTATATGAAGCTCTAAATCTGCCTCTATCTTAGGCTCTAAAGCCTCTGCCTCCTCAGAACTATCCTGCTGTTTGAAATCTTTCGATTCCAATTCCTCATAATATACCCACATCATACGATTCATCTTGCCCTTAGGCCTCAAAGGACAATCGTGATGGATATCATATGGACCTTTGTAGTAGAAGCAAAGCTTCTTCCTGCGTAAATCATTAAGCGCCTCACGATCCAAAGGTGGTGCTGCTAGATTGGCCTTTGAATCGTTTTTAACCCTGGATTTATCTATGTTAAAATCCGGTCTCTCTGTATCCCCGTTGGAGTGCTTATGGTCTCTAGATGAAGAAGTACCTCTGGAGTTAGATCTACTTGATGGGGCTGCCATCTCCATACTGTGCGCCTTCTTCATAGCTTCCTATAATGGAGGATCAAAGCCTTTGACCCAACCTCTCAGTGGTTTTGTCAATCCCTCCATGAAGAGTACTATTAGTCGCCTCTCTGAAATGTCAGGAACCATGACTGATAACTTCTGGAAGTCACCAATGTATGACTCTAGACTGCCACTTTGGCACAATTGTGCCAACTCTCGAAAATAGGACTCTGGATCCCTTCTGTCAAAATGCTCCACCAGCCTGTCCACAAACTCCTGATAAGAAGTGATCCAATCATGATGGAGTGTCACCATCCCATGGTGCCACCAATCGTGAGCTACTCCCTCAAGATGTAGTGTCGCATATCTGATAGCATCTTCCTCACCCATCGGTCACAATGTGAGAAATGTATCCAGCTTACTAACCCAGGCCTGTGCTGTCACCTTACCACTACCGTCAAATGTTGCTAGTGTGAGCCTACTAGTAGCATGCTTCAGATCATTGTTCTGGGGTCTTGGCCTCCCATTCTGTCGACCTCGGTAATGTTCTTTCCTTTGTGTGAGGAATCGATCAAAAGTAATCATCTCCCTGACCATAGGTGGTAATGACTCCCACTCTTCAGTCGCTGCCCTAAGTGTGTCCGTAAATGCCTCCTCATGCTCCTCACCTGCTATCACCTCCTCTGCTTCCTGTCTCACAAAGATAGGCCTAGTAGGCCTATTCACTATATGAGAAATAGTCCCATGGCCTCTCTGTGATCCTGAAACACTCCTAACATCTTCACGGTGTGGGGAATGTCTCCTCGGAGAACCCAATCTTAGCAGTGCTGCTGCCAACTGCTGTAATACCTAGTTATTTTGCCTTTGCCCTTCTCGTAGTTCTCTAAGAGTAAGTAAAACCTCTGGATCATCTTGATCTCTCAGATGGTGAGGAATACGGGCCCTGCCAATATCATCACCCATGTCTTTCGGCGGTTGTTCTAAAACTTGAGTACCTTCAAGCAAAGCTCTACTGCGCGTGAAATACCCGTGTGGTCCCAACCCTTGTGGCTGCATAAGATCTATCAAACCCTCAGGATGGCAGGATTTAGCTCTGATACCACTGTAATGTCCCTTACTTAGGGCCTATTTTTGTCTCTACACAACTCTAATATATAGCAAATAAAGCTTTGATACCACTGTAATATCCCTTCGAATATCAAAACAAAGCTCCAAATTGCTTATCGGAATTTTTGCAAAATATCTTCAAATAGATGAATAAATCACAGTATAATTTCTTATTTATTTGCTCATAAGCTTACAATAGAGATCCTCTGTCAAATATACAAAGAATATCAAAAGTTCGGCCTTTATTTCCTGTATATTCTGCAAACTGGGCTGAATCTGGCACGTCTCGGCCTGCTGTGTAAAAACACAGTCACCGATGTCGGTTATACTGCCGTCATCGGTCGACCTGTAGTGGTCCCCTTGCCAACGTCGGTGATGAGTCGATCGATGTTGGTCTCTGTACGTCTCTGTTCGCTGATGTCAGTACCTGAACTTTTTGTAGATGCGTATGGACTTTCACAGATCTGTAGGGAAGTCGTACGGCCGCTGATATTGCTCAACCTATATGCTTGATCCTGATCTGTAAGATTATGGGCTAATATAAAAGATCTATATCTGTATAATTCTAGAATCAAAACCCAAATAATAAAAATACCTATAAACCCTCGTGATAGCTTCTGTGTGAAGTTATCTCTCAAACTTGAAGTACATGTGATAGCTTCTGGATGAAGTTATCTCCCAATTCGGCAATAGATCGGTTGATCTTTCACAACCTCTGAATCACTCACACTGAAGAGTTGACGTTCTTCAATGCAGTTTGGCAATAGATCAGTTGATCTTTCACAGCCTCTGAATCGCACACAATGAAGAGTTGACGTTCTCCACTACAGATGAAATACTGGAACCCTTGGCTCAGTCTTCACAGAAGAATTTCTTAACAAGAATCGATATCAATAATCATGAATACAAACTCTCTCCCATGAGAGATTCTTATACACCTCCAAAGGTGTGCTTGCTAAAATTAGACTCCCTTAAATTAGACTTCCTTAAATTAGAACTAGGGTCTTAAAATTAGACCAAGTCTTAATTTAGATTTTGCATCCTCAAATTAGACCAAGTCTTAATTTAGAATTTGCATCCTCAAATTAGACCAAATCATTAATAATTAATAATTAATTAATAATTAATCAATAATTAAAAATTAATTAATAATTAATTAAAATGAGATCAAATAATTAATATTTGATTAAATCAATCAAATATTAATATCTCCCTTAATTCATGTCCGAAAGAGCCCAAACAAATTCCAACCCATCTCTATCAAGACCCTCTATCCATCCCATTAGCCTACGAGGGTCGCATAATAGGCTAATCTTCAACTCTGGACATGTCAACTAAAAAGGGGACATGACAGTGCTCCCAACTCCAACACCTAACAAAGGAAAAATGCCTCCATTACTCCCTCTACCCATCAAACATATACTTCCTCCAAAAAAAAAACACCTCTCACCAAGAAAGTGCCATCTACGTGAGTGGCCACACCACCAACCAAAAAGATGGTACGAAAAACTCCTCCTACAACTCCTAAATAGAAGTTGTCAACCCCTACTGCAACAAAATGCACAGATCCATTAGCGGGTTCCTATGCTTTGCTGTTATGCTAATTGTTGCAGTCTTTTAGCATTAGTCTCTCACCCCTTAAACCATACCAACCTCTCAGACCAAAACCATCTTGGTTCGATGACACTAAAATTTGTGCATATCATCACACACCTAGGCATAATACTAAAAAGTGTTGTGCTCTTAAGGTTGTCATTCATCAAAACCTAAAAAAGGACACCCTTTTCATTAAGGATCCTCATAACCACCCTTTCAACAAACCATCGACACCATCCAATGCCTCCCAAACATCCTCACCTAAATTGGGATCTCAACGCAAGATTATGGTCCCTCTACCACCTTCTCCCCCTTTATTCAAAATCAACACCATTAATGTGGCCACAAAGTTAAAAACCATGAAGGATAAAGGGAAAGAAAAGGTTTCTATCCCTTGGACATATCCATTTGTCAAGCCTTCTCAACTACCAAAACCCAAGATTTCTATCTTGGGCACATCCCAACCAACATCTTCGGGGTCAATTCGTGACTCCATGGTGAAACAACTTCACCAAACCCCTGTGAAGGTATCTTTGTATGACCTAATACAAATCTCTCCACAACATCATCAAGCCTTGATCAAAGCTTTACAGGTAGTGGAGGTCCAACCTAAATACCCCCAACCATTGGCTGCTCTAGTCAAATCATTACCAACCATTGCCTCCGTCACCGTCAGTGATTTTAAGATTCCAGACTACAACCTGGAAGATCAGGATCCCACCCTCTCAAACTAAGCCTGTCAATCAAAAGCTTCACAAGATGCATCCTTGCATTGCAATCCTTGTTAAAGAGGAGCTTTAATGTCTTCTCTCCATCTCATTTATCCAACCCATTGATTATCTGTAATGGGTGTCAAACATTGTCCCTATCACAAAAGCAACTAGGGGAATTCAAATTTGTACTGACTATCATGACCTCAACTAAACCATCAACCAAGCATCAACCAAATTCACGTACAACATTGACCAAAACGTGCCTACAACCAAAATCTGAAAGAGCGAGATCTCAAAATCAAATATCTCATCCTTAAATAAAACCAACACATGACCAATATGGAAAGAAGCAAACGAGGCAAGTTTGCTCCTAATTGGCTCGGACCTTATATCATAACACATAGATATGGATCAAGGACTTATCATCTATCTTTTCTTGAAGGCTGAACAGAACTTGAGCCCCTTAATGCCTTACATCTATGACCATTCTACTGTTAATCAAGTAATCATTCACTTGATATTTAACTTGAGCTCGTCCCTTGAGCAACCCCCATCATCCTCATGCCTATTCCTTTTAACCCTTTTTAAAGAAATAAATGCTTTGTCCTAATAAAAGGGAAACCCTTATACCTCTATAGTCTAGTCCATGACTAAAAGTTTAGTAACAAAACATATAAAATTGGGATGCCTAACCAAAGGTCATAACTTATACATGTAGACTGCTCCCTCATAGGACAACTGCATTATTGCTGTAATTAATAGACTGCTCCCTTAAAGGATAGCTATTCCAAGCCATCAAAACATACAAAGTAGAATATAGACCACTTTCTCAAAGAATGGCTATGCCCAAATTTTGCTACATAAAAAACACCCTCTCAGAAGCTTCTCACATCGATCAGCTTTAACATGACTACAAAACAACATCCCCATGTAGACTTCTCGCATTGATCAGTCTACCAACCAAAAAAAAAAGAGACTGACAAACTATTAAGTTATGGACTTGCCTATAGTTGTTCTCAGGGTCACCTATAAAAGGGGCAAAGTTATCCCTGCTAAAAAGGGTTACGCTATCCTCACATATCACCTAGTCACACCTATTACCCCAACATACCCAAGGGACTTTGAGCTCACTTAATGTCAAGTGATTTGAGTACTTCTCTAACAAAAAGTAATGGTCAATGACGTAATGCATGAATGGGGCTTTTGTTTGCAAAAACCCTATCTGTGTTATCATTATGGTCTTTTTCAATGAAAGAGCAATGCACCTTTCACTTCTTACTTGACTTCATCACATGCCCATAACATGACAACCAAAACATTTTTCAACCCTCTAATATAACATCATGATTTATTTAATGCAAATACCGATTTGTGTTATATAAATTATCATAGCCCAATCACATAGTTTCTATGGAAAATAATACACATGGAAACTAACAACCAAACACAATTTATGTTAAGCACATACCATCAACAATATGGAAACCTGCTAAAGCATAAATAAATGCATTTCATTTTTAGCATACACCATCACTAATATGGAAAATTTCTAGGGATGAAAAGCCACATAACCTATATTACAGCATACACCATCACACAATATGGAAAAGGATACAACATCATCATACATTCATTTCATTTTTAGCATACACCATCACCAATATGGAAAAGTGCTAAGGATGAAAAACCACATAACCCATGTTATAGCATACACCATCACACAATATGGAAAAGGCTATAACATCATCATACACTCATCATTTCAAACATGTACCATCACACATATGGGAAATGCTAACAACAATGTTAACAACAAACTAACAACCTCTATGACTCTTCGTCCCTTTTGGGAGAACTACATTGGCCTAAGGACCTTAAAATAGGGGCTATGTAGGCAGCACTTAGTTGACATGGGGTCTTCTGAGGTTAGCTCGGCCATTCACCCATTCATCTCTCTAATGATGTTGGCCATTCATTCCTTCATCTACCTAATGGACCAACCATATAACCTTGTAACCATGACTTAACCTAGTCAAACCTAATCCATAACCTACCCTTTTCTTCCCTTTTGGGGAGAACTACATTGGCCTGAGGCCCTTAAAACAAGGGCTATGTAGGTAGCACTTAGTTGACATGAAGTCTTCTGAGGTTAGCTCAGCCATCCATTTGTTCATATACTTGATGGACTAACTATATACCCTTTAACCATGACCAATCAACCTAGTCCAAAATCATGACCAAATAACTAGCCTTGACATTGTAGAAGCCACCTTTGACTTCTCATGGGACACATTTGGAGATCATGACTATCTTCTCAGACCATAACCACTTTCAAGACAACTTTGCCTTGGTTGTTTTGATTACATATATGCTACCTCATGAATAGTTAGCAAATTGTACACAACCCACATTACGACCCTCACACCGATTGTCAGATCACACCCAAGTTGATCCCCAATATTTGTGACATTTTTTTGTTTTCTAAGAGCACTTCCTAAGCCCAGGATACTTGGAACACGATGACCATTGGAGGTATATCTTTGATCAATCTAACCCAATCAGCTATGACCAAAAATCTAGGGACCAGTTAGTTTGATTTTAGTCCTCCTCGACCATTAGAGCTACAACTTTGAGCATTTAACCCAATCAGCTATGACCAAAAAGCTGGGGACCAATTAAATCAATTTTAGTGCTCCTTAACCTTACCTATGATAATTTGACCTACTTATCACATGAAGTGGTATACGTGCAATTTCAAGTATTACAACGTTCACACTCTAACTTCACCATACTGATCCACTACCTATCAAATCGGCAACCAATTTTAGGTTCCCTTATTTTGATTCTCACTTTGAGGGGGAATACCTCATCCCATACCTGGGGTAGCCTACATCTATTTTTGTCTTGCAGCTCGTCAAGAACAACCAATAAGACAAAAGGGGGCAAATGTAGACACCAAAATTGTGTCGACTCCCTTCGGTCCCTTACACACCTTATTAATTTAAAATAAACAACTTATTTTAAATTATGGCCTCACCTAGACACCTCACCTTAGACACCTCACTATGACACCTCACCTTAGACACCTCGCCCTAAGACCATTTCCTACCTTATGACTCACCCTATGACTAAGTCCTTCAAATCATAACTACCTAAGACCTATTCCAACCTCCTAACCAACACTTATGCCTAATAACCCCATTTTTTAACCATTCTTCCATAGGAAATGCACATGGTGGATGGAGAAATAGGCAAAGGGCTAAAAATATCCCTTTTACCCATTCTTTGGCCACTGATGTCGGTCAACTGTTAGCCGATGCCAGTGGGATCACCGACGTCGGTTAATTAAACTAGGTTATAACCTTGAGCTAGGGTCTAATCCTGAATAAAAAATTGCTAATCTTGAATTCCTCCTCCCAAACTCTAAGACATCAACACACACACTTTAAGACCAAACATCATACTTTGACTAATACTCTCCTAGGTACAGAAACTCTGCAAAAGTCACTCCAAACATTAGATTGAGAACATTGTACAAGATCTTCAACATCAGCCTCAACAGGAATACGCATTCTAACACCCTTGGTTCTTCTAACAAAGCTAAGTATTATTTGGTTTCATTTCAGTAATTTAGAATACATTAGTAATTATTTTCTATTTACTATTTCTAAATATTATTAACTAGACCTGACTTCCTATGTAGAAAGGCTAAAAAGCCTTCCTCTTATTCCCACCTCCTTTTACATACCTACCCTCTACCTTTGCCCCCTCTCAGACCCTATTCACTATCTTGTAACCCTACATAGACCCTTAAACTCCTAGACTCCTCTAGCAACCATAGACATAACCCTAAAACTCATCCAAGGCCCATTGCCCCTACCGACATCGGTAACATAACTGACATCAGCATATTGACCAACTGACACTGACAGGACTATCGATGTCAGCGACTATGATAGACTGACTATAGAGAATAGGTATGCAAATCTTTATTTCTCTTTCTTAGTCTTTCACCATTTCTTTTTATATGACACTTCTTTTCATAAATAGTGGACTGTCATCCCTCACGGAGCTTTACACTTCTGGGACCGAGCATTGCTTGGTAGTCCACCTTATCTTATTCTAACATTTTCTTTGTTGAAGTCTTATTCTCATCTATAGGTGTCTTCCTCCATAGCTAAAGAGGAGCTCCTACAATGTCTGGATACGATGTGCAACTTAATCCAGGTAACGTACAAACCCCTGACCCTTATCTTTAGTTTCTTCTTTCTTCTGAATGTAAAAAGCAAAAACGTAGAGAAACAATTATAATGACATTTTTCATTGTTTATCTATGAGATTTAGCATACAAGAAAGTGAGAAAAATAAGACTCTCAAATATCATGGTGGACTATAATAGTACATACAGGGGAAATGGAACTCTTCAATTTAGAAACCCTTAGTGAGGCATACAAGTTCATAGTAAAGATTGAGCAGAAGCATAGAATAAAGACTATGAATAGTCATCCTTCAAAATGGAAAAGTGATAATTAAGGTCAAACACAAGGCCAAAATTGGAATCAAAAGGAGTTTCAAGATAATAAATCCTAGAACCACCGAACTAGAACTCATTCTAAAGAAGAATGTCAAGCCATCAAGTCACTACTTTCTGAGTCACAATACTTGACATCTAATAATCTATCTCATACATACCCTACATTCAAAGAGTATGAAGAAGAGATTATAGATGTTGAGCTTGATACCATCCTTACTTCATCACAGTCCCATGAGGAATGGCCAGATGACAAGAAAAGGTTATTTTACTCCAAATTATGGGTAAAAGGTAAGCCTCTACATTTCATTCTTGATAGTAGGAATTAAAAGAATTTAATCTCTACTAAAGTTATGAAAAGTCTAAATCTATCCATGAAGCCTCACATAAAGCCATACAGTATTAGATGGTTGAGCCCAAGGAGAGACCTCTGTGTCAGCCATCAGTGTCTTCTTTCATATGCAATTAAAACTTCCCAAGATGAAGTCTTGTATGATGTGGTCAAACTAGATGTTTGTGATGTACTCCTTGGTTAGCCATTCATGTATGATTGACATGGCATATATGAATCATAAACCTAAAAAATCACTCTCACTCTTGGAACATGGCACTACAAGGTACCATAGGTACCACCTCCCACATCTATCTCCCTGATTAATGCCAAGCAATGTAAGAGATTGGTAGAGAAGACAAAGAAATTCATTCTCATGGTGGTCAAACCATATAAATCCAAGAAATTTGATGTTGCAGTCTTGAATACATAATCAACACAACAATAGAAGTAGATGGGAAAAATCATGGGAGAATATGATGACTTATTCAAGTTACCCATGGGAGTTCCACATCACTACCAGGTAAAACATTCTATCCATTTGATCCTAGGATCACCTTTGCCTAAAAATCCTATGTATCATAGATCAATTTTGGATAATGATGACATAAAAATGCAGATTTAGGAATTGATTCAAAAGGGTCACATCAGGCCAATTCTTGACCCTATGGTAGCTTAATTATCTTGGCACCAGAGAAAGATAGAACATGGAGGATTTGCATTGACTATCAAGCCTTGAATAAAATCATTATGAATAATCTCTACCCCTCCCAAAGATTGATGACCTACTGGTCCAACTCCATGGTGTAAAGTTCTTCACCAAAATTGATCTTAAATTTGGCTATTACTAAATTCCCATCAATCCCATCTATGTCTGAAAGACTGCATTCAAGTTTAAGGAGGGGTTCTCCAAATGGTTGGTTATGCCTTTTAGCTTGACTAACACAATTAAAACCTTCATGAGGGTGATGGATGACATCTTGTGACCCTTCACCAACTCATTAGTGGTTGTCTACCTAGATGACATACTCATCTATAGTAAAATATGGGAGGAACATCTACAACATGTTCATAAGGTGCTTCAAACTCTTGGGATCATAAGTTGTATGAAGATCTTGACAAATTCACATTTGAGATGATAATAATTCATTACCTAAGGTATTTTGTGAATGAATAAGGGGTTCATGTTGATCTAGAGAAGATTTAGGTTATTCAAGAATGGCCTCCACTAAGGACCCTCATAGAACTTCACAGCTTCTTGGGTCTTGAAAATTTCTATCATAGGTTTATTCTTGGATTCTCAAATGTCTCTTGGCCACTAACACAAGTGACTAATGGATGAGCTAAATCTATATTTTAGTGGGGAAAAATACAACAAAGGGCATTTTAGAGTTTAAAAAATAAACTTTACTTATCCCCTATTCTTGCCTTACTAGATTTGCATCAACCATTCAAGTTAATGACAGATGCATTTGAATATGTTAGGGGAGCTATCATCATGCAACATGGCCATATTTTTTCATATCAAAGTGAAACTTTCACTAATATAGTCAAGAAATACCTGAGATATGATAATGAGATCTATTCCATTGTGTAAGCCTACAAATAATGGAAACACTACATCTTGGGGAAAGAGATAGTCATCCACACTGACCACAGACCATTAGAATTCATCTAGATAGATAAAACTATGAAATGAAAGGCACCAAAAGTGGGCCACATATCTATAGTAATTTCATCTGATAATCAAACACAAAAAAGGGAGCTTAAATATGGTCATAGATTATCTGAGCCACCCACAAATTATTGTACTCACAAAATTTCTTGACCTGTGCAGACATGAGATTACTACTTGGGGTGCTTTATATGAAGCAAATCCTACCTTTTTTGATACATATCAAGTTCTTCAAGAAGGTAAACATGTTTCTAATTTTTATTTTGAAGAGAGTGTCCTTTATCATATAGGGCACATATGTGTTATAGCTACAAAGCAATAGAAGATGATATGGGAATCACATTTTAGTAGGATAGTTGGATACTTAGGTGTAGAGAAGACATTTGTAGTTCTTAAAAAACACTTCTACTATCCCCATATGTGGAAGGATGTGGAAAGGTACCTCAAATATTTCACCCCATGTGCGATAACCAAACCATAAAACAAGAAGCAAGGATTGTACACACCATTACCAAAACCAACTAGGCCTTGGGAATCTGTTTCAATGGATTTTCTCTCAAGTTTGTCCACTTCAAAACATGGCAAGGACTATATTTATGTTGTAGTTGATCATTTTTCAAAAATGGCTATCATGATTGCTTGTAAGAAAAATATATCTACTAAAGAAACTACTCAACTATATTTCATTCATGTATGGCTCCATTTTGGTCTCCCCAAGTCCATTATCTTAGATAGAGATAGTAGGTTCCTAAGCATCTTCTAGTCCACTCTATGGAAGATGATGGATACCAAGATGATGAAATCTACAACCTTCCATCCATAAATTGATGGCTAGATAGAAATGGTGAACCACCTGATTATTCACATTATTTAGATGTATCACTCTAAACATCTATGAACATGGGATGAGGGGATTATTTTCATATAAAATGGATAAAATTAGGCCCTGCATAGCTCAACCAAGCATAGTCCATTCCAAGTATGATTCAGGTTTCAACCCATGGCACTAATTGATATAGTCATTCTATTCTCCACCATAGAATATACAACTCATAGGAGATCTAAGGCAATAAAAGCAACAAAGTTAATTAAACAAATGTAACACATCTAGTAGCAGGTTCATGACATCTTGAAGAAGATGAATTAGATGTATAAATAATTCTATGACAAACATAAGATTTCACACCATTTTGCTTTGGGTGACAATGTTTGGTTGTGGCTTAAAAAGGAATGACTTGTAGGTCCACACAAAAAATTGGCCTATGTGATATGGTCCCTACACCATCACCGAAAAAGTTAGAGAAAATGATTTTTAGTTGAACCTACCAACCTACCTTGATTTACATCCAATATTCAGCATGGAGCTTCTCAAACCATATCATCCACCTCTATTAGATACTTTAGTTGTAGTAAAACAACTAGACATTGATGAGCTTAATCCATATAGTTTTTCTCTAGTGGAGGAGAATTAGATTGTGGATACTTGGATGAAGATAACAAGAGGATCTCTATTTTGCTTTATCAGGTGGTCAAAAGGGTCTAGTTTAGCCACCAAGGTGAGTGGCTCACAAAGAATCAAATTAAGGCACAATAACCACACTTGATGAGTATAATTAATGAAAAGGGACCATTTATTCTCAAAGAGGGAGGAATGATCTAGGAAAAAATTTAAGTGATATTTTAGGTGACATTTCTACCCCAATTGATGACAAAACTTTTGGGAGTCATAACTTTTACACCATAGCTCTGATTGACTCCCCATTTGAACCATTGGAAAGTAAAGAATGAGGATAATGTGGTGAGATTGTATATATATTTGATAAATGGGTTTTTACCACAAAAAAATCCAATATAAGGTCCCCAAATTTCAATTTTAATAGTGTAGTATAAAAATAGTAAGTTTCTAAAAATAGTAATTCTTTGAATTCTATATTATTGTAAATCATGGAAGTTGAACCACTTAATCTCCCTTGAGATTAGTGACCTTTCACATCCTCCTCTTACCTTAAAAATATGTATAAATGAAGATTTAACCTAAAATGGAAAGCAAACATCTCTTCCTAGAGATAAGCATATGATTGTATTTGTAATCTTGAGTAATAAAACATTTCTTTTCAGAGAAATCATTGTTACTGTGTTATTTTCATGTTCTTCAAATATCTATTAATCAAAACTTTTGATTTTTGGATTAGTGGTATTAGAATGGTTTATCTTGAGAGTGTATGATCTCGAGGATGAGGTCAGTCTACAAGAAGCTTGGGTGAAAAATAAAGAGCTTCCAAACTATCCACCTATTCACTCCAAATGACCTCAAATGGTGAATGACACTGAGACATCCAATCCATTAAAGGAAATGGTGAATGAATCCCTCTAATGGAAACAAGCATAGATGCTATAAAAAATTTCCCAAATTATCCAACAAACCTTGATGAGAAATTTTGGCTCCTTATCTGCACTTCTTGGCTCCTCATCCATAGAACATCCTTTCAGTGCTAGAACACCATTCAAGGTTTAGGTGAATTTTTATATCACTACATTTGAAGGCAAAATCAATTCTAATTTAGTAGAAAATGGGTTGGATAAATTGTCTTCCTACTTTTCTATAAATAAATTCATTGATGGAGAAAAGATCACTTTTCATCTTTTGAAAGCATCATTGTCTATGAAAAATTGGTGGGAAGTGTACAAAAAGAGGTTCAATACAAATAACATTAACCTTGAGGTGGAACCTACTTGGGATGACTTCATGGTACCAGTAAAGAAATAATACTATCCCATTAGAGAATATTATGATCTATAAATATAGTGGAAACAACTTCACCAAGGTAAGGAACAATCTATTCAAGATTACACTGACATTTTTCATTCTATGTCTATGAGATTGCACATCCAACAAAGTGAGAAACATAATAATCTCAAAAATAATGGTGGACTATAATGGTACATACAGGGTGAAATATAAATATTCAATTTAGAAACACTTGATGAGGCATTAAAGTTCATAATGAAGACTGAGCAGAAGCATGGAAGAAATAATACAAAGAGTTAGCCTTAAAAATTTAAAATTGATAACGAAGGTCAAACATGAGGCCAAAATTATAAGAAAAAAGAGTTTTAAGATAAGAAAACATAGAAGGGGAAGACTGTAAAATGGTGTGATTATCACAAAACTATAACTCACTCTAAAGAAGAATGTTGAGCCATCAAGTCACTACTTTTCGAGTCACAATACACGACATCTATTGCTCTGTCTCATACACACTTTTCACTTTAAGAGGATGAAGAAGATATTGTAGAAGTTGAGCTTGATACCATTGTTACTTCATCATAAACCTATGAGGAAATGCTATATGACAAGGAAAGATTATTTCACTCCAAATTATGGGTAAAAGGCAAACCTCTGCATTTCATTCTTGATAGTGGGAGTAAAAAAATTTAATCTCTACTAAAGTTGTAAAAATTTGAAATCTATCCATGAAGCCTCACCTAAAGCCATACAGTATTAATCAATCTAGATGTTTGTTATGTACTCTTTGGTCATCCATTCATGTATGATTGACATGGCATATATGAATCATGAACCCAAAGAATCACCCTCTCTTAGAATACGGTGTTATAGGGTACCAGAGGTACCATCTCCAACATCTATCTCCTTGATTAGTTCCAAGTAATGTAAGAGATTAGTGGAGAAGACAAAGCAATTCATTCTCATGGTGGTCAAATCATAGAAATCTAAGAAGCCCAATGTTGTAGTCCTGACTCTACAATCAACACAACAATATAAGTAGATGGGACAAATCATGGGAGAATATGATGACTTATTCAAGTCACCCAAGGGAGTTCCACTTCACTACCAGGAAAAACATTCTATTGGTTTGATCACAGGATCACCTTTGACTAATAGTCCTATGTATCATATATCAATTTTAGAGAATGATGAGATAAAAAGGTAGATTTAGAAAATGATTCAAAAGGGTTACATCAGGCTAAGCTCTTCACCCTATGGCAAGCTAATTATCCTAGAACCAAAGAGAGATAGAACATGGAGGCTTTACATTGACTATCAAGCCTAGAATAAAATCACTATGAAGAATCTCTACCCCTTCCCTAGGATTTGATGACCTATTAGACCAACTCCATGGTGAAAATTTCTTCACCAAAATTGATCTCAAATCTAGCTATCACCAAATTCCCATCAATCCCATTGATGTCTAGAAGACTGCATTCAAATCTAAGGAGCGGATCTTTGAATGGTTATTTATGCCTTTTAGCTTGACTAACACACCTATAACCTTCATGAGGATGATAGACAACATCTTGTGACCCTTCACTAAGACATTCATGGTTGTCTATCTGGATGACATACTCATCTACATCAAAACATGGGAGGAACATTTGCAACATATTTGTAAGGTGATTTAAACTCTTCAAGAGCACAATTTGTATGCAAATCTTGATAAATGTACATTCATGATGAAAAACATTTATTACATTGGGTACACAGTGAATGAGGAAGGGTTTCATGTTGATCTAGAGAAGATTCAAGTTATTCAAGAATGGCCTACACCAAGGACCCTCACTGAACTTCACACCTTCTTAGGTCTTGAAAATTTCTATCATAGGTTTGTTCTTGGATTATCACATGTTGCTTTTCCACTAACCCAAGTGACTAAAGGAAGAGCTAAAGATACATTCCAATGGGGCATAATACAACAAATGGAATTTGAGAGTTTGAAGAATAGACTTTTCTTAGCCCTTGTTCTTACCTTCCCATATTTGCATTAACCTTTTGAGTTGATAACAAATGCATCTAAATATGTCATGAGAGCTATAATGATGCAACATGGCCATAATATTACATATCATAGTGAAATTTTCATTGATATAGTCAAGAAATACCTGACATATGATAAGGATCTCTATGCTATTATGTAAGCCTTAAAATAGTTGAAACACTATGTCTTGGGCAAAGAGACGATCATCCACACTGACAATAGACCATTAGAATTCATATAGACATAGAGAAAACTATAAAATGAGAGGCACCAAAATTGGGTCACATATATACAATAATTCCATCTTATAATCAAACACAAAAAGGGGGTTTCAAATATGGTCATAGATTGTCTGAGATGCCCACCAATTACTGCACTAACAAAAGTTCTTGACCTATGTGAACATGAGACTACCACTTGGAGTGCTCTATATAAAGCAAATCCTACCTTTACTAATACATATCAGGTGATTCAAGAAGATAAACATGTTTATAATTTATATTTTCAAGATAATGTCCTCTATCATATGGGGCACATTTATGTTCTAGCTATAGAGTAATAGAAGATGATATGGGAAGTACATTTTAGTAGGACAGCTAGACACTTTGGTGTAGAGAAGACATTGGCAATTCTTAAAAAACACTTCTACTAGCCCCATATGTGGAAGAATGTGGAAAGGTACCTCAAATATTGAATCATATGTGTGATATCCAAGCCAACAAATAGGAAGCAAGGATTATACACACCATTTCTAGAACCAACCAGGCCTTAGGAATCTGTCTTGATAGATTTTCTCTCATGTTTGCCCACTTTAAAACATGGAAATGACTATATTTTTGTTGTAGTTGATCATTTTTCAAAAATGGCTATAATGATTGCTTGTAGGAAAATATATCTATTAAAGAAACTATGCAACTATATTTTAGTCATGTATGGCTCCATTTTGGTCTCCCCAAGTCTATTGTCTTAGATAGAGATAGTAGGTTCTTGAGCATCTTCTAGTCCACTCTATGGAAGATGATGAACACCAAGATGCTGAAGTCCATAGCCTTTCATCCATATATTGATGGTCAGATAGAAGTGGTGAACCACCTAATTGTTGACATGATTTAGATGTATCACTCCAAACATCCATGCACATGGGATGAGAATCTTCTTTTCATATAACATGGATACAATTATCACTACATAGCTCGACCAATCACATTCCATTCTAGGTATGATTTGGGTTCCAACCCATGACACCAATTGATATAGACATTCTATTCTCCACCGTGAAATACACACCTCATTAGAGATTTGAGGTAGCAAAAGCAACAAATTTTATTGAACAAATGTAACACATCTACTAGCAGGTTCATGACATCTTGGAGAAGATGAATCAAAATTATAAGTAACACCATGACAAATATAGGATTACACACCAATTTATTTTAGGTGAAAAGGTTTGGTAGTGGATTCAAAAGGAATGATTTTCAGGCCCACATAGAAAAATTTAGCCTCTACAATATGGTCCCTACACCATCACCAAAAAAGTTAGAAAAATTCTTTTGAGTAAACCTACCAGCCTACCTCGGTCTACATCTAATATTCAATGTGAAGCTCCTTAAACCATATCATCCACCTCTGTTGGACACTCAAATCATAGTAGAACAACTAGACATTGATGAGCTTGATCTACAGAGTTTTTCTCTAGTAGAGGAGGATCAAATTATGGACACCTAGATGAAGACAACAAGAGGATGCCCTATTTCAATTTATCAGGTGGTCAAAAGGGTCCAACTTAGCCACCAAGGTGAGTGGGTCATAGAGAATCAAATTAAGACAAAAATACCACACTTGATGAGGAATACTAAAACAATGGGACAATTGCTTCTCAAGGAGGGAGGAATGATCTGGGTAATAATTTAGATGACAATTTGGGTGATGTTTCTACCCTAATTGATGATGGAAATTTCAAGAGCCATAACTTTTGCACCATAGATTCAATTGACTCCCCATTCAAACCATTGGAAAGATAAGAATAAGGATAATGTGGTGAGATGTCACATAGCTTTTCTTAATGGGTTTTGAGCCCCAAAAACCTAATATAAGAGCCCCAAAAACCCAATATAATTGCCCCAAATTTCAATTTTAGTAGTGCAGTCTAAAAATAGCAAGTTTATAAAAATAGTAATTCCTCAAATTCTATATTCTTGTAAATCATTGAATTCAAACCACTTAATCTCCCTCAATATTGGTGACCTTCCACATCTCATCCTACCTTCAAAATGTGTATAAATGAAGATGTAACCCAAAATTTAAAGTAGACATCTCTTCTTAGAGATAAGCATATGGTTATATTTGCAATCTTTAGTAATAAAACATCTCTTCTCAGAGAAATTATTATTACTATGTTATTTTAGTGTTCTTGAAATATCTATCAGTAAGAACTTCTAAGTTTTAGATTAGTGGTATTAGAGTAGTTTGTCTTGAGAGTGTATGATCCCTAGGATGAGGTCAGGTTATAAGAAGCTTGGGTGGAAAATAACATAGCTTCCAATCTATCCACATATTCACTCCAAACAACCTCAAATGGTGAATGATACTAAGACATATAATCCCTTTAAGGAAATGGTGAATGAAGCCCTCCAATATAAATAAGTGTAGATGCTGCAACAATTTGCCCAAATTCTCGAACAAATCTTGATGGGAAATTTTGGCTCCTCATCTACACTTCCTAGCTCCTCATCTATGTAATGTCCTTTCAGTGGCCCAACACCCTTCAAGGTTTAGGTTAATTTTGATATCCCTACATTTGAAGAAAAAATCAATGTTGATGTATTAAAAAATTGGTTGGATCAATTATATTCCTACTTTTTTGTAAATAAATTCACCAATGGAGAAAACACCACTTTTACTCTTTTGAAAGCATCATTGCTAATGAAAAATTAGTCGAAAGTGTACAAAAAAGGGTTCAGTACAAATGACATTGGCCTTGAGGTGGAACCTACCTGGGATGATTTCATGGAAGTGGTAAAGGAAGAATACTATCCCATTGGATCATATGATGATCTGTACAAATAGTGGCAACAACTTTGCCAAGGTAAGGACCAATCTATTCAATATTACATTGACATTTTGCATTCTTTGTCTATGAGATTGGGCATCTAAGAAAGTGAAAAATATAAGAGTCTCAAATATCATGGTGGACTATAATGGTACATATAATGGGAAATGGAACTCTTCAATTTAGAAACCATTGAAAGGCATATAAGTTCATAATGAATACTGAGCATAAGCATGGAATAAAGAATACAAAGAGTTAGCCTTCAAAATGGAAAAGTGATAAGGAAGGTTAAACACTAGGCCAAAATTAGAAAAAAAAAGAATTTTAAGATAAGAAACCCTAGAAAGGGAAGACTAAAAAATGGTGTGATTACCACAAAACTAGAACTCACTCTAAATAAGAATGTTGAGCCATAAATTCACTACTTTCTTAGTCACAATACTCAACATCTATTACTCTATCTCATACACACCTTGAAGTTAAAAAGTATAAAGAAGAGATTGTAGATGTTGATCCTGATACCATTGTTGCTTCATCATAGAATTGTGAGGAAAGGCTAGATGATAAGGAAAGGTTGTTTCACTCCAAATTATAGGTAAAATTTAAGCCTTACATTTCATTCTTGATAGTGGGAGTCAAAAGAATTTAATCTCTACTAAAGTTTTAAAAAGTTGAAATATATCCATGAAGCCTCACCTAAAGCCATATAGTACTATATGGTTGATCCTAGGGAGAGACATTTGTGTCACCCATCAGTGTCTTCTTTCATATGGAATAAAACCTTTCCAAGATGAAGTCTTGTATGATGTGGTCAACATAGATGTTTTTGATGTACTCCTTGGTCATCTATTCATGTATGATTGACATGGCATATATGAATCACGAACCCAAAGAATCACCCTCACTCTTGGAACACATCACTATAGGGTGCTAGAGGTACCACTCCCACATCTATCTCCCTAAGTAGTGCCAAGTAATGTAAGAGATTGGTGGAGAAGACAAAGCAAGTCATTTTTATGGTGGTTAAACCATAAAAATCCAAGAAGCTCAATGTTGTAATCTTGACTACACAATCAACACAACAATAGAAGTGGATGGGATACATCATGGGAGAATATGATGACTTATTCAAGTCACCCATGAGTGTTATACTTCACTACCAAGTAAAACATTCTATCAATTTGATCCCAAGATCACCTTTGCCTAATAGTCCTATGTATCACAGATCAATTTTAGAAAATGATGAGATAAAAAATTAGATTTAGGAATTGATTCGAAAGGGTCACATCCAAGGTTAAAGGTTTAGGGTTTGACATTACTCAGATTAAGTTGCGCACCATATCCAAGCTTTTGTGAGAGCTCCTCTTTAGATGTGGAGGAAACACCTGTAGAAAGAAAGAAACTTGAATAAATAAAATGTTAGAATAGGATATGGTGGACTGCTAAGCTACGCGCTCAGTCCCGGAAGCGTAAAGCTCTATAAGGGATGACATTCTACTATTTAAAGAAAAGAGATTTGTATAAAAATAAATGATGAAAGACTTAAAGAAATGGAAAGGTAGAATACTATGTACCTATTCCCTATAGTTTGTGTGTCTCAATAGGTTGGTCAAAGGTATAAGGATGGTCTTTGGGCTATTTGGATAAGTTTTCTAGTTTGCATAGTTGCTGACATCAGTTATGTTGCCAATGTCGGTAGGTAAATTGTGCCAACATTGGTTAGGCTACCAATGTTATTAGGGGCAGTAGGCCTTTAGATGTGTTTCAGGGTATTTCTATGATGCATAGAAGAGTTTCTAGAAGTTTGGAGGTTTGTGTAGGGTTACAGGAAGGTGAATATGGTCTGAGGATAATGAGGGTAGAGGGTAAGTGTGAGAAGAGGGTAAGAATGAGAGGAAGGCTTTTTAGCCTCTCCACAGAAGAAGGTCGGGTATTTCAATAGTACTTAGGAATATCAAATGGAAAGAAATTACCAATGTATTTTAAAACACTAAAATGAAACTAAATAATACTTAGCTCTGCTTGGTGAAGAACTAGAGGTGCTAGAGTGCTTATTCTTATTTTGGCTGATGTCGAGGACCTCGTACAATGTTTTCAATCCAATGTTTAGAGTGACTTGTGTAGAGTATCTGTAGCCAGGAGAGAGATAGTTGAATTCTAATCTTGGTCTCAGAGTGTGCGCATCAATCTGCCAAGAGTCAGGGAGCCAATTCAAGGTTAGAACCTAGCTTATGTAACCAACGTCGGTGATCCCGCTAGTGTCAGTTGATAGTTGACTGATGTCAGTGGCTAGAGAATGGGTAAAAAGGATATCTTTAGCTCTTTTCCCATTTCTCCATCCACCAAGTGCATTTTCCATTAGAGAATGGTCAAAAGATAGGTTTATTAGGCATGAGAGTTAGTTAAGAGGTTAGGATGGAGTGAGAATAGGTCATGTGTAGTTAGGATTAAGATGACCTAGTCTCAGGGTGACTCATAGGGTAAGAAATGGTCTTAGGGTGAGGTGTCTAGGTGAGGTGTCCAAGGTGAGGTGTCTAGGTGAGGTCATTAATTTAAAATAAGTAGTTTATTTTAAATTAATAAGGTGTGTAAGTGTAAAAGGGCTATTTTTAGCTCTTTGCCCATTTCTCCATCCGCCAAGTGCATTTGCCATTAGAGAATGGTCAAAAGAAAGGTTTATTAGGCATGAGAGCTAGTTAAGAGGTTAGGATGGAGTGAGAATAGGTCATGGGTGGTTAGGATTAAGATGACCTAGTCTCAGGGTGACTCATAGGGTAAGAAATGGTCTTAGGGTGAGGTGTCTAGGTGAGGTGTCCAAGGTGAGGTGTCCAAGGTGAGGTGTCTAGGTGAGGTCATTAATTTAAAATAAGTAGTTTATTTTAAATTAATAAGGTGTGTAAGTGTTTAGAAGGGGACCAAGGGGGGTTGACACAATGTTGGTGTCTATATTTTCCCCTTTTTATCTTGTGGTTTGTTCTAATGAACTGCAAGACAAAAATAGGTGTAGGTTTCCCAAGGTATGTGATGACGTATTCCCCCTCAAAGTGAGAATCGAGATAAGGGAACCCAAAATTAGGTGCCAATTTGATAGGCAGTGGATGGGTAAGGTGAGGTGGGAGTGTGAACGTTGTAATAGTTGAGATTGAGAGTATACCACTTCACGTGATAGGTAGGTCAAATTGTCACAGGTAAGGTCAAGGAGCACTAAATTTTAAATAACCAGTCCCCAACTTATTAGTGGTATCTTATTGGGTTAATCAATCAAAGTTATAACTCTAATGGTTGAGGAAGACTAAAATCAAACTAATCGATCCCTAGCTTTTTGGTTATAGCTGATTGGGTTAGATCAATCAAAGTTGTAGCTCTAATGGTCGTCGTGTTCCAAGTATCCAGGGTAAGAAGTGCTCCTTGAAAACACAAAAATGTCATACATATTAGGGATCAACTTGGTCGTGATCCAATAATAGGTGTGAGAGGTGCATATAATTTGCTAACTATTTGTGAGGTAGCATATGTAATCAAAACAACCAAGGTAGAGTTGTCTCAAAAGTGGTCATGGTCTGAGGAGATAGTCACGATTTCCAAGGTCATTGGTCAAGTTAGGCTAAGATATAAGTGATCTCAAGTGTTGTTTGTGGTGGGAAAGGAGATGTATATGATCTCCAATGTGCCCCATGAGAAGTCTAGGTGACTTCTAAAGTGTTAGGGCTGGTTGTTTGGTCATGATTTTGGATAGTTTTTTTGGTTGAATAGTTGGTCCATTAGGTAGACGAATGGGCAAATGGCTGAGCTAACCTCAGAAGAACCCATGTCAACTGAGTGTTGCCTACATAACCCCTATTTTAAGGACCTCAATCCAATGTAGTTATCCCCAAAAGGGAAGAAGAGGGTAGTTTATCGATTGGTTTTGACTAGGTTAGGTCATGGTTAAAGGTTATATGGTTGGTCCATCAGGTAGACGAATGCACAAATGGTTGAGCTAACCTCAAAAGACCCCATGTCAACTGAGTGTTGCCTACATAGCCCATGCGAGGGCCTCAGGCCAATGTAGTTCTCCTAAAAGGGAAGAAGAGGGTAGGTTATGGATTGGGTTTGATTAGGTTAAGTCATGGTTAAAGGTTATATGGTTGGTCCATTAGGTAGATGAATGAACAAATGGCCAAGCTAACCTCAGAAGGCCCCATGTCAACTGAGTGCTACCTACATAGCCCCTATTTTAAGGGACTCAGGCCAATGTAGTTCTCCCAAAAAATGAAGAAGAGTCAAAGAGGTTGTTGGTTGGTTCGGTTATGTAAGAAATGATGAGTGTATGATGATGTTACAGCCTTTTCCATATTGTGTGATGGTGTATGTTGTAATATAGGTTATGTGGTTTTTCATCCTTAGCACCATATTGGTGATGGTGTATGCTAAAAATGAAATGAGTTTATTTATGCTTCAACAAGTTTCCATATTGGTGATGGTATATGCTTGACATAAATTATGTTTAGTTGATAGTTGTTTTGGTTATGTTTGAAATGATGAGTGTATGATGATGTTACAGCCTTTTCCATATTGTGTGATGTTATATGTTGTAACATAGGTAATGTGGTTTTTCATCCTGAGCACTTTTCCATATTGGTGATGGTGTATGCTAAAAATGAAATGATTTTATTTATGCTTCAGCAAGTTTCCATATTGGTGATGGTATATGCTTTGACATAAATTATGTGTTTGGTTGATAGTTTCCATGTGTATTGTTTTCCATAGAAACGAATGTGAATGGGATATGATAATTTATATAACACAAATTGGTATTTGCATTAAATAAATCATGATTTTATGTCAGTGGTAGAAATTTTTTAGTTATATTGGCATGTGACAAAGGTGTGTAAGAAGTGCAAGGCGCGTTGTTCTTTCATTGACAAGGACCATAATGATAGCATAAATAGGGTTTTTTGAAAAAGCCCCATTCATGTATTACATTGTTGACCATTGGTTTTTGTTAGAGAAGTATGCTGATCACTTGACATTAAGTGAGCTCAAAATCCCTTGGGTATGTTGGGGTAATAGGTTTGATTATGTGATATGTGAGGATAGCATAACCCTTTTTTAGTAGGGATAACTTTGCCCCTTTTATAGGTGACCCTGAGAATGACTCTAGACAAGTCCATGACTTAATAGTTTATCAGTAATTTTTTTTTGTTGGTAGACTGATCAATGCGAGAAGTCTACTTGGGGGTGTTTTTTTTTGGTCATGTGAAGCTGATCAATGCGGGAAGCTTCTGAGAGGGTGCTGTTATGGTAGCAAAATTTGGGCATAGCCATCCTTCTAAGGAGTGGTCTATAGTTTGCTTTGTATTTTTTGAGTTCATTGAATAGCTATCATTCAAGGGAATAGTCTATTAATTACATCAATTATGTAGCTATCCTTCAAGGGAGTAGTCTACATTTATAGTTTATGACCTTTTGTTAGCCATCCCAATTTATGTTTGGTTTGTGACTGAACTTGTAGTCATGGAATAGACTATAGAGGTTTAGGGGTTTCCCTTTTATTAGGACAAAAAATTAATGCAAAAAGGGTTAACTAATGTTTGTAGGGAAAAAGGGTTGAAAGGAATAGGAATGAGGATGCTGAGGGTTGCTCAAGGGATGAGCTCAAGTTAAACATAAAGTGAATGATTACATGGTTAACAGTAGAATGGTCACAGATGCAAGGCATTAAAGGGCTCAGGTTTTGGCCGGCCATTGAGGGAAGATAGATGATAAGTGCCTGATCCATACTTGTGCATTATGATATAAGGTCTAAGCTAATTAGGAACAAACTTGCCTCATTTGCTTCTTTCCATATTGGTCACGTGTTGGTTTTCTTTAAGGATGAGATCTCTGATTTTGAAATCTTGCTCTTTCAAATTTTTGTTGTAGGCATGCTTGATGCGATCTTGGTAGATATGAAGATGATTAAGAGTGGCAAGATGACGTTCATCGAGTAACTCAAGTTTTGCTAATCGATCTTGATGAAAGTCATCGTTAGAAAGTATGTCATTCAAGGAGATGCAAAGAGAAGGTATTTTTACTTCAAGAGGCAAGATGGCCTCAGTTCCATACACTAAAGAGAAAGGTGTAGCACCTGTAGGGGTTCGAATGCTAGTGTGATAGGCCCACAAAGTGAAGGGAATGTGAGTGTGCCAATCCCTTCTAGTGTCGTTGACCACCTTCATTAGGATTTTGGTTAAGATTTTGTTAGAAGCCTTTGCCTATCCATTTTCTTGTGGGTAGTAAGGCGAGGAGAAGCTGAGTTTGATACCAAAAGAGTCACAAAGTTTTTGGATGGTTTTGTTTTTGAAAGATTTGCCATTACCGGTGATGATCTTGTGAGGTACACTGAAATGATAGATGATGTGGTGGTTAATGAATTCAATGATTTTGTCAGCTTTAGTGGAGATGAGGGGAACAAATTCCACCCATTTAGTGAAATATTTAGTCGCTATGATAATAGACTGATGTCAAAGAGATGAATGAGGGTTAATTTCACTAATTAGATCTAAGCCCCATTGTGAAAAGGGCCAAAAATCCTTAGCAACTTGTAAAGCATGGCGGAGGATGCACTTTGTAACCGCGTTACCACTGAAATGTCCTCCATAAATTCCATCATGAACTTATTTGATAGCATGAGATGTCTTATTGGAGGTTACGCAGTGGAGAAGGAGGCTGTCAAAACCTCATTTGTAAAGAAGACCCCCTAGCATGGTGTATCGAGTAGTACTCTTGATAAAAGCCCACCATCCATTGCTAGAGAGATTTGGAGGAATAATGGAATAAGTCAAGTAGTCAACAAGTTATTTGTACCAAACATCATGTGGACTAGAGTCAACATTGGTGACAAAGTTGATGTCAATGGAGATATATGAGGGTAATGCCAAATGGTGTAACATGACATAGATTCTTGAGGAAGCAGATGAAGATGAGATGTGTGAGGCGAGAGAGGCCACAGTGTTGGCAAACTTATTCATAGAGTGAGGAATAGTTTGTAAGAGATAATGGTTGAAAGACCCTAACAATGTGTCAACACAGTGTTATATCATTGCAAAATTTCATTTTTATAAAGATATGAACTGTTAACCTGATTAACGACTAGTTACGAGTCACCAAAGATATTGATTGTCTTGATGCCTAAGAAAATGGTAGTTTGAAGTCCCAAAATTAAGGCTTCATACTCGGCCATGTTATTGGTGCATTCAAAGTCAAGTGTGAAGGATAAAGGCATGGGCTCACCCTCATGAGGGATGAGAATGACCCCCACACCCCCACTGTGTTGACATTTAGATCTATCAAAGAACATTGTCATTTGATAGAAGATGTCATCGGTGGATAGCATGGTGATAGACTCATCAGGAAATTCACAGTTAGAGGGTTGGTTATCAGGTAAAGGGGCATCTGCTAGTTGGTCAACAATCATTTGCCCCTTTATTGACTTTTATTGAATGAATTCTAAATCAAACTCAGTGAGAAGCATGAGCCAATGAGCCATAAGTTGGTTTTGGTATGGCTTGGAATGCATGTATTTAAGAGGGTCAGTATGGGTGATGACGTAAGTCTTATGGTTAAGGAGATGGTGGTGGAGTTTGGAGGTGGCAAAGACTAATGCCAAGCAAAGTTTTCTGATATGAGTATACTGATTTTCATAGTCAATGAGCGTTTGACTTATATAATAAACTGCCTGCTCACAATGTTGTTCATCTCCATGCGCGATCATGGCACCTAAGGAATGATTTGTTGCCAAAATGTAAAGATAGGAAGGTTGGTCATCTTTAGGTGGAATAAGGATTGGTGGAGAGACAAGATAGTGTTTAAGAGCCTAAAAAGCCTCTTGGCAATCCTTATCCCAATTAAAGGAGACATCCTTCTTGAGGAGGTGATAGAAGGGTTGGCATCGATCAGATAGCTATGAGATGAAATGATGAATAGATTGAAGCTTACCTTACAGGATGCAAAGTTGTTTTAGGTTAGTTGGTGGGGGAATCTCAAGTATGGCTCAAATCTTAGTTGGATCTACCTCAATGCCATGAAGAGAAATGATGAAACCCAAAAGCTTCTCTGAGAGAACTCCAAAGATGCATTTTTTGGGGTTGAGTCAAATGTTATATTGTAGGAGGCGAGTGAATATTGTTTTGAGAATGGTTAGGTGGTCACGGTGAAGTTTGGATTTCCCCAGCAGGTCATCCACATAGTTCTCCATATTTTGTGGAGGAGCTTGTGAAAGATATAAGTCATGGCACATTGGTATGTGGCGCCTACATTTTTGAGGCCAAAAGGCATGACCCTATAGCAAAATGTCCCCCATGGGGTGATGAAGGTGGTTTTATGTTGATCTTTTGGTGCAATCAAGATTTGGTTATATCTTGAAAACCCATCCATGAGTGATAGCATCTCATGACCAGCCATAAGATCAACAAGTTGGTTGATGTTTGGAAAAGGAAAATCAACCTTTGGGTAAGCTAGGTTGAGGTCATGATAGTCAGTACAAATTTGAATTCCTCATATTGCTTTTGTGATAGGGACAATGTTTGACACCCATTGTAGATAATCAATGGGTTGGATAAATGAGATGGAGAGAAGACGTTGAAGCTCCTCTTTGACAAGGAGTGTGAAGTGAGGATGCATCTTGCAAAGCTTTTGCCTAACAGGCTTAGCTTCGTGATTCATGACGATGTTGTGAATGACAATGTTAGGGTCAATACCAAGCATATCGCTATAAGACCAAGTAAAGGTTTTGCTATGATTTATAATGAATGTGGTATAGTCAATTTGTTCCTAGGCATCTAAAGATTGACCAATCTTTAAAATGTGAGGAATATCAAAAGATGGGAGAGTAATGTCAACAGTTGATTCGTTTAACATAACCTATGTTTTCGAAGGAAGTGATCATTGTATGAAAGAGTCATCTGCACCCGTGTAGGTGAGTATGGCATCATCATCCACACATTGGATAGTGTTGATGCTAGAAGTATCATCATCTATCATGTCTAGATAAATGAGAGGAAGAGACCTTGATGCCCCACCTAGTTGATAGGTCAGGGGTTCCAAGTGAATGGCATTTATGAAAAAAAAAACTAGGAGGGATGGAGACCATCGACTCCATAGGTGAGGATGGGGGAATAGGCAAGGTTGGAGGAGAATGCTCTATGACCATTTCATGGCAAGGGTTTTTCGAGGTTTATGTAGGTTCCTTGAAACCCATGCCATGTCATTTCTTGGCATTTTTGATTGCCTCATCATTTAGAGGCTCAACGGGCTGGTGGGAACCTTGTTCATAATGCCCAAAGCCAAAACCCTTCCATGCACACCTATAAAGATAGGTGTGGGCAAAGCTAGGTTTGTTGAGAAAGGAGAAATTGGAATTGAATAGTCGGGGTGATGAGAGAGGATTTCTGACAGTTGGAGCCCGATCTAGCCCTCCATAGATGAGATTAGTTTGGAGATTGGGAGGACCATATGGGTTGACCATTTCGATGCGATGGTCATAGTTAGGATGGTGATGAAGTTGTCCATATTCCTATGGAGTTTGGAACATGTCAAGGGTAAGCAAACGATACTCCCCAAGTGAAAGGTGTTGGAAGGTATCTTCCATAGGATCTTTCATGGTCACTTGAGGAGTAGGTGTAGGTGTGACCAGTGTCTACAAACTTGTCGAGGCTTCTGCAGGTGGAGGTGATGTTTGGGTAGATGTTTTCAAAGGAATGAGAACATCATTAGGGTGGTAGGTCCTGTTGAATGTTTTAAAGGGGGAAGGGTCAGTAGGAATAACATGAACCTGCCCCTCATGCTTGAACTTGACACAACAATGCAACGTGGAAGGGACACAGGCCATGACATGTATCCAAGGTCATCCCAACAACATGTTATATTAGAACTCCCCCTTAATGATATAGAAGAGTTCTAGAATTGTACGTGGGCCAACATGAACATGCAAGACCATAGTGCCAATGGTAGTGGTAGTGGCATCATTGAAAGAATGAAGAATTACATCAATTTTTGACATGCAATTCTTCAGAAGGGCTAGTTGATCAAATGCATGAGTAGAAATGATGTTGATGCTAGCACCTCCATCAATCATAACCCACTTAATGCAATTTTGATCAATGTAAGCCATGATAAAGAGGGTGGCATCTTGATCTTCCAAGTTGGAGGCAGGAATCTCAGAATCACTGAAGGTGATAGAGGCAACAGTTGGTAGTGATTTGACTAAAGCAACTAGTGGTTGGGGGTCTTCAGGTTAGACCTCCACTACCTGTAAAGCTTTAATCAAAGCTTGGCGATGTTTTAGAGAGATTTTAATTAGGTCATACAAATACATCTTCACAAGAGTTTGGTGAGGTTATTTCACCATGGAGTCATGAATTGCCTCTAAAGATAATGGTTGGGATGTGCCCAAGATAGAAATCTTGGGTTTCAGTGGTTGAGAGGGCTTGATGAATGGATATGTCTAAGGAATAGAAACCTTCTCTTTTCCTTTATCATTTAAGGTTTGTGACCTGGTGGCCACATTAATAGTGTTAATTTTGAATAAAGGGGGAAAAGGTGGTAGAGGGACCATAGTCTGATGATGGGATCCCGATGAAGGTGAGGAGGTTTGAGAGGCATGGGATGGTGTCGGTGGTTTTTTGAAAGGGTGGTTAAGAGGATCCTCAATAATAAGGGTATCCCTTTCTAGATGTTGATGAATGACAACCTTAAGATCACAATAATTCTTAGTATCATGCCTAGGTGTGCGATGATACCAGTAGATTTGAGTGTCATCGAACCAAGATGGTTTTGATTCAAGAGGTTGGTATGGCTTAATGGGTGGGAGAATGATGCTAGAAGACTACAACAATCAGCATAACAATGAAGCATAGGAACCCACTAATGGGTTTGCACTCATTATTGCAGTAGGGGTTGACAACTTTTGCTTAGGAGTTATAGGGGGAGTTTTTTGTACCACCTTTTTGGTTGGTGGTGTGGCCACACGTGTAGATGGCACTTTGTTGATGAGAGGTGTTGGATTTCTTAGAGGAAATATGTTTAATGGGTAGAGGGAGTAACAGATGCAGTTTGTTTTTCTGAGGTGTTGGAATAGGGAGCACTCATGTTAAAGTGGAAGGATGTAGACCCAAGATAGAGGGCAATGGTGAAGGTGGGAGAGGAGTTCTCTAATGTGGTTTAGCACCCTTCTTTAGTATGGTGTGAGGACCACTATTGTGTGGGGTGAGGTTCAAATCTACCTTCACTTGTGGGTAAGTGAGGTTTGATACAAGGCAAACACTAAGAGATTTAATCTATTTCGGCATGGTAGACACCTGCGAGGTTTTGGGTTCAGACATGGAAGGCTGAGCTTCTGAAGATTTGGAAGTGGAAGCCCAATCCTTGTCAGAGACTTTGGGGTAATTTGTCACAGAAGGGTCGGTAGTACGAGATGAAGTGGGATGTATAAGATAAGGAGCCTTAAGTCACTCCCATAACGCCTCATGTTCTAGGTTTCTCGAATGGATAAATGCTAAGTTTTCAGCCAATTGAGAGAAGGGTTTAGAGGATGTTGCATGAGTCTTTATAATTGGTCTTTTGGAAGATTTGGGTGGTTGTGAGAGGGGAAATGTGTTAGACATAGAGATCTTGGGCCAAAGGTGAGAGAGAGCCATCACCAGATCTTCTTCGGCCATAGTGGGTGAAGTGACAAGTTTTTCTCTCAATGGAGAAGGGATTGGAGAATTTGGCTCTTTGAGAGGATAAAGCACAGGGATGATCATGGTTTCCACATGTGGTTGAGGAGTGGGAAAGTTATGATCCTCCATTGGTAATAGGAAGGATGAGGGTGGGGCTAGTGGCGTTGGTATCATCAAATCATCCTCTAATATGGGAGAGGTCAAAGTAGACTCTCCTACGTGTAAAAAGGGGGTGGATGGAGGACTATCCTCCATCTATGGAGGACAAATAGGAGAAGAAGGGTCTTCTAACCATGGTGGAGAAATAGGTTGACTAACCTCTTCAGACTGTGGGAGAGGTTAGTTAGGAATAAAAGGAGAAACCATGTCAACTGTGCGTATGTTGCACTCTTGAGGGTCATCGGCCATGTTCTGAACATTATTTTGACTTGGAGGATGGTTAGGGAATGGTTGCCTAAAGATATCTATGTTTTGGTTAGCTAGTGCATTTAGATTATCCAAAACAAGATCTCTTTTGTCTAACATGTCTTGAATAATGTTTTTGAGGGTTTTGCAATTGTCCGTGTCATGACCTTTGATGCGGTGGTAGTTAATAAAGTCATTTTCCCTATACCATGTAGGGATGGATCATGAGGGATGAAATTTGGGTGGTGGTCAGATTTGAGGGAGGTTGAGGACTCCTTGCTTCACTAATTTATCTAACACAGAAGTGTATGATTCTCTTATTGGAGTGTATTGATGCTGTATATATCGTTGTTGGAATTGTCTTGTAATGTTTTGTGATGTGGAGGGCTCAGATTGGTTGGTTGTGGTAGAGGATGATGACCTAAGTACCACAACATTTGCCAATCCCTTAGACTTGGAGTGGGAAGAAGAAGATTTAGAAGACAAAGGGTCATTAGATTTTGTGTTGGTATTTTTACTATGCAATTTAACTCTATCCTCTTCGACCGCATAGAGTTCAAGCTTTCGAGCCATGGTGAAAGCTTTGTCAAATGTGTGGAAAGTTTGAACCCACAAAGTGGATGAGATGTGTTTGGCACATGCTCTTGAAAAGAGCTCAATGAGCTCAAGTTGAGGTAATGAAAATGAGAGTTGGTTGATCAAACCTCTCCAATGGGTAATGAAGTCAACTATCGACTCATCATCGAATTGTCTGATAGAATAAAGGTCTGTGATGGAGACCTTCTTGGTGATGTTGATTGAGAAGTGGTCGAGGAATAGCTGAGCTAGTTGAGTGAAGGTAAAGAGAGAATGATTGGTAATGGAGCTATACCAATCAAGGGCAGTGCCAAAAAGTGACATGGGGAATGTGTGAAGTAATAATGCATCATCATGCGCTATGAGGTAGCAAGTGTGTCTAAATGCTCGTAGATGTTGTTGTGGGTCCTCTTTACTCTAAAAGTGAGTAAATTTTGGGAGTTCCCACTGGCTAGGGTATGGTCTAATAGGAACTAAAGGGTGGATAGGTTCATTGCAGATTTGGTCATATGTTAGAACACTCCTTGAACCTAAAATAGATGTCTCAAGGTTGGACATCTTATCCATCAGCATCTTAATGAGATCGATAGATGGATTGGCATGAGGGGTACCCCCTAAGTTATAGGGTACCTAGATGGCATTGGAAGAGGCATATGATGTACTTGGTTGCATTTATGTAGGCACAACATATTGGTAGTTCGTCATAGGGGCCAATGTTGAGGCCAAGGGGACTTGTGCTATGAAGCTGGAGGGCACAACTTGACTATATGCCACAAAGGGTGGTTGAATGGTGGTGACACTAGTTAAAGGATAGGTGGTCACTCTTGTATTTATGGGTGCAAGAGTGGGTGGGATAGAGACAATTAAGTTCTAAAAATGTGTCAAACTTGGTTGAATCATTTGTGGTTGAGGGGGTACAGAAACCCCAATGGAGGTAGGGCTACAAATAGAAGGGGAGGCCAAATCTTGCACATTGGCCATGGTTGGGTTATTGGTCGAGGAAATAGCCTGAGTAACCATAGATTGGGTAGTGGATGTTGTTGATATCATTACCGCTTCAACCAAGGAAGTTGGCATCCCATAAATAGGATTGCCTAAAGGGTCTCGTGTTTGGCTTCTAGCGAGATAATGTTAGAGAGCCTTGACGTTGTGGTCAAGGAATCTCTCAAATTCTTGATCCCATTCTAGAATAATAGGAGGTCAATCAGGGGTTGGTTGGATAGGAGTATGCTCAGTGTCTAAAGTATACTGTATCCATTAGATGACTTGGTATGAAAGGTGAAGGTGGGAGTGGCTGTTGACTCATGTTGTCAACACGAGATTTAGCTTGACTACATGTCAAAACTATTCAAGGTGAAATGGGTTTAGGTTTCAAAAACTGTGTGTTTCTATTTCAGAAAACTAGAATTTGTGTTTAACAGCAAGAAGGTTAGGTTTTAAGCTTGATGTTTGGGATGAAAATTTGTTGACAGTGATCAACATCAATGGAAAAACTGATGTTGGTGAAGATATGTTGCTGATGTCGGTCAAATAATTGATGTCGGTGAAAAGTTGTTGCCGATGTCGGTGGAAAAGTTGATGTCAGTTTATGTGTAATTCTAGAAACATAGAAAACTAATAGTTTTTGAAGGAAGAAGAAATTTTGAGTTATTTTAGACCTCAGAATAATTTGACCTTATCAGCTCAAACAATCAGATAAAAACATCAAAAAATAGGTGATTTGGCAAACAACCTCTAAAACGTTAAATTCATAGGAATAAATTTTAGAGTCGTGGTGGCTTATGCCTAAGAAAAATGTGTTTGGGAATTGGGCTTGTAGAATGGGTCCTAGAGAGGAAGTCTATGGATGGTTTTAGGTTAGTTATGGTGCTCAAAATATTTGTGTTAGGTTTAGTATGTGGCCTGGTGCTGGGGCTTGCTCCCTTCACTTCACGAACCTAGAGTTAAGCTGGGCTGCTTAGCCAATATATATTTTGCCTATAGTTTACACTCTACCAGAGAACAGAGTGGGTCCTCCTCTTGGTAGTGAAGTCCAAGTAGGATCACCAGGAAGGGTAAGGTATCTGCTAGGTGATGAAATCCTAGATGGGCCTTGTCTCAAGTATGTTTAAGTGTTTAATTTGATGTGATTGTGGTTTGGTTGTGTAACATTTATGCACTTTGATTTATTCATAATTATTTTAATTACTAAGTGAGCTAAGAATGCATTCAAGAAAGAATGAAATGCAATTATTTTTAACCCAAATTGAAATATGTTTGTTCAAATGCAAAGAATTGGAGAAGAGGTTAAGAGTATGAAATTTTTCACTACTCTAAGATGCAGTAAAGAAGTGACAAGAAGAAAAAGAGAGATGTTGTTTTTAACTTCTACTAATGGTTTCTTTTTGGAAAAGATAGAAGAAGGATGCAAGAAGAGAATATTTTCCTAATGAAATTATATGAAAATTTTATTTTTCTAAAAGAATGAACCCAAGGAAAACTCCAGGGTCCCACTGGGTGTGACAGAATGTTTCTCTAAGTTTTTGCTAATTACATTCAGAAGAAAGAAGAAACTAAGGTTAAAGGTTTGGGGTTTGATGTTACCTGGATTAAGTTGCACACTATATCCAAGCTTTTGTGAGAGCTCCTCTTTGGCTGTGGAGGAAACACCTATAGAAAGAAATAAACTTGAACAAAGAAAATGTTAGAATAGGATATGGTGGACTGCCAAGCTACATGCTCAGTCTCATAAGCGTAAAGCTCCATAAGGGATGACAGTCTACTATTTAAAGAAAAGAGATTTGTATAAAAAGCAACGATGAAAGACTTAAAGAAATGGAAAGGTAGAATATTGTGTACCTATTCCCTATAGTCCATGTGTCTTAGCAAGCTGGTCAAAGGTAGAAGGATGGTCTTTGGGTTATTTGGACAAGTTTTCTGGTTTACACAGTCATCGACGTCAGTTATGCTATCAATGTCAGTAGGTAAATTGTGCTGATGTTAGTTAGGCTACCAATGTCGATAGGGACAGTAGGCTTTTAGATGGGTTTCAAAGTATTTTTGTGATGCATAGAAGAGTTTCTAGAAGTCTAGAGGTTTGTGCAGGGTTACGGGAAGGTGAATAGGGTCTGAGGATAACGAGGGTAGAGGGTAGGTGTGAAAAGTGAGTAAGAATGAGAGGAAGGATTTTCAGCCTCTCCATGGAAGAAGGTTGGGTCTTTTAATAGTACTTAGGAATATCAAATGGAAAGAAATTACCAATGTATTCTAAAACATTGAAATGAGATAGAAGAATACTTAGCTCTACTTGGTGAAGAACTAGAGGTGCTAGAGTGCTTATTCCTATTGTGGTTGATGTCGAGGACCTCATACAATGTTTTCAATCCAATGTCTAGAGTGACTTGTGTAGAGTATCTGTAGCCAGGAGAGCGATGGTCAAATTTTGATGCTTAGTCTCAGAGTGTACACATCAATCTACCAAGAGTCAGGGGGTCAACTCAAGGTTAGAACCTAGCTTATGTAACTGACGTCGGTGATCTTGCTGGTGTCGGCTGATAGTTGATCGACGTCAGTGGCTAGAGAATGGGTAAAAGGGCTATTTTTAGCTCTTTTGTCCATTTTTCCATCTGCCAAGTGCATTTTCCATTAGAGAATGGTCAAAAGATAGGTTTATTAGGCACGAGAGTTAGTTAAGAGGTTAGGATGGAGTGAGAATAAGTCATGGGTAGTTAGGATTAAGATGACCTAGTCTCAGGGTGACTCATAGGGTAAGAAATGGTCTTAGGGTGAGGTGTCTAGGTGAAGTGTCCAAGGTGAGGTGTCCAAGGTGAGGTGTCTAGGTGAGGTCATTAATTTAAAATAAGTAGTTTATTTTAATTTAATAAGGTGTGTGAGTGTTTAAAAGGGGACCAAGGGGGTTGACACAATGTTGGTGTCTACAACTACATTCAAATCTAAGGAGGGGTTATTTGAATGGTTGGTTATGCCTTTTGGCTTGACTGACACACCTACAACCTTCATGAGGATGATGGATGACATCCTATAACCCTTCACAAACTCATTCATGGTTGTCTACCTAGATGACATAATCATATAGAATATAACATGGGAGGAACATTTGTAACATGTTTGTAAGGTGCTTCAAACTCTTTGGGAGCACAAGTTTTATGAAAATCTTGATAAATGCACATTCGAGATGAAAATAATTTAGTACCTAGGGTATATTGTGAATGAGGAAGGGGTTCATGTCAATCTAGAGAAGATTCAAGTTATTCAAGAATGGAATACATGAAGGACCCTCACAAAACTTTATAGCTTCTTGGGTCTTACAAATTTCTATACAAGTTTATTCTTAGATTCTCACATGTTGCTTGGCCACTAACCCAAGTGGTTAAAGGAGGAGATAAAGCTAAATTTTAGTGGGGAAAAAAAGGATATTTGATAATTTAAAGAACAAATTTTACTAAGCCCCCATTCTTGCCTTGCTAGATTTGCATCAACCTTTTGAGTTGATGATAGATGCATTTAAATATGTCACAGGATCTATCATCATGCAACATGGCCATCCTATTGCATTTCACAATGAAACTTTCACTAATATAATAAAGAAATACATGACATGTGATAGGGAGATATATGCCATTGTACAAGCTTCCAAATAATAGAAACACTACATCTTAGGGAAAGAGACGGTCATCTACACTGAGCACAGACCATTGGAATTCATCTAGACATAGATCAAACTATGAAATGAGAGGTACCAAAAGTGAGCCACATATATATAGTAATTCCATCTTATAATCAAACACAAAAAGGGGATCAAATATAGTCATAGATTATTTGAGTTGCCCACCAATTACTGCACTCACAATAGTTCTTGATCTATGTGGACATGAGAGTACCACTTGCAGTGCTCTGTATGAAGTAGATCCTACTTTTGATGATACATATTAGGTGCTTCAAGAAGGTAAATATGTTTTTTATTTCTATTTATAAGATAATGTCCTCTATCACATGGGGCACATATATGTTCCAACTATATAAAAATAAAATATGATATGGGAAGTACATTTCAGTAGGATATCTAGAACTTTGATGTAGAGAAGACATCGGTAGTTCTTCAAAAACACTTCTATTGGCCCCATTTATAAAAGGATGTGGAAAGATACCTCAAATATTGCACCCCATGTGCGATAGCCAAGCCATCAAATAAGAAGCAAGGATTTTACATGCCATTACCATAACCAACTAGGCCTTGGGAATTTGTCTCAATGGAATTCTCTCAGGTTTACCCACTTCAAAACATGAAAAGGACTCTATTTCTATTGTAGTTGATCATTTTCCAAAAATGGCTATCATGATTTCTTGTAAGAAAAATATATCTATTAAAGAAACTAATTAACTATATTTTAGTCATGCATGGCTCCATTTTTGTCTCCCCAAGTCCATTGTCTCAGATAGAGATAACAGGTTCCTAAGCATCTTCTAGTCCACTATATGGAAGATGATGGATACCATTTTGATGAAGTCCATAGAACTCCATCCATAGATTGATGGTCAGGCAAAAGTGGTAAATTATTTGATTGTTCACATGATTCAAATACATCACTTTAAACATCCACACACATGGGATGAGGGACTTCTTTTCATACAACATGGATACAATCAGGCCCTGCACAGCTCGACCAAGCATAGTCCATTCTAAGTATGCTTTGGGTTCTAACCCATCTCACCAATTGATATAGTCATTCCATTCTCTACCATGGAATACACACCTCATGAGAGATCCAAGGCAAAAAATTAAACAAAGTTCATTGATCAAATGTAACACATCTAGTGCATGACATCTTGGAGAAGATGAATCAGAAGTATAAGCAATGTCATGATAAACATAGGATTACACACCATTTTGTTGTGGGTGATAAGGTTTTGTTGCAAATTCAAAAGGAATGACTTGTAGGCCCACATAGAAAAATATAACCTCTATGATATGGTCCCTAAACCATCACCAAAAAAATTAGAGAAAATGCTTTTGAGTTGAACCTACTAGCCTACCTTGGTTTAAATATAATATTCAACATGGAGCTCCTCAAACCATATCATCCACCTTTATTAGACACTTCAATCATAGAAGAACAATTGGACATTAATGAGCTTGATCTATAGAGTTTTTCTCTAGTGGAGGAGGATCAGATTGTGGACACCTAGATGAAGACAACAAGAGGATGCTCTATTCTACTTTATCAGGTGGTCAAAAGGGCCCAGCTTAGCCACCAAGGTGAGTGGCTCATAGAGAATCAAATTAAGACACAACTAATATAAATGATTAGAAATATTGATGCAATGGGGACCATTGATTCTCAAAGAGGGAGGAATGATCTGGATAATAATTTACGTGACATTTTTGGTGATGGTTCTACCCCAATTGATGAGGGAACTTTTGGGAGCCATAACTTTTATACCATAGCTCTAATTGACTCCCTGTTTGAACTGTTGGAAAGATAATAATGAGAATAACATGGTGAGATGACACATAGCTTTGATATATGGGTTTTTTCCCCCAAAAACCCAATGGAAATGCCCCAAATTTCAATTTTATTAGTGCAATGTAAAAATAATAATTCCTCAATTTTTTTATTATTTTAAATCATATAATCTCCCTCAATATTGATGACCTTCCACATCTTCCTCATACCTTCAAAATGTATATAAATGAAGATGTAACCTGAAATAGAAAGTAGACATCTCTTCCCAAAGATAACCATATGGTTGTATTTGTAATCTTGAGTAATAAAACATCTCTTCTCAAAGAAATCATTATTACATTGTTATTTTCATTTTCTTGAAATATTTGTCAATCAAAACTTCTTAGTTTTGGATTATTGGTATAAGATCGATTTGTCTTGATAGTGTATAATCTCAAAGATGAGGTTAGGCTATAAGAAGCTTGGGTGGAAAACAACAAAGCTTCCAAACTATCCACCTATTCACTCCAAATGACCTTATGGAAAATGACATAGAGACATTTGATCCCTTCAAGGAAATGGTGAATGAAGCCCTTCAATGACAATAAGTATAGATGTTGTAACAATTCATCCAAATTCTCTAATAAATCTTGATGGGAAATTTTGGCTCCTCATCTGTACTTCCTATATCCTCATCCATGGAACATCCTTTAAGTGCCCCAATAACCTTTAATGTTCAGGTGAATTTAGATATCCCTACATTTGAAGGTAAAATCAATGTTGATGTAGTATAAAATTGGTTGGATCAATTATCTTCCTATTTTTCTATAAATAAATTAATTGATGGAGAAAAGATCACTTTTGATCTTTTAAAACCATCATTTCCCATGAAAAATTGGTGAGAAGTTTCAAAAAGAGGTTTAGTATAGATGACATTGGCCTTGAGGTGGAACCTATCTGGGATGATTTCATGGAAGTGGTAAAAGAAGAATACTATCTGGTTAGAGCATATGATGATCTATACATATAGTGGAAATAACTTCACCAAGGTAAGGACTAATATATTCAAGATTACATTAACATTTTTCATTCTTTGTCTACGAGATTGGGCATCCAAGAAGGTGAGAAACATAAGACTCTCAAATATCATGGTGGAATACAATGGTACATATGAAGGGAAATGGAACTCTTCAATTTAGAAACCCTTGGTGAGGCATACTAGTTCATAGTGAAAATTGAGTAGAATCACAAAAGAAAGAATACAAAGAGTCAGCCTTCAAAATGGAAAAGTGATAAGGAAGGTCAAATATGAGGCCAAAATTGGAAGAAAAAGGAGTTTCAAGATAAGAAACCCCAAAAGAGGAATACTATAAAATGGTGTGATTACCACAAAACTAGAACTCACTCTAAAGAAGAATGTCAATCCATCAAGTCATTACTTTCTAAGTCACAATACTTGACATCTAATACTCTATCTCATACACACCTTGTAGTTGATGAGGATGAAGAAGAGATTATAGATGTTTAGCTTGATACCATCATTGCTTCATCATAAAACTATGAAGAAAGGCTAGATGACAAAGAAAGTTATTTCACTCCAAATTATGGGTAAAAATTAAGAATTTAAATTTTATTCTTGATAGTGGGAGTCAAAAGAAATTAATCTCTGCTAAAGTTGGGAAAATTATAAATATATCCATGAAACCTCACCCAAAGCCATACAATATTAGATGGTTGAGCCTAGGGAGAGACCTCTATGTCACCCATAAATTTCTTCTTTTATATGCAATAAAACCTTTCCAAGATGAATTCTTGTGTGATGTGGTCAATCTAGATGTTTGTGGTGTACTCCTTGGTCAGCTATTTATGTATGATCAACATGGCATAAATGAATCATGAACCTGAAGAATCACCTTCACTCTTAGAATGTGGTGCTATAGGGTACCAAAGGTACCACCTCCCACATTTATCTCCCTAATTAGTGGCAAAAAATGTAAGAGATTGGTGGAGAAGACAAAGCCATTCATTTTCATGGTGGTCAAACCACAAAAATCCAAAAACACTGATGTTATAGTCTTAACTACATAATCAACACACAAAAAAAATCATATGGGACAATAATGGGAGAATATGATGTCTTATTCAAGTCACCCAAAAGATTTCCACTTCACTGCCATGTAAAACGTTTTATAGATTTGATCTCAAGATCACCTTTGCCTAACAATCCTATGTATCATAGATCAGTTTTGGAGAATGATGAGATAAAAATGTAGATTTAGGAATTGATTCAAAAGGGTCACATACGGCCAAGCTCTTCACCCTATGGCAGCTCAATTTTTCTAGAACCAAAGAAATATTGAACATGGAGGCTTTTCATTGACATTGAGCCCTAAATAAAATCACTATGAATAATTACTACTGACTTCCTAAGATGATGACTTACTAGACCAACTCTATGGTGTCATGTTCTTCACCAAAATTGATCTCAAATCTAGCTATCACCAAATTCTTATCGATCCCACTGATGTTTGGAAGACTACATTCAAATTAAATGAGGGGCTCTTCAAATGGTTGGTTATGCCTTTTGGCTTGACTAACCCACCTACAAACTTCATGAAGATGATGGATGACATCCTATGAGCCTTCACCAACTCATTCATGGTTGTCTACTTAGATGACATACTCATCTATAGTAGAACATGGGAGGAACATTTTCAACATGTTTATAAGGTGCTTGAAACTCTTTAGGAGCACAAGTTGTATGCATGTCTTGACAAATGCAAATTCAAGATGAAAACAATTCAGTACCTTAGGTACATTGTGAATGAGTAAGGGATTCATTTCAATCTAGAGAAGATTCAGGTTATTCAAGAATGGCCTACACTAAGGACCCTCATAGAACTTTGCAGCTTCTTGGGTCTTGTAAATTTCTATCACAGGTTTGTTCTTAGATTCTCACATGTTACTTGCTACTAACCCAAGTGACTAAAGGAAGAGATAAAACTACATTTTAATGAGGCAAAATATAGCAAAGGGAATTTTAGAATTTGAATAATATATTTTTCTCAACCCCTATTCTTACCTTACCGGATTTGCATCAACATTTCTAGTTAATGAGAGATGTATCTAAATATGCCATGGGAGCTATCATCATCCAACATTTCTATCCTATTACATATCATAGTGAAACTTTCACTGATATATTTAGGAAATACCTAACATATTATAAGGAGCTCTATGATATTGTGCAAGCCTATAAATAATATAAATACTACATCTTGGGAAAAGAGACAATCATCCACACTGACCATAGACCATTAGAAGTCATCCATATGTAGAGAAAACTATGAAATGAGAGGCAACAAAAGTGGGTGACATATCTATAGTAATTCCATCTGATAATCAAAAAAAAAGTGGAGCTCAAATATGGCCATATATTATCTCAACCACTAACCAATTATTGCACTCACAATAGTTCTTGACCTGTGCGGACATGAGACAACCACTTGGGGTACTCTATATGAAACAAATCATGCCTTTGCTGATACGTATTAGGTGATTCAAGAAGGTAAACATGTTTCTAATTTATATTTATAAGATAATGTCCTCTATCATATAGGGCACATCTATGTTCCAACTACAGAGCAATAGAAGATGATATGGGAAGCACATTTCAATAGGACAACTGGACACTTTGGTGTAGAAAAGACATTGGTAGTTCTTTAAAAACACTTTTACTAGCCCCATATGTAGAATGATGTGGAAAGGTACCTCAAATATTGCATCCCATATGTGATAGCCAAGCCAAAAAATAAGAAGTAAGGATTGCACTTGCCATTTCTAAAACCAACTAGGCCTTGGGAATCTATTTTAATGGATTTTCTCTTAGGTTTGCCCACTTCAAAACATGGCAAGGACTATATTTTTTTTGTAGTTGATCATTTTTCAAAAATGGCTATCATGATTACTTATATGCTATCATGATTAATTTTAATAAAAATATATCTATTGAAGAAATTGATCAGCTATATTTTAGTCATGTATGGCTCCATTTTGGTCTCTCCAAGTCCATTGTCTCAAATAGAGATAGTAGGTTCCTGAGCATCTTCTAGTCCACTCTATGAAAGATGATGGATACCAAGCTGATGAATTCCACAACCTTCCATCCATAGACTGATAGTTAGATAGGAGTGGTGAACCACCTTATTATTCACATGATTAGATGTATCTCTCCAAACATCTATGCACATAGGATGATGGGCTTCTTTTCATACAACATGGATACAATCGGGCCCTACACAGCTTGACCAAACATAGTCCATTCAAAGTATGCTTGAAGTTCTAACCTATGGCACCAATTAATATAGCCATTCCATTCTCCATCATGGAATACACACCTCATGGGAGATCTGAGGTAGAAAAATCAACAAAGTTCATTAAACAAAAGTAACACATCGAGCAGTAGGTTCGAGACATCTTGGATAAGATGAATCATAATTATAAACAATGCAATGACAAAAATAGGACTATATACCATTTTGATGTGGGTGAAATTTTTTGGTTGTAGCTTCAAAAAGAACGACTTGAAGACCCACATAGAAAAATTTGGCCTCTACGATATGGTCCCTACACCATCACCAACAAAGTTGGAGAATATAATTTTGAGTTGAACCTACCAACCTACCTTGGTCTGCATCTAATATTCAACATGGAGCTCCTCAAACCATATCATCCACCTCTATTAGAAACTTCAATCGTATTAGAATAACTGGACATTGATGAGTTTGATCCATAGAGTTTTTCTCTAGTGGAGGAAGATCAGATTGTGGATACCTAGATGAAGACAACAAGAGGACTCTCTGTTCCAATTTATCAGGTGGTCAAAAGGGGCCAACTTAGCCACCAAGGTGAGTGGCTCAAAGAGAATAAAATTAAGACATAATTTCCACACTTGATGAGGAATATTTATGCAATGGGTACCATTGCTTCTCAAGGAGGGATGAATGATTCAAGCAATAATTCAGGGGACAATTTGGGTGACGGTTCTACCCTAATTAATGATAGAACTTTTAGGAGCCATAACTTTTGCACCATAGCTCTGATTGACTCCCCATTTAAACCATTGGGAAGATAATAATGAGGAGAATGTGATGAGATTTAAAAAATTTCTACTTGGTGGGTTTTGTCCCTTGAAAACCCAATGGAAGTGCTCTAAATTTCACTTTTAGTAGTGTAGTCTAAAAATAGTAAGTTTCTAAATATAATAATTCCTCAAATTCTATATTGTTTTAAATCATGAAAGCTAAACCACTTAATCTCCCTTGCGATTGGTGACCTTCCAAATCCTCCTCTAACCTTCAAAATGTGTATAAATGAAGATATAACCCAAAATGGAAAGCAAACATCTCTTCCCAGAGACAAGCATATGGTTATATTTGTAATCTTGAGTAATAAAACATTTCTTCTCAAAGAAATAATTATTACTATGTTATTTTCATGTTTTTGAAATATCTCTCAATCAAAAAATTTGAGTTTTAGATTACTCCATATATCTCTTCATGGTATCATACCTGATGGATACATAATTGAATCTTACCTTCATGCTCTTTATCTCCTTGATGAACATAATCTTTTTTCTTTACAACATAATCGCCAGTATAAGTCATGTATTACAAAATAACATAACAAACATGTTAAAATTCACATGTTTAATGTTAGTGACCTTATCCTTAAATTAGACTACACTCATGAAAAAGAAGGTAAATATGCCTAAAAATGGTGGGGCCCTTATTTAGTCAAATATATTATTGGTCCAAGTACCTATCATTAAAAACATAAATTCCCTACAAGTGTTTAAAATTGTTTAGGGTTAATGTCTTGGGGAATAGTAAAATATTTAAGGAAGTCATTCAAAATAGTTATATATACTTATGATGTATGAAAAATATCTAAGATAGAAATTTATTTAGGGGTTTTACTTAGTTGTTCCAATATGCTATACAAATTTTTAATATAATCATGAGAAGGTTTAGCCTTGACTGATACAATGCTTAGTTTTGGATCCAAAGGCATAATGTTCATATTTGGTCTTCGGTTAGAAGAGGTCAAAGGTCCCTGAAGGGTGACTGATGAGCATATAAATGTTATTACACATCTAGAGTTGATAAAGATCCATTATAATTATAAGAAGGCAAAGGGCCTTGGATGGTGACTCGTAAGTGTCTAGTCATGTATGCATAATTTTGAGTAAAGTAGGGAGTCAATAATTAGAAGAAGGGGGTCTAGAGATAGTAACCCTCAAAAAATTATATACGATGGAATTTTTTGAAATTAATGTGTTGTTAATTGAAGATGAGGGATTGACCCTATAATGGAGGGTCTAGTACTTTGAGAAGCATTGGATAGCTCATGACCTTTGATGGTCTTAGTGGTAATGTGATTTATAGAAACATGTCCCACAATTCTATTATAATCATATGGCTTATTGATGTAACCTAGGTTATTATCATAGGTATTATGATCCTAATTATGATCATGTTGATTATGATTTTATCCTTGTTCTTATTGATGTTAGTTCTACCCTTGATTCTAATTGTTTATTAGTGGTTGTTGATTGTGTTTAGGAAATGGGTCTTTGTAAATGCTCATGTCTTGATTAGTATTACAAGTCATAAATTTTAATTCAATTTTACCACTTTCAATCAAGTCCTATATAAGATGTATCAATTGAACACATTATTAAATGGCATGGATGAGAACACAATGCAAAACTCATCTTCTTGATACCAATCAGGTTTGGGTTGATCTTTAATCAATGGCCTAGGTATGGGCCACATAATCAGATTAGCTAATACTAACTTTTGGAATATAGCCTCAACTAGTTATCCTAACTTTTTAAATACTCTATATTTATTGAACATCCTTTGTGGAAGATCCTTTTGCAATTTGGTTAATTGATTAGGTGTGGACAACTATATATTTAGGGTTGGGGAGCCTGCACCATTTGCATATGTCTAAATTATATCACTCCATTTTGTTAGAGAGTTGTTAATGATGTCATGGTGATGTCATGGAATTATTATAGTGAGTGAATGAAGTGCCTTAATAGTCTAAGTGATAATGACAAAGTGTGAAATGAGCTTATCCTAGTATGTTTGAAGAAGGCTTGGTTGATCCTTAGTTTTTGCATGGATAAAGATGTTCAAGGATGAGTATGGATTATTGAGAATTTTTAAGGGGTGCTATAAGAGGTTTTATATTCCTTTAGTGATTATTTTCATCATTGGTTTTCATCTATTTGATCATTATTTTCATCTAGACATTTTGGCTCTAGTGGCAAAAAATATGAGTAGTAGTTTGTTGACATCACCATTCCCATGTGTGGATAATTCACGGGGAGTTAGTCATATGGTTGTGATAAAATTTGTACCTGATTGATATGAACTAAATTTCAAGTCATGTGATGAATCACAATAAAATATATGCAAGTTTAAATTTGGGCTCCCAAGTAGTTTGACAGTGTTTTCCCATACTTAGCCAAATCTACATGAGGTAAGAAAGAGTCGAGTAAGAAGTTTGTTGATGGTATATCTCACACATGTGAAGGTGAAAGGATAAAATGATAATATGAGTTTGTTAATTTTTTTTCCTAGTATATATGTGCTATATTTTAGGTCATGTAATGAATTATTAAAAAAGTTATTAAGGTCCAAAGTTAGCCTTCTAGGTTGATAAGCAATGATTCCCATACTTATTCATTTTTACATGATGTTAAAGATCATGACCAAATGGAGATGTAATAGTTTACAAGTGATCATAATTTGAATATATATGGTAAAAAATAAATAAAATGGTTCAAAGTGTTCATTGGTTAACAAATTTAAAGATCAAGTTCCTTATAAAAGGATAAATAGAGTGTGTTCATTCCAAGATTTAGGAAGCAATAAGATGAGGATAAATGTTTAATGTTTAATACTGAGTAAAGATAAAGATCAATCTTATTCCAAGGATAAATTGTGAGAGGGTGTTTGTAATTATTGAGACCAATGGTGCACATTAAATTCAAGAGATCAAAGTGACAGTTATTTATCATTGTTAAAGATTGAGCTATGTATAAAATATTGATGTGCACATTGTGTTAAACTTACCAAATTGCATGAGATGAGGTCAATTTTTTGAATGTTAAAATTTGGGAATTGGTAAACTATGAATTAAATTTTGAATAATATCCATGGTGTGAATTTAATATAAATATGCAAGGACATGATATGTAAGCATATTGTTTGAAGTTTAACTATGACTGTTTGAATTCAAATATTTAAATTCAATAAAAGAAAGACTAGTGTCTAGGTTTTTATGCCATATATTTAAATATATGTATAATTTGAACACGTATGCAAATAAATTTTGTATAATATTACAAGGTTCATCTATAAATATTAATTTTATGATCTAAAAATATGTACAATCAAAGTTATGAAGGTTCAAAGTTGAATGTGTTTTTTATTTGTTCTACAAGCGACCCAAGAAGGATGTTCAAGCTTGTGTTGATGTTTTTTTGATGTTTTAAGATGAACTATTTATATGAGTATGATTTATACTCCATAAGATTATCTATGTACATTATTAAGTTTTGAACAATTATATCTAGTATGAATGAAGGTTTATAAGTTGACTATGTGTATGTTCATGGTGACTGTGTATACAGAATGTTGCTTGAGCAATTTTTTCTTAAGTTGAAGGGTACTATGATGGTTATTAACAATTAAAGAGGACATATAGATAATTTTAAATGGTTCCATGCATTTTGAAAGTGTTCATATGTTCTTATTTTACTTGAATAAGTGTTAAAGAGGTGAATGGGTATTCATAGGACCTAAAAGGTGACTTAGGCCTATTTGAGTGAGAGTTTTGCTTAAGTGTGACCCATGTTAAATACTTAAGGGTGAAGGAATGTATTGTGGCTAACATGAAAATATTATGAAATTTATAATTCCATAATTATATATAAATAGTGAAATAAAATGTGATGGTTTCTAGACTTGAGAGACTTAGAAGACTTGTGCAAGGTGTATGTGAGAATTATGGAGTTAAGGAAAGTTAGAGTACCTAGTTGATAATTTAATGAGTAGTAAAGATTGAATAATATGTGTATGACCTTTAGGTCATATTTATGATGTATAAATAGTGATATTGTAGTTTGAGGATATGTAAATAGGTTTGAGTGTGCATATGAGGACAGTTTGAGTGAAGAAAGAGAGAGATTGTGGCATGCCTATTGTGAGGCTTGTATGAGATAGAGAGGAATTTTGTTCAGGATTTAGAATGTCAAATATGTTTCATCAAGTGTTGAAGACTTCATTTCTAAGGTGGAGGTGTTTAATTTAAAGGATGGTCTAAAGGGCTTGATCTTCATTAGGGACAGTTGCTCTTTGTGAAATAGGTATTTCAATAAAGGCCTTTAGTCAGGAGGATTTGATTAAGTTTTTTTGGTCTAATTGAGTTGACCAGTCTCTTATTTGTAATTTATTATAGGAAAAGTAGTCCATGTGTTTTAAGATTGATAATGGGTTTTATTCCCCATGAGGGTTTCTCATAGGAACTATGTATTATGTGTTTGATCTTGTATATGCATTAAACAAATGAGATCTCTTGTTAATGTTGCTTGATCAAGTTTATATATGTTGATTGTCTAATAGTTTGGAAGGATTATAATGAAAATTAAAATATATGGTTTCACTTACACACCCACCCCTCTTAGTGATTATACCTCTAATATTTGGTATTAGATTAGGTTCTTTAGTAAAGTCTTAATAGGTTGAAGGTGATCCAAGGTACAATATGGGTAGTCATCAAGGAGGTTTCTCTACTAAGCAAGCATCAATGTTCAATGGATCTAATTAATTTTTTTAGAGTTCAAGGATGAGGACATACACTATGTCCCTAAGGTTTGATGTATGGTAATATGATGTGGATGGTTATGTTTCTCTTACTACTCTATCTAGTGTTGTAAACAATAAGTTGTTTGAGAAGAATTCCAAGGCAATGAATATTATCACTTGTGGTCTTTTAGAAACTAGATGAACCAAGGTAATCCATTTTAAATATAATAAATAGATATGGGAAAAAATTCAAATCATTTATGAAGGATATTTGAAGGTCAAAATTACTAAGTTACATACTTATAGAAGGCAATTTCAAAGTCTCAAGATGAACAAAGAAAATTTTGTGGCATCCTTTCTATAGAGAGTTAATGAGATTGTGAACATTACTAGAGGTATTGGAGAGAACCTTGAAAAGGTTATTATAGTTCAAAAGGTATTAAGGTCTCTATCCCTCAAATTTAATCCAAAAGTATCTGCTATAAAATAAAGTCATGATCTTACTTAGTTAAAGATGGATCAATTACATGGCACCCTTACTACCTATGAGATGAGGAAGAATGATAATATACCACCAAATATGGAAGAAACATTCAAGACAAAGATGAATCCAAAGAATAATTTCTAAGGTAATAAACCCAAAAAGGATGGAATTTCTAATATAGATGAGGATAAACTAATTACTTTGATTTTAAGTAAATTGAGAATAGGTTCAAGAAATTATAAAGGTAAACTACCCCTCAAATGTTTTAATTATGGTGAGATAGGACATTTTATAATAATTTCCCTCATAAATATAAGAATGATGATGGAAAGAGATCATCCAAGTTTGATAAAAGTAAATAAGGATTCAGAAGGTTTGAAAAGAAGCAGTAATTCAAGGACAAGAAGAGTCTCTACACCAAATAAAAATGTAACTCATCATATGAGAATAAAGCTAATGACTATGAGTATGATCATGAATATGATGGTCTTGATAAAGATAGATTCCTCTTAATTTCTGAGGAAGGTGTTTACTCACATCAAAAAGATTCTACTTGGAGTGATTCAAATGATTATGAATATGAGGTGGGCTGTGAGACTGAACTGATGAATGCTCTTGAAGAACTAAAGATTGAGAAGAAGATAAATAAGAAGATGATATCTAAACTTGAAGACTATGAGGAAAAATTTAGTGTGTATGAGGCAAGAATAAATGAGGATACCAAGGAGCATGAAGATATATTCAAACATTTCAGTTATCAATTGTAAGTCCTATCTACAAGCCTAGAACCTAAATAAGATGAATGTTTAAGGTATGTAATTGAAAATGAGTCATTGAGATATGAATTAGAGAAGAAATCTAGTAAGGTGATGTCATTTATGAGATTATAAAAGAGATAAAGTAATCTAGAAAATATTCTAAATGATAAAGGGCATGAAAGTGATAAAATTGGTCTTGGATACAAAGAAGAACAATAAAATTCAACTCAAGACAAGATGTAGACTAATGCGAAAAAGAAAAATTTGACTTTGAAGACAAATCTTTAGATAAGGAATGAAGGTGATAGTAGAATGAAGACAAATCAGATTAGACAACCAAATGCCATAAGGTATGGAAGTTTCAATGGTTACTATTACACATGTAATCAATTTGGTCATAGGGATAAATAATGAAAGAGACCTATCAAAAGTGAATTTGTTTGGAACTATGATGGGGGTAATTAGTTAAAAGGTGTGATCAAGGTTGAGTGCTTCAATTTTCATGATGTACGACACTTTGTAAAACATTATTAGAATAAGGTAAGACAAGATAAGTTTCTATCAAAGAGTATGGGTTTATATAACTATGAATAGAGAGGTCACATTACTCGATTATACAAGTAAAGACTATTAAGTTAAAATAAGTTTAAACAGGATCCAAGAGTGCAAGGAAAAAGGCAAGTGAGCTCATGGAAACCAAAGGTGAAAAGTGTGAGTCATGATGAGTCTATAGGTGAAATTAATCTATTTTATATGGTAGAGAATACTCAATTTTTTGAAGAGTACCAAGAGGTCTCACTATCTGCTCATGTTGAGAATGATGACACCAAGCTCAAGGAGAAGACCAATATGCTTGGAGGTTTGTATGGATCCAAGTGAACATCCTATTGTTACTAAACAAGTTTCATTGAAATAACATCAATTTTTAGTACTTAGTGATGAGGTTACAAGCTACAATATGGATTCTATAGATGAAAATTTATGTCATGAATCTATGTTATCTCCATGTATTGTCAATCCGATTATAGAAGAGAAGGAGATTGTTTTAGAAAAGGAACCATTTTTCATAGTTTAGACTAAGAAGAATAAGAACAAAATCAAGAAATGTTATATCTATAAGGATTCTGGTAGTTACTGAGGAGATGTGGACTACTCCTATTTTCACTTTATTTTAGAGCATTGTGATGTAAAGGATGTCTCTATGAATGTTTCTTAAGAGTCTCCTTTTAGTAGAGAACCAAGTGTTTATATGGTGCTCTTTAGATGGTCATAAAAGGATAGAGATGAGTGTTTTTAGTTGAAGTAGGTATGTCCAAGTAGAATAGATGTTGTGGTAATGTCAAAATGATGTCATAGCTTTAGATGGTTAGTCTGTAGGGTTAGATTGAAGGTTTTCAAGTGACAAAAGAGGATTTGTGTTTTTTAAAGATGATATTTTTGCATATAAAGGTATATTTACCTTATTATACCATGTTTTAGGTGGTTTTATGTTCTGAAGGTATTTTGAAGATAAATTAGAGTTTTTTGTTTGCTCTTGGGTTTCCCAAATTGTGCTTAAGAGTATGCAGGTCCTAAAATGGGTTATAAGATATATGGGTTCCAAAATATTTAGAAGCTCAAATATTTGTCCATAATTTTGAAATGGTTTTTTCTAGGTGTACAAGAAGTTTTAGAGGTGGACATTGACCAAAAGGAGGGTTATTGACTATATTTGTTTTGAGATTCTAAGGTTTTGGGTTTTGCTATAAAAATGGTCGGCCTTATGAATTAAGGACTGAGGCTTCTTAATAGGATAAATGAGCCAAATGGGTTGTCAAATCAAGATTCATAGAGATTTGAAGGTTTGTGTTTTTTAATTGTTTATGTTTTTGTCAAGATGGAGGCCTAATTTGTCATGTCCCCTTTTTAGTTGACATGTCCAGAGTTGAAGATTAGCCTATTATGCGACCCTCGTAGGCTGATGGGATGGATAGAGGGTCTTGATAGAGATGGGTTGGAATTCATTTGGGCTCTTTCAGACATGAATTAAGGGAGATATTAATATTTGATTGATTTAATCAAATATTAATTATTTGATCTCATTTTAATTAATTATTAATTAATTATTAATTATTGATTAATTATTAATTAATTATTAATTATTAATGATTTGGTCTAATTTGAGGATGCAAATTCTAAATTAAGACTTGGTCTAATTTGAGGATGCAAAATCTAAATTAAGACTTGGTCTAATTTTAAGACCCTAGTTCTAATTTAAGGAAGTCTAATTTAAGGGAGTCTAATTTTAGCAAGCACACCTTTGGAGGTGTATAAGAATCTCTCATGGGAGAGAGTTTGTATTCATGATTATTGATATTGATTCTTGTTAAGAAATTCTTCTGTGAAGACTGAGCCAAGGGTTCCAGTATTTCATCTGCAGTGGAGAACGTCAACTCTTCATTGTGTGCAACTCAGAGGCTATGAAAGATCAGCTGATCTATTGCCAAACTGCATTGAAGAACGTCAACTCTTCAGTGTGAGCGATTCAGAGGCTGTGAAAGATCAACCGATCTATTGCCGAATTGGGAGATAACTTCATCCAGAAGCTATCACATTTACTTCAAGTTTGAGAGATAACTTCACACAGAAGCTATCACGAGGGTTTATAGGTATTTTCATTATTTAGGTTTTGATTCCAGAATTATACAGATATAGATCTTTTGTATTAGCCCATAATCCTACAGATCAGGATCAAGCATATAGGTTGAGCAATATCAGTGGCCGTACGACTTCCGTACAGATCTGTGAAAGTCCGTACGCATCTACAGAAAGTTCAGGTACCGACATCGGCGAATAGAGACTTACAGAGACCGACATCGGTCGACTCATCACCGACGTCGGCAAGGGGACCACTACAAGTTGACCGACGACGGTAGTATAACCGACGTCGGCGACTGTGTTTTTACACAGCAGGCCGAGACGTGCCAGATTCAGCCCAGTTTGCGGAATATACAGGAAATAAAGGCCGAACTTTTGATATTCTTTGTATATTTGACAGAGGATCTCTATTGTAAGCTTATGAGCAAATAAATAAGAAATTATACTGTGATTTATTCATCTATTTGAAGATATTTTGTAGAAATTTAGATAAGCAATTTGGAGCTTTGTTTTGATATTCAAAGGGATATTACAGTGGTATCAGAGCTTTATTTGCTATATATTAGAGTTGTGTAGAGACAAAAAGAGGCCCTAAGTAAGGGACATTACAGTGGTATCAGAGCTAAATCCTGCCATCCTGAGGGTTTGACAGATCTTATGTAGCCACAAGGGTTGGGACCACACGAGTATTTCACGCGCAGTAGAGCTTTGCTTGAAGGTACTCAAGTTTTAGAACAACCGCCGAAAGACATGGGTGATGATATTGGCAGGGCCCGTATTCCTCACCATCCAAGAGATCAAGATGATCCAGAGGTTTTACTTACTCTTAGAGAACTATGAGAAGGGCAAAGGCAGAATAACCAAGTATTACAGCAGTTGGCAGTAGCACTGCCAAGATTGGGTTCTCCGAGGAGACATTCCCCACACCGTGAAGATGTCAGGAGTGTTGCAGGATCACAGAGAGGCCATGGGACTGTTTCTCGTACAGCGAATAAGCCTACTAGGCCTATCTTTGTGAGACAGGAAGCAGAGGAGGTGATAGCAGGTGAGGAGCATGAGGAGGCATTTACGGACACACTTAGGGCAGCGACTGAAGAGTGGGAGTCATTACCACCTATGGTCAGGGAGATGATTACTTTTGATCGATTCCTCACACAAAGGAAAGAACATTATCGAGGTCGATAGAATGGGAGACCAAGACCCCAGAACAATGATCTGAAGCATGCTACTAGTAGGCTCACACTAGCAACATTTGACGGTAGTGGTAAGGTGACAGCACAGGCTTGGGTTAGTAAGCTGGATACATTTCTCACATTGCGACCGATGGGTGAGGAAGATGCTATCAGATATGCGACACTACATCTCGAGGGAGTAGCTCACGATTGGTGGCACCATGGGATGGTGACACTCCATCATGATTGGATCACTTCTTATCAGGAGTTTGTGGATAGGCTGGTGGAGCATTTTGACAGAAGGGATCCAGAGTCCTATTTCTGAGAGTTGGCATAGTTGCGCCAAAGTGGCAGTCTAGAGTCATACATTGGTGACTTCCAGAAGTTATAGTCATGGTTCCTGACATTTCAGAGAGGCAACTAATAGTACTCTTCATGGAGGGATTGACAAAACCACTGAGAGGTTGGGTCAAAGGCTTTGATCCTCCTTCATTATAGGAAGCTATGAAGAAGGCGCGTAGTATGGAGATGGCAGCCCCATCAAGTAGATCTAACTCCAGAGGTACTTCTTCATCTAGAGACCATAAGCACTCCAATGGGGATACAGAGAGACCGGATTTTAACATAGATAAATCTGGGGTTAAAAATGATTCAAAGGCCAATCCAGTAGCACCACCTTTGGATCGTGAGGTGCTTAATGATTTACGCAGGAAGAAGCTTTGCTTCTACTGCAAATGTCCATATGATATCCATCACGATTGTCCTTTGAGGCCTAAGGGTAAGATGAATCGTATGATGTGGGTATATTATGAGGAATTGGAATCGAAAGATTCCGAACAGCAGGATAGTTCTGAGGAGGTAGAGGCTTCAGAGCCTAAGGCAGAGGCAGATTTAGAGCTTCATATACAGGAGGCACGCCTATCCAGCATTCAGTCGGATGAGTCATTTAGACTCCGTGGAGTTTTGGTAGGGCAGAAGGTTACCACCCTTCTTGATACAGGAGCCACACATAATTTCATAGATGCTAGATTTGTGGAGAAGCGTGGACTCACTACCGAAGATTTTGAGGGAATTAGAGTTAAGGTAGCCGATGGTCACACTCTGAGGTGTGAGCGCATGATTAGAGACCTCCCATTGTGCTTAAACAACGATGAGTTCAAGGCTAATTATTATGTAGTGAACATGGGGGACATAGAATTAGTTTTGGGTATGAAGTGGCTTCATTCATTTGAGGAAGTTACTCTTCGACTCAAAGACATGGAGGTTCATTTTGAAGTTGATGGGAAAACACATATTCTTAAGGCAATATGGGGCAGCAGCTTCAAACATATGTTTTTTCATCAGATAGAGATGCCTACACTGCATGACATGATAGAGTACGATGACGAGTGCCCATTGGCACCAACACAGGAGATATATGGGGGTGAGCTGTGTCATGAGGTGAGTTCAGTTCAAGAGTTAGCACATGTGGTAGAGTCTCAGCTTTCTTTTACAGGTGGGTCACATGTTGATGACGATATGCATACAGGAGACAGAAGTGATGTGACGCCATTGGATGAAAGTGGTGATGGACAGGGCCTGGGGTTTGTCTTGGTTGACAGCACTATAGATCGAGACTTCATTTGGGATCCAGGTGGATTGATTGGTCTATCATTCAGCGCATTGCTTGAGGGCAAGCAATTTTAGGAGGGGCGGATTGTCATGTCCCCTTTTTAGTTGACATGTCCAGAGTTGAAGATTAGCCTATTATGGGACCCTCGTAGGCTGATGGGATGGATAGAGGGTCTTGATAGAGATGGGTTGGAATTCGTTTGGGCTCTTTCAGACATGAATTAAGGGAGATATTAATATTTGATTGATTTAATCAAATATTAATTATTTGATCTCATTTTAATTAATTATTAATTATTAATTAATTATTAATTATTAATGATTTGGTCTAATTTGAGGATGCAAATTCTAAATTAAGACTTGGTCTAATTTGAGGATGCAAAATCTAAATTAAGACTTGGTCTAATTTTAAGACCCTAGTTCTAATTTAAGGAAGTCTAATTTAAGGGAGTCTAATTTTAGCAAGCACATCTTTGGAGGTGTATAAGAATCTCTCATGGGAGAGAGTTTGTATTCATGATTATTGATATTGATTCTTGTTAAGAAATTCTTCTATGAAGACTGAGCCAAGGGTTCCAGTATTTCATTTGCAGTGGAGAACGTCAACTCTTCATTGTGTGCGATTTAGAGGCTATGAAAGATCAGCTGATCTATTGCCAAACTGCATTGAAGAACGTCAACTCTTCAGTGTGAGCGATTCAGAGGTTGTGAAAGATCAACCGATCTATTGCCGAATTGGGAGATAACTTCATCCAGAAGCTATCACATGTACTTCAAGTTTGAGAGATAACTTCACACAGAAGCTATCACGAGGGTTTACAGGTATTTTCATTATTTGGGTTTTGATTCCAGAATTATACAGATATAGATATTTTGTATTAGCCCATAATCCTACAGATCAGGATCAAGCATATAGGTTGAGCAATATCAGCGGCCGTACGACTTCCGTACAGATCTGTGAAAGTCCGTACACATCTACAGAAAGTTCAGGTACCGACATCGGCGAACAGAGACTTACAGAGACCGACATCGGTCGACTCATCACCGACGTCGGCAAGGGGACCATACAGGTCAACCGACGACGGCAGTATAACCGACATCGGCGACTGTGTTTTTACACAGTAGGCTGAGACGTGCCAGATTCAGCCCAGTTTGCAGAATATACAGGAAATAAAGGCCGAACTTTTGATATTCTTTGTATATTTGAGAGAGGATCTCTATTGTAAGCTTATGAGCAAATAAATAAGAAATTATACTGTGATTTATTCATCTATTTGAAGATATTTTGCAAAAATTTAGATAAGCAATTTGGAGCTTTGTTTTGATATTCGAAGGGATATTACAGTGGTATCAGAGCTTTATTTGCTATATATTAGAGTTGTGTAGAGACAAAAAGAGGCCCTAAGTAAGGGACATTACATAATTGGCAAGTTTTTTTTTGAAGGAAGTATATTGCATATGATGATCTAGTTGTTTCAAATTTATGTTCTTGAGAGGGAATATGAGATTTATCTATTTATGAAGTTTTAGGTCTTGAAGATGTGTCTATTGAAATCTTTGGGCTCTACAAGTTCCATGTAGGGCTATAAAGAGTCTAGACTAGCCTAGTCTTGAAGATGTACTTTTTGTTTAGTTTCTCCAAAATATAAAGGCATGAGTATTTAAAGGAGAGTTTTTATGTTGTAGGATAACAATTTTTATATTTTTTGAGTGGCATGAAGCTTTATTTGGTGGTCCTTGAGGATGTTAGAAAGAGAAGGCTAGTAAGCCTGTGTGGTGATTCTTCATGGTGTATGGAGATCTGAAGACACTCAAGTGATGAAATGGTTCATAAATCTTAAAGGGGGACCTCTAAAATGTTTATTGGTCATTTATATAAAATTTAAGTACTTTTTTTTTCTTTATTCATTGGTTATAGTGCTTGGTTGAAGAAGAGTGTTGGCTTGTGGTAAGAGGAAGTTGTCAAAGCAAAAAATAGGTAGGCTCAAGGTAAGGGGGAGTTTATACTATATTTATAAGATGGACCTATCTTGTTGGCATTATTTTTAGGTCATATATATCAATTATTGTGTACTTTATCATTGTGTTAAAGGGGGAGAAAGTTTCAATTGTTGAAGTTCTTGAAGAGAGAGAAGGAAGGTGAGTTGTATATTACTATATGATGGTTGTTGACATCAATGAAAAAGGGGGAGATTATTGGAGATTTGTAAATTATTTCATGGAGGTTTATTGTTGAGTAAATTAAGTTCCTTGATAGTCTAAGTGGAAATGACAAAGTGTGCAAAGAGCTTGTCCTATTATGATTGAAGAAGGATTGGTTGATCCTCAATTTTAGCTTGGCTAGAGATGTTTAGGGATGGGTATAGAGTATTGATCATGTGAAATGGGTCATATAAGAGGTTTTATATTTTTTGAGTGATTGTGTTCATGAGTGGTTTTTATATATTTTATCATTGTTTTCATCTACACATTTTGGGTCTTGTGGTAGAAAATCTGAGTAGGTAGTTTATTGACATCATCATTACCATGTATGGATGATTCAGAGGGAGTTGGTCATATAATTGTGATAAAATTTTTTACCTAGTTTATTTGTGCTCAATTTTATGTCATTAAATGAAGAGATAAAAAAATTATTCAAGTGCAAAGTTGGGATGCTAGGCAATTTGATAGTGTTTTCCCATACTTAGCCAAATCTGCATGAGGTAAGAAAGAGCCAAGTAAGCAATTTGGTGATGGCATATCTCATACATGTGAAGGAAAAAGGATAGAATGATCATATGGATTTATTTATTTTTTTACCTATTAGATATGCACTAAATTCTAGGTCATGTTATGAAGTTTGAAAAAAATTATTAAGGTCCAAAGTTGGTCTTCTAGGCAAATAAGCAATGGTCCCCATACTTCATCATTTTTGCACTATGTTAAAGATCAGGACCAGATGAAGATATAATAGTTCACAGGAGATCATAATGTGAAGATATATGGTGCATATTAAGTCAAATGGGTCAATTTGTTTTTGGTTAACAAAGTTAAAGATCAATTTCCTTACAAAAGGATCAACAAAGTGTGTTCATTCGAAGATGTCAGGAAGTAGCAAGATGAGGACAAGTGTTCAATGTTTGACATTGATCTTAGATAAATATATAGATTACTACAATGATAAATGGTGAGTGGGTGTTCATACTGATTGAAATAAATATTTCACATTAAATTCAAGAGGTCAAAGTGACAGTTGTTTAGCATTGTTAAAGATCAAGCTATATATAGAAGATCGACAATGTGCATTGATTCAAAGTTGCCATATTGCACAAGATGAGGTTAATTATTCAAAGGTTAACATTTGGTAATTGGAAAACTATGTGTTAAAGTTAAAATAATATCTATGGTGAATATTTAATCTAAATATATAAGGACATGAGATGCGATCATATTGTTTCGAGTCTAACTATGACTGTTTGAATTCAATATTTGAATTTAACAAAGAAAAGACTAGTGTCTAATTTTTGTGCCATATATTTTGATTTATGAAAATTTTACCATGGTATCAAAAGAGAGATTTTATATGATTTCAAGATGCATCTATTAATATAAATTTTAAGATATAAAAGTGTGTATAGTCAAAGTTATGAAAGTTCAAAGTTGACTATGTTTTCATATTTTTTCTAAAAGTGTCCCAAAAAGGATATTCAAACTTGTGTTGATGTTGTTTCATTTATTTAAGATGAAATATTGATCAAATCATGTTATATACTCCATAAGGATTCTTTTTTTTCATTATGAAAGTTTGATCAACCATATGCAATATGAAGAAAGGTTTAGAAGTTGACTATGTGTTCATTCATGGTGACTATGTACATAGAATGTTATTTGAGCAATTTGTGCTTAAGCTGAAGGGTAATGTGATGGTTGTTGGCACTTAATGAGGAAGTTTAGATAATGTAAAATGGTTCCATGTATTTTTAAACTATTCCTATGTTCTTATTTTTCTTGGATAAGTGTCAAAGAGGTAAATAGGTCTTCATAGGACCTAAAAGGTGACTTAGGCCTATTTGAGTGAGATTTGTGCTTAAGTGTGACCCATGTTAAATGCCTTAAGAGTGAAGGAATGCATTTTGGCAAATATGGAAATATTGTGAAATTGATAATTTAAGAATGATCTATAAATAGTGAAACAAAATGTTATGGTTTCTCTACTTGAAAGACTTGGAATACTTATCCAAGTGTATGTGAGAATTGTGGAGTGAAGGAGAGGTAGAGTGCCTAGTTGATGAGTTAATGAGTAGAGAAGATTGAGGACTATGTGTATGACCTCTAGGTAATATTTATGATGTCCAAATATTTATCTTATAGTTTTAGGATATGAGAAGAGGTTTGAGTGTACATATGAGGATAGTTTGAGTGAAGAAAGAGAAAGACTGTGGCATGCCTATGTGAGAGGCCTGTATGAGATAAAAAGGAAGTTTGTACAGGGTTTATAATATCAAAGATCCATTATTAGGTGTTGAAGAAATCAATTCTAAAATGGAGGTGTTCACTTTAAAGGAGGGTCTAAAGGACTTGATCTTCCTTAGGGGTAGTTGTTCCTTGTGAAATAGGTGTTTCACTAAAGGCCTTTGGTTAGGGGGATTTGATCAAGTTTTTTGGTCTAAAAGATTTGACCAGTCTTTTGTTTGTAATTTATTATAGGGAAATTTGTACATATTTTTTAGGCTAGATAATGGAATTTATTACCCAAGAGGGTTTCCCACAATAACTATGTGTTATGTGTTTGATCTTGTATATACATTGAATGAATGATCTCTCTTATTAATGTTGATTGATCAAGTTGTTATATGCTAATTATCTAATAGTTTGAAAGGATTATAATTGAAATTGAAATATTTGGGCTCATTGATTCACCCTTGTCAATGATTGTACCTCTAACACATTCCCACTATGTTCTTATTTTTGTTAAACCCTTTAGGATTTTCTATGATAATAGTTAGGGTTCATTTTAAGAGACCCTACTAGAAAACCTATTGAAAATATTTAGCGAATCCAGGGAAATTTGATTCATTGGTATGAAAAATCATTTGTGGGTGATGGATTTTTTTTTGTTAATGTTTTTCCCCATATAACCCTTGAGCTGATCAATAGATCCAAATGACTGAACTAAATGATAAATCAAAACATCTAAGCTAAATGACACAATCAAACTACATAGTTGAATGGCACAACTAAATAACATAGATGAATGACCAAGATAAATAATAGATCCAAACTATGAATGACATAGCCTAAACACTCAAATAAAAGACACAACTGAACAATCTAGCTAAACAATACAACTAAATGATCTAGCTAAATGACAGCCAAATGATAAAGTTGAATGACCTAGTTGAATAGTACAGATGAACAGTGTAACCAAATGACACAATCGAATGACATGGATGAAATATAGATCTAAATGACATAGCCAAATGATGCAATCAAATGACACAGTTGAATAGCCTAGATGAATGCTTATACCTAATGGTAGATCTAAATGATGCCACTAAATGGCACAACTAAATAGTGGAACTAAATGACTAGACTAAGATTTGTTATTTGATATTGTCATTTATTTTATTTATTCATTGTTATCATTTAGTTCTATGCTCCTCTAGTTTTGATTTTGCTTGTTGCCTAAACTAGTATCTTTGGGGATCTACTATCTATATCTAGCAAATTTAAATGTAATCTTATATATTATTACAAAGGGTTGGTGAGCTGACCCCCCAAAAAATATATCCCTAAAATTTTGGTGAACTAGTCCCATTTATCAACCATAAAAAATAACCAAAACCAAAATCCTAAAAATAGAATATTTATGAATTAATTAATATTCATCGCTAAAAAAAACATTGATAATAGCATGAATAGGTGATTGGGTCTCATTGGATGTTTGATCTTGTGAATAAATCTTGACAAGGCCCTTATTAATGAGCACCTTCTCAATCTACACACCCTTATCTATAATTTCCTTGAATGGTTTTGCATAATAAATTTGTTGATTATGAGCCACCTCAAGGTGTAAGTTTTGTGTAAATATATCAATGAGATATTTATTTTATAAATTATGTTGAAAGCATCCAGCTAGTGTTCTCTATTGTTGTAGATATGTTGCAAAGCTTTTCCCATCTCATTGTTTTTCTTTACAAAAGTCAACTATGATTAATTAGTGTTCCATTTTATATGATAAATGGTTAACAAATTTGTAGATAAATCATTCTAATATGCCATCGATCCTTTAGGTAATTTGAGGAGATAGTCTAAAGCTTGTCTAGCCAAACTACATAAAAATAAACAAAGTAAATAAACACTATTATAAGCTACCTCTTAGAATATTTAAAAAAAAAGGCTTGGATATCTTCTCAAGGATCACCCTTCCCTTTATATTTATCAAATTTAGGTTCCTCAAAATGAGGATCAATGTTCATGTTTGGCCTAGGGAAAAATGAGGGCAAAGGGCCCTAAAGGGTGACTCACGAGCATCTAGTTGTGATTATAAAATATAAAGTTAGTAAGGAGCCATTATAATTATAAGAAGGTAGAGGGCCTTGGATGGTGACTCACAAGTGTCTAATCATGTTTGCATAATTTTGATTCATTAAGGAGTCATTATAATTATAAAAAGGGGTTCAAGAGATAGTAAACCTTGAAAATTGATGTGTAATGGAATTGGTTGAAACTGATGTGATGTTGCTTGAAGAAGAGGGTGTTGACCCTATAATAGAGGGTCCATTACTTTGAGAATTATTGTATGGTTCATGATATTTGATGGTGTTGGTGGTAATGTGATTTATAGAAACACATCCCATGGTGCTATTATAATCATATGGCATGTTCTTGTAACTCAAGTTATTATCATGGGTATTATGATCCTAATTATGATCATATTAATTATGATTTTGGCCTTGTGCTTATTGACATTGGTTGTGCCTTTAATTATGATTGTTTATTAGTGGTTGTTGATTGTGTTTAGGAAATGGGTCTTTATAAATGTCCATGTCCTTATTAGTGTTTCACATCATATGTTTTACTTTAATTTCAACACTTCTGATTAAGTCCTTTATAAGATGTCTCAGTTGAACACATCAATAAATTACATGGATGAGAACAAGATAAAAATTACAAAACTCATCTTCCAACTTATATTTATTATGGATATGGGTATATCTCATCAAACTTATATTTCTTACCTCGATTTCCCATCTCTAATCTTGACACAATTTCCTTCATTTAATGCCACTCCTGCATGTTTGGTTCATTTATAGGTGGAATATAATTCTTTTTGGGTTGTATGTGCCCCTATTGCATCATTTTATTAGGGATATAAACCCTATGATCTGAAAAAAAATTATGTTTACTCCTTGAGTCGAGTAGGTCAGTCACTAATTCTTAGGTGGTTGATAAACATTCCCTATAATCTATTATTGTGAATTATAAGTAAATTGTTGGTTTTGAGGAGTATGTGGTCAATTCATCAAAGGATGTTATGGTTGGGAGGAACTTGCCAACGTGTTTTGAATAACACCCTTACTATGTGTTGATTTTTTCATCCCTTTGTTCTATAAAGGGATAAGAGCCTCTTTGTTATTAAAGAATGTATGCTTTGTATCTGGTGAAACATGTTACGAAGCACCCTTAGGTTTGTTCTATTTAGATGAAATGACAAGATATATCATAGATGTAGGATAAACTAAGGTATGTTGTGCTTGATCTATCACATTATCTTGTTATTTATGATCCTTATTGTTGATCTAAATTACAACCAAAAAGTATTTTAAGTCTAGGATAAATTACTTTACATATCGTTGACTAATTTTCTTGATATTGGTATCAAGATATTGATCTTTGGGAGTAGACTCTATGAGTGTTTATTTTACCTTTCTAGAATAAGCAATATTGTATTTTAGAATGTGATGAAGATATTTTTATTGTTTTTCTTCTATAATAACAAGTGTGTGAAATTATTCCATCAAGAAATATGGTGGCAACCTAGCCCCTGATTGTGTCAACCTTAGGAGGGATTCATCTTTATCTTATAAAGGTTATTTTTTATAATAATCTTATTCAAACCCTATGGTTATTTATATATCCTAAAATATGGAGTTCTCCTATCCATCATAAAAATTCTCTTCCTCATAATTAGGGCCATAAGAGACCCCACTACAAGTATATCTTTGTGTCCTATTTGGAAGATTCTTTTTCTACATTTGCTAAGCTGTGAAATGTGTTTTAGAAGAATTTAAAAAGAGTGCTCAAATTTATTCATATTAATGACAAGGTAAGATGAGAATATAATAAAAGGAAGTGGCATAATACCACACAATTAGAAGAAAGTAGTTACAAATTTACTCAACCTTGGTGGGTTGAAATTGTCAAATTAGAAGATGGTAAGATAAATTTTCAACCTAAAGAGCATGATAGCAACTCAAACTTAGGTCAAAGATAAATCAATACTATAAAATTTAGATACAACTATGATGAGTTATGATTAGAAAATTATAATAAGGTCTTTTTTATTAGGAAGATAAAAATGTGAATTAAGAAGCTCAAAATGTGAATTAACACAAGAACTCCTAATTATAAAGCCAAAACTAATTAGGAAACACAATGGCACCACATGGCAATAAGATGTAAAATAGTCTAGGAACTTAGAGCATGAGTGCATGCAATATAATATAAGTCCAAAATGAAAATAGTCCAGCAACATATAATTTTGGTCTACTCACCCTATATCAACAATATGTTTGTGGCAAGTGGGGTTTATCTAAAGCTAAATTTTCACACATATAGATGGTCCCAAGTGTGGCTAACACTAGATATGTTCATGTAAATTGAATATGAGTCAATTAAATTGATATGAAAAGGTCTTATCCTTCTCAAAACCACTACATTCATTAATTACTTAGTGTAGTGTGATGTCTGAGTTACCCCTATAGTTTGAGGTTGATAATTACCAAAGGAGCTTATTTTAAGTACTAAAAACAAATGTCTCAATGGGTCACCCTAAATTTATAAAACCCACCATGGAGTGGGGTTGAAATCATGTTGGGAGATGAATTATCAGGTCAAATCTTCCCTAGAGAACCTATGAAGAGGCGATGAATTTTTGCTTATAAGCCAAAGCCCTTAAAAATAAAGATAAGTGAAAATATTTTATGGTCGTTTTGGGGTCACCCAAATTGTATGGATTTGGGGAGGGACTTAGTGACTTTATTTTCATGTATTTGAATAAGGAATAAAATGTAAATAATGATAAATTTTGGTCACTCAAGATCCCTAAAGGGGATGAGGGGAGAGCATACACGCATCACTTGTCTTGCTAAAAATCAAACACTCCAATAAATAAGCATAAAAATTAAAACTCTTAAGAGTATATAGCTAATGTGAGATTTATTTTGATGGCACCAAAATAATGTGTGTAATGAATTTTTTCCTTTTCTTTGTTAGGAAATGGAGACTAAGTGACTTAAATCCTACAAATATGTTAAATGTATGAAATTAGGGTGTGAAATTATTAGAAAAACTTCTAGATTACTATTTTAAGTCTCTATTTTATTGTGCAAGTCAATCTCACCATTCCATAAAGAGATATCATCATTATATATTTCATTCTCACTATTTCATAGATCGATCCTGATGAAATACATAGCAAAGGAAAAATTGGTTTGTGATCTCATCGATTGACAGGGTGATATCACTTATTAGCATGGCATTTTTATTAAAGTATACGGATTTTCTTCTGAAAGGATAAAAAATAATAAAAATAAACAATATTCACCTATCAATTTATGGTTTAAGATGATCTCACCATTTTATTGGTCAATCTTTCCAATCCATAGAGTAATCTCATCGATCCATAGTACATTCCTGCCATTCAATAGAGCAATCCCACTAATTCATAGTGTGATCTTGTGAATCTTGTAAAAAATATAGGAAGATAGAAAACAAATAAATAAATCCCATTATTCATAGATGAATTATCACCATTCCATAGGGTGAACTCACTAATGTTCAGGTTGATCCCTTCAACTTCCAGAGTGATCTTGTTATTTTACAAGTTGATCTCATTGCTTGTCTCAAAAGCCCCAAAAACATAAAATGAGAAAAACAACTACAAATATCCTCCAAATATGGTCTAAATTCAAGTTAAAAGTTATAAATACTTATTTGAGGTGTGAATCCTAGTAGGCATGCCAAAATGTAGAATATGATTATAAGATGGATTAATCCATGTAATAGTCAAGAAAATATCTATAAAAATGCATATAAACACTAAAATATCAAGCCTACTCCCTCATGGGGTGTTTACTAATGAATTTTAAGAGCTATTTAAAGAAGGAATACTACCAAACTTTCAGAATAACATCCCTCCTTCTAAAATAAACCTAAACATGTGTTTTTTCCTAGATTTGATGCTCCAAGTCTATGTTAATGATGAGTAGCATGTTCTTCCATCACCTCCCAGTGCATCAATGGCTTAGGCTCACAAGATTTGTTTGATTTATGAAAATTGATGAAGCTTTTCTATAGAAATTCGTTCATAGTAGGTTTGTATAACTAATTCTTTTTTAATCAATGGCTAGTCCTTGTATTTATAATTTTATGAAAATGTTTAAGATAAGCCCTGACCGTCCATATTGAGATCAAGATGTGTGGCCAAAAACTAATTCAATTTTGGAGGGATAATCCATAAATATGTAGAAGAATGGGGCATTGATGAGGCATGGGATAGCTTAATCGTAATATTTATTCCATTAACATCTTATGAATATTGTTTAAGATGATGCAAATTTAAAGATTGCATTTTTAATAAATTTCATGGAATTTTTAATTTTCTTAAGTGAATTTCATTAATTTTTTGCATTTTTTTGGAAATTTGATGCATGCTTAATCAACGTAGTCAAAAATGCCATTTTACTGAGTCATAATTTGACTAAAGTAATATCGAAAGAAGATGTTAATTGCATATAGAAAAATACTCCATTTAGGAAATTATGGATGCAAAATAACACATGAACATGATGTTTTCTATCAAATTAGAAGAATTCAGTGGTTTAGAGTGTCATTTTGCATGGTCATAATTTGATTTGAAGTTATTTAAGAAAATATAATAATCAATTACCACATTCAGGGATACATTAGCCTAAATCAACACCTGTACATAATAAGTTTGAATTATTTAGCATGTTTTAGTGATTTTGGTTTAGATTTTACTTTATCATAGGATTTTGCTTAGATTGATAATTAAAGCATAGTAGTGATAAGAATTAAATGTTTTCTACACCTATTTTCCTATCCACCTATAGATAATTGTAAGCCAAGATCCCTCTCTTTATTCTAAAGGAGTTATCTAACTTTTAACATTTCTCACTCCTCAAATCACTATCATGAAACTCAGTGCTTATTAGAATATAAATTTCTCCCATTCTTCATAAGCAAGCCTGTATGCACTTGTTTAAGGTTTGCATGGCTTATTAACTATTATGGCTCATAATAGGTCTCCAATGACATAATTTATCTTCCAATTTACCTATGAACATTTCTAGAGTGTTTGTACATGACTTTCACCCTTATTTTGACCCTAACACCTCATCTCTTAAACAAGATTCATCTCCTTTTGTGTGAAAAAGAGACCTATAGGTCTATAGACCTCTAGGTTTTATTTTTTTAATCAGTTTATCCTCATTTATCCTACATCTTGGACCATGTTGGAAACAAATACAACCCTACAATGTTTCAAGAACTATTCATAATATCATAACCCTTAAACCATACTATTGATGTAACAATTGTCACTATTTTTCATTACCTCTATGTTGGCAGGCCTATACACAGTCTCAAACACTTTATGATAGTTAACTTGTCTTGATAAACTAATGGTAAGATTCTTAAACTTTTTGGAGTGTCTTATAGGTCTGATATTTCATTTTAGTTCACATAAAACCACTACCTATCCATTTTTATTCTCATCAAACACTAAAACTTCATTTAGTGATTGTTACAACCATTAGATCTACATTTGAGTTCTTGTATTGTTAGGTTCCATTAAGTGAGCCTTTTAAATACTATGTAGACACATAAAAATGGCCACTAATAACCTCCAATTAGGCTTTTGACCAATTTCCACATAAAATGCATAATTTGGTCTAAAACACAATAAAATATGTAAAACTAGCATATTCAAGTGCTGATTTTGGCTAGGGTATCCCTAAATGGGGCAATGCAATTTATGGGTTAGCTAACTTTGATAAAATCATTCTGAGTCAAAATGTCAATTTTGCACCTAGGTGCTCTAGATTGCTCTTTCTTATCAAATTTTATACACAAGATGCATGCCTTTATTATTTATTATCAACAACATCCTAAATGGGATAGTGGATCCAATGCATTTGACATAGAATTCCAATTTTAATCCAATCAATTTTTAGACTAATTACAAGGCATTTTGATCAATTTGAATAATTTGTGCACAAAGTGCTTAAACATGCTTAAGAGCTAATTAATCCAAATCAAGGCCTAATTAAAAATTCCATGGAAACTTGTTGAATATCTATTTTTAGAAATGAATATTGAATATCTACATCATCAGGTGATCTCATTTCTTTGGAAGGTATCCCTAGGCCATAAATGCCACAAATATCAGGATTCGTGCTCTACATGCCTCATCAATGCCTTCCATGATGCCCTCCATGCCTCTTAATTGCCTCTTATTCTAATGTCATGACGAGGATAACTACAAACTTAATTATAAAAAATGAATTAATCCTCAACCACCCATCTCAATTTTGATATGGACGATTGAGTTGATTCTAATCAAATCCAAAAATCTATAAATAGAGAGGCCATGAACATCATTTCTATGGTGAAAAGTTCTAATGTAAAAGTGATTCCAAAATCCATTGCAATTAGTGTTAATATGCCAAATTGATTCCAGTCCAAGTCAAGCTACAAGCCAAAGGTGCCAAGGAGAGATGGACGTAGCCAAGATTCCATTGCCAAGAACTTCACAAGCACAAGCCATGCAAGCCACCACTACAAAGGCATTTGGAGAATCCAAGGAAGGTGAAGGAATTCTTGTGTTTTCAATCCTTAATTTTTAGTTGTGTTTATCATTTTATTTCATTAGCTAAGCTCTCTCTAGTGTATAGGCCTAGAGATGTTATGTTATTAGTATGTTTATTTCATTTTGTTTTTTATTTTGGAACTAACACCATATTAACCATCCTCTCTTGAGTCAAATTCCTAGATCACATTATGGCACACCCAGTGGGACTAGATGCATCTCACACCTGAAAAATATCATTTTAAAACTCTAAAATATTTATTTGGACCTTTAAAACTCTTGTAAATTGATTTTTTAACTTTATTTTGCCATGGTTTTACATAGTAATTGACATCAGCAGGTAATACCAACATCAATTACATGGCTTAACTGACATCATTTGGGTAACTAATACTGGTTACCAAAAAGTAACCTTCTATTTCTAACTATTTTTCACATTTTACATTTAGAAGAAATAAGAAACTGAAGTTAAATGGTCAGGGGTTAGATGATACCCAGATGAAGTTGTGCACTGTATCCAGATGATTGAAGGAGCTCCTCTTTGGCTATGGAGGATGACACTTGTAGATAAGAAAGACTTAAACAAATAAAATGTTAGGTAGATATATGGTGGACTGCCAAGCAAAGATCGGTCCCAAAAGTGCAAAGACTTCCTTGAGGGATGACAGTCCACTTATTTGACAAAAGAGTGTTGCTAAAAAGAGAAATAATGAAAGGCTAAAGAAGAGAAATAGATAATGTGTACCTGA